>JBBBDQ010001908.1:1475000-2027500 GCA_037127315.1 Ascarosepion bandense | reverse complement strand
CTTGACAGCTGCCCAAATGACGATTTTTTTTTCTCCTACGTCCGTGTAAAATCCAACGCTGTCCATGGACAGAACTAAACAAAGTTGCAGAGTTAAATAAGCCTTCGATCATTTTTTTCGAACTTTGCCGGTTTTGTGACTATTCGAGATCAGTACCCACTATAATAGAAAACAGTCCAATTCAACTGTCACATTTGATTAACAGTATAAAAAAAATCGGTTTGGGGCCATATTACTAGCGGTTCTTGGCGCAAAAGCTAACATTGGAGAATCGAGTTCGAATACTAGCCTAACATGCTGTATTCACTTTTGCAGGAATATCATTAGAAAAGACATGAATGTATTCGTTTTTCTCCACTAGCTACAGGTTAAATAGCAAGGTAGATTTGGGTCTTTAACTTTCAGTGGCAAATAGTCTAATTGGTGCGATAAGGTCAAATTCGCAGCTGATCTAAAAATGACCCGTAATCTGTTGTTAACTGGAGCAAGAAATGACATCAATTTTAACGTCTCCAAAACGAAACTGCTTTCTTTTAATAGTGTTAGAGAACAGTTTTGTCTTTCATCAGCATGGCTGATGCTAACCTCCATGGAAGTGATTTATTGCTTCTTCTCAGGCCTATGTTTTCCGCTAACATCAATGGGAAGATTATATTAAATCAATTGCTAAGTCAGCTGCTAGCAAAATTGGTTAACTGTGTCGTGTAAGACATTTATAAGTCTACCATCCGTCCATGCTTTGAATATTGCTGTCATATCTAATCTACTGCGTTTGCTAAGGACTTAGAGATTCTTGATAACACCCAAAGAAGAATCTGTAATGTTATCAATCTTGACATCTCGGCTTCAATCACTTTTCCACCTCTGTAACATAGTTTTCGTGTGCTTTTTCTATATTTTCATGGTAATTGTTCTGATGAGCTTTCTTTTTTGGTAGCCAGACTTTACGCGTTTAAATGCAGAACTAGATTGGTAGCTAAGTCTCATCATTTTAGAGTTGCAAGGGCTAGTGGTAACCGTACATTCTATGCTAACAGTTTCTTTTTTCACATATCTCACTTATGGAACTCTCTTGTTTTCCAATCAACTTTGATCTTTAAAAAATTAAATGCAGTGTCAATCGTTATATTCTGTCTTCTTAATACTTATTCTTTTATTGTTTACCCTCAATAATGTTTATTTTTTCTAATATCTCTTACACTCAATAATCTTTTGCGCCTTATTGGCTTTATTACCTTGTTTTGAGTAAAATGATTATTAAAATAATCCAACAGCAACCAAATTTGTTGCAAATTTTTGCAACGTCTCTCTATATATACATTCTTAAGTCACTGATGCCTCCTCAACAGGTGTTTACCCGTGCAACCAGACTGGCAACTGGGTCCCACCCATTCACAGTCAGGTTAGCCAAACGCAGACGACAATTCTACTCCTGCAGCTTCCTCTCTCGCACTTCTCGCCTGTGGAACTCACTCCCGTATTCTTGCTTTCCTGACGGCTACGACCTCCAGAAATTTAAAAGCAAAGTTAATACTCACCTACTAACCACTGGACTCTAGCTCTCTCCCCTCCCCTGTATAATCTTCACGTTCTCTCCGCCCATGTATCTGTCATTGCACCTGCTTTCTCAGATTTCTATTGTTCCTTTCTAACTAGCTTGTACTCCTCACTCTTTTCTAATTAATCTTTCTACATTTATGTAACCCCCTGCACATCAGTGGCGTTTCTGCCTTGCTCGGGGTGAAATGATTAAAAAAAACAAAACAAAAAAACATATTCAAGCGATTCACTAAACGGAAAAAAGAAAAAGAAAAAAAAAATAACGATTTTCTTGAAGAAAATAAAACTCGTCTAATATGCAGAAATTTGAACAACCTACTGTGAATAGATCAGCATTTCTCAACGTTTTTATCTTTGTGGAACCCTTGAAATAATTGGAATGTCTCAGAGAACTTTTTTTTTAATCATTTCACCCCAAGCAAGATATTCCACTGCCACTATTGCGCAGGGAGTTACATAGGAGAAAGTGCTGAGAAAGAGTGGTTAGTTATAGGAAATGTCGGAAGGAGGGTGATGAGGATACCGAGGATGTGGGTTGGGTAGATGGGTAGAGTGTTTGATGGAATGGAAGCGAGTTAGTGTGATAGATGTCTATTGACCTTACATCTAAATTCCTGGAGATTGTAGCTGTCCGGGAAACAGGTATATGGAAGGGAATTCTACAGGCTGGAAGTGCGACAAAAGAATCTGAAGGAGTAGAAATTGCGGTTACATTTTATCTATTTCACTGTAAAAGGGTGGGACCTAATTGCTAATCTAATATCTCTTGCAAATTCATATCTAGGGGGCACCAGTGAACTAAGTTTATCGGAGCAGAAGCCGTGAAAGTATTTATAGAAGAGGCACAGGGAAGCCACATCACGCCGGTGAGAGAGTGACTGCAGCCGGGCTGCCAAATCGGCATCGATCACATTACAGATTCTCCGGTGTATTTTGTCAAGGACCCCGAGGAGAATAGCAGGGGCACCTGACCAGATGTGGCAGCAGTATTCAATACACAGGTGGATGGTAGATTTATAGATGTGCAGGATGGACTCAGGCGGGAAAAACTTCCGGGCCCTACACAGAGAATCGACTTTCATAGCAGCGGATTTAGCAATGGATTCGATATAGTCATTCTATTTGAGGTCCGCTGAGTGTGTGAGGCCAAGGAGGCGTACCGTTTAACTCTCAGGGAGGCAGGCCTGTCCCATGCTAATGGGAGGTAGGAGCGATTGTCTATGATGGTTAATTGAGAGCAGCTTCGTTTTGGAAGCATTAAAATTTACGAGCCATTTCTTACCCCAGTCCATCACGGATTGGAGGTCCTTCTCAAGCTCGGCAGCGAGGTACGCTTTATCGCCCACACCGGATTTTTGATTGAGGCGAGAGTAAACTGTGGTGTCATCGGCGTACATGCCTACTTGGGATCTTATAGCATCGAGGAGATCGTTAACATAGATCAGAAAGAGCGTAGGACCTAGGCTAGAGCCTTGAGGGACACCCGCGTTCGTATGGTAGTTTTGGGAGGCATGTCCATTTAATACTACCTTCAATGTGCGATTGGAGAGGAATAACTGGATTAGGTCAAACAAATGTCCAGTTATACCATAGCTCCGCAGTTTGCGTAGAAGGCCAGCATGCCAAACTCTGTCGAACGCTTTGGAAATATCCAAGGCAACGGTTCGAGCTTCGCCATTGTTGTCGAGAGCCTGGTATATATACCCAGTGATGGTAATTAGCATATCAGCAGTAGACCTGGTGAAGCGGAAACCATACTGTTTGTCCGAGAGGAGCCTGTGGGCTGTGAGATGCTGGACCACCTCGGCGTTGATAATGGCTTCGAACACTTTGCCAAGGAGCGGAAGAAGGCTGATAGGGCGGTAATTAGCGGGGTCCGAGGGTTCTCCAGTATTCTTAAATATAGGAAACTACAGAGGAAGACTTCCAACAAGCAGGAAAGCAAGAAGCAGATAGACAGGAGTTGTAGAGTTTAAAGAGGACAGAGGAGAGTTCAGGGGCACATTTCTTCAAGACTATGATTGGGATTCCATCTCCTCCGCTCGCTTTGTGGGAGTCAAGTTTACAGATTATGTTAGAGACCAGCGAGGGGGTAATGTGAACTCCAACATAAAAATTAACAATGGTGATACCATTATTAATATCACTTTTATATTTTTTCGTAGTTCATATGGTAAACATATATTCCTCATTATTAAGGTGAAGCTTTTATAATAACTACAAACATTCTATGTGTACAGTAAAATTACGAATATAAGGTTAAACAAAATTGATTAAATTAAATTAGTAGATTTATCACTGTTTCGTGCGAAAGCCCGAGTAACCTCTTGCGTAGGCCTAGGATTTCGGGTAACACCGGTTGAGTATATGATGGATGTGTACAGTAGCGTGTAGAGGTTTGGTAACGCCCGGGGCGAGGATTGTGACTGGCGCCCTCTACCTCCACCCCAAATAAAATCGTAACAGTGAATCTGTCCAAAACAAAATCAACTAAGTGAGGAGAATTATACGCGTGGTTTGCTATTGTTTATTATAGTCGTGACGCCTATGCGATTTTGCTTTGACTTTGGCGGGAGCATTAGTGATTGATTGGCTTCCGCATAGCGTCAGCTGACCAAGTATGCTATTTCCGCGTTGTAGAAAAAGAAGGAAAGGATATATTGTGTAGAGATAAAAAGAGGGAGAGATTTTCTTTATCAGTTTATTAATAAAGAGTATATTTCCATACGTTTTTTTTTTATTATCACCACAATTTCATTGTATGAAATAACACTACTAATATCATCTGGATACTGATTTTGAAAATACAAACATTCATTTCGAAGGCGTGCTTTCTCATTTTCGTTTTCAGTGTCTAATAAATGCAGGTTAAGAAGCAATTTAAATTTTTTTCTTAGTTCTGCCAAAGGCTGGTCTTTATTTGAACCTCAACGACTAAACTATTGACAACTTCATGCATTACTCTTTTCACCTCTACTTTGCTGCTAATGCAGCATCTCTAACTTCTCTTGGTGTAATGCGCGATGCGCCAGTTCAATTCCATATTTTTCGCAATATTTTTTTAGCTGAGTTTAAGGCATTGCTGTTTATTTCTTCCATTTTTATTACCAGTATGTTGGTCAGCCCTTGCAAGTTAACATCTGCTTGATTTAACCCAACTTTAAGATCTTGCATCCTCTTCTGAACTCTCCCCACAAAGCATAAAATTGGATGCAAGGTTGATAAATTAAAATTTTTGAAGCTATTTTATAAATATCCCAGAATCACGTTTTTTTTGTTTTTTTTTTTAATCATCTCACCCCAAGCAAGGCATTCCACTGCCACTATTGCGCATGGGGCTACATAGGGGAAAGTAAAGAGAAGGAGTGGTTAGACATAGGGAATGTCAGGAGGAAGGTGACAGATG
Source organism: Ascarosepion bandense (assembly GCA_037127315.1). Classification (NCBI taxonomy): domain Eukaryota; kingdom Metazoa; phylum Mollusca; class Cephalopoda; order Sepiida; family Sepiidae; genus Ascarosepion; species Ascarosepion bandense. The sequence continues at coordinate 2,022,534 of JBBBDQ010001908.1, read as the reverse complement.
AGTAAGGATACCGAGGATGAGGGTTGGGCAGATGGGAAGAGTGTTTGATAGAATGGGAGCAGGTTAGTGTGTTAGGAGGTGTCTATTGACCTTACATTTAAACTCCTGGAGATTGTAGCCGTCGGGGAAGCAATCGTGTGGAAGAGAATTCCACAGTCGGGAAGTGCGAGGAAAGAAACTGTTGGAGTAGTTTTGTTTCTTGACTGTAATTGTACAATTAGGGAGATCGTTAATGTTTATTAAATTGGCCTTGTGTGAAACATAACCAAACTTCCTACAACTTCGAGGTTTTATCCAGAATTATCAGAAGGTTATCACAAAGTGAATTTGTAGAAGAATAAAAGTATACCTTTTGTATGTTTAAATAGAAATTTATTAATAGAAAAGAATAACATGAATTGGTAGGAGTTAAAAGTTCAATGAGAAGCAATATTAAGAATTTAAGGGTATCAAGAGTCCGTAGTAGTAATTTGTGTGTGTGCATGTATGAGCGTTATTGTTAGGTAGGAGTGTGTTTGAAGTATTCGCTCAGTCTTAAAGGGTTCTGTTCGGTTATCAAGTATGAGAAAAGGTAGACGGATGAACGATGAAGAGGAAGGGGGTGAGAGAGAACGACAGAAAGATAATAATAATAACGATCGCTTGACGTTTGTTAAGGATATGTGTTAATTACGCTTGTTATCTTCTCTCTGGCTACAGTCGAATTTGCTTCTTCTTTTATTTCGTTTGTGGGGCTCGAAAAGGTCATTTGGGAATTCACTCTCGGATGTAATTCTAACCTTTCCATTTGACGACGAACAAACTTCACGTCGGCTCGCGAAAAGGTCCGTTAAAGAATTTGTTGCTGATAATTGAAGATTATTTGGATTTTGTTTTTAGATGTTTCCTAGTTTTCTATTGGCCGAAAAACATTTTACATCAAGGTGTGAAATTTCACGAGTTTTGTTTTGGATTTGCTTTTGCGTGTGTGCAAAGCAAAGGTTTTGTAAATTCGAGTAAATTCGTTTATTTCTAAAAAAAATCGATGAGTCAGTGCTTAAATCTAGATCTTGTTTTGTTCACTATATACTCTCCAAATTGTAAATGTTCAAGCCAGGCTATTATTTCGTTTTGATTTTGGTTCACTACCGTCACAGCTTACAAACATTGCTATTGTAATATTCACTATTTTCTTTTGGACATCATTTCTAGCTCTAGCCATCACAGCTGCGTTATCATAAAACTGCCCACGACAATCTTAAACCATATTTTTCTAACAAGCCGAGAACGTTAATGACAATATTAATGACGTGCTTTTTGACAAGTTGGAAAAAGTCTAAGAATACTTCCTTAATTTCAACTTAATTTTGACTGATGGATACATACCATAATGTCAAAGAAAGTTGGTCTTCGTGGGCGATGTCAGGTGTTGAATTCATCATTACTGTGTAATATTTAGTTTCGCTTATTTCATCAAGTATTTTTCTACAGATTGTTTCACCAAGGAGATGTCCAATTTCATTCTGAGTTCTGTTCGAGAAGCAAGTCACTTGTTTAGCATGATCTTTGCGTTCGTCAATATGTTGTGCTACAATTAGATCATATTTTGACAGAAGTTTAATAATAGCAAAAAATATTCTAGAATTCTGGTCTGTATTATTCTGAGACAACTCTGCTATTGATTCTCCCCTGTGCCCTGTGAGGGCCAAATTATGTTTTTCCAGAAAAGAAATAACATCAATAACATGATCTAGAATGACTTTCTATTTCTTTCTTTCTTTCTGTCGACATTTGATGTTGAAATTTAGAATCCACTGTTGTATGAATTTGAAAATGACGTTTTATATTCAAGTACTTAATCATGCAATCTTTATGCACTTAACTGTTTTCATGATCTGGAATCCGTGAATTTAACTTCCTTCAATTTCTAAATACATTCTCCTTTGTAAAACTAGACTTTTGGGAATTTGATTCAGTTGCAAATAAGAAGCAAGCAAAACAGTAGCAGCACACACGAAAGGGGGAATACAATAACCAAGTTCTTGTTACAGATTCGCCATTTGCTGATCGCTTGAAAAACCACTGCGTTGACAAGAACCTCCCTTGCTCATCTGCAACAAATGGAATATTAGAATGCTGAAAATCTTCCAATCTATGTTTTACCAACTTCTGGATTAGTACTTCTGCAACTGGTTTCTTCAATCTCCCCAAATTCTTTACTTTTCATTATAAATTGCTGCCGCCATTATCACTGATTTCTTCTTCACTTTCAATTTCTTTATCACTAAATGGTTTCTTCTTATCTTTATTCCCACTCAAAACCTGTTCATCTTTATTTTTACTCAGATCCTGCTCATCTTCATTCTTCTTCAGATTCTGACAACCAGATACTGACAGTTGTTCTGACTCATCCTTGTGTTCAAGATCTCTTTCTGCAACTGCAATTTATGTTTTTACTTCCTTCTTTAAAAACGCTTCCAATGCTTCTCTTAGTCTCACATCACTTCTTTTATTGCTTTTTACTGTTTCCGAAACTTAGAACCATTTGGCTTTGCTCTCTTCATCTTTGGATAAAGGATGGAACTAGGAAATTTTTATTTAAAGTTTCAAACTTGAAAGTAACACCAAAATTATATATAAGATTGACAAAGGGCAAACAAAAATATTAATACCAACAATCAATTTTATGCAAAACTTGGGCGAATACCGAGAAAAATGGGTGACAAAATCCAACGGTTTTTAGAGTCATAAAATAATTTAATTCATTTGCGAACAAATCTTGAAAATTTAATTAAAATCCAACAATAATTTGATTTTTGCAAAAATTTTCAAATCAATGTGTCTTTTACTGGGAAAAGGCACAAAAACTCAAAGATATTTACTACATCAATTGCTGACGTTAAAAACCAAGATTTTAACCAAAATTTCGAACGTGTCAGAAGAGATTAATTTTTTTTTTAAATAATGAAAAATACTTTGTTATTTGTTCTTAATAATGAGGATAAAACTGTGTTTTTATTGAGTTTGAGGCCTTTCTATCATGCTATGCTTTTTAGCAAAAAAGTGGAGGTGCTTTTTAGTACAATTGAAAGAAAGATCTACTATTAAAAATTTTAGATTCCAATCAATATAATTTCTGTTTGAAATACACCAAAGTATTCTGTTTACTGGAAATAATAAATTTAATCAATTGGCTTCCAATTAAAAGTAAAATAAAAGTTTCAAGAAAACTTTTTTATTTTTAAAAATACAATTTAAAATTTAGATATCGAAAATGACTGGGGGTACCAATAGATTCTATTAAGAAAACAATTTAAAATTTCACATTACCTTAAAATATAATCTTAAATTTGAAAAAAGTTAATGAAAAAATGCTAGCAATTGATTTTTCTTTTGTTTCTTAAAACACGTTTTAAATTTCTTTACAATAGAGTTAAGAAAATAAAAATACACTTACAATTATGTTGAAGTCAAATTTTCTTTGTTTTTTTTTTTCAGTTTTTAGTCTGAAAGAAGTTGACTCTACGAGATTGAAAATGTAACAATTTCAATAATAACCATTTTTTTTTAAACGTTGTCTTTGATTTTATGGCATTCTATTTTGGCACCCACCTTTTATATCTTTTGAGCTTTCTTTTCATTACCAGTTAATAGACATGAAAAAAATCAAAATGACAAAACTGATACCAAAGACTTGGCTTCTCATAAGTGGTAAAAAAAAAAAAATGGAATCAAGCATGTGCTCACAAAAAATTAAAGAGGATGAGGTAACTGGGGTTATATTTAATGACTAGCCCAAATTGATCCCCATATCTATGTGTGGTCCATCCCCACGGACAGACAGCGCTTTTTGGAGACATTTTTTAAAACATGCTGGCGTCATTCGAACCCTATCTAAAATTTTCTTCACAGATTTGGCCAAATAGCCAGCAGACAAATATAAACATTTTAAAACTATGAATTAAAAACTATTTTATTTCTAATATCTAATTTTAGGTGTATTTGCTAAATAAAAACAAAAATGAATATACATACTCCATCGAAAGTGCCGACCCCAGGAAGTGTCGCTCGAGGCCACCGACCACACTTTGCACGCCACTGTATGTGTATAAGGAACTGGGAGCGCCCTCAACGGCGACCCAGTTTCTATATTGTACTCGTTTCGTGTCGTAAGCTGTGAAGTTAAAGTTGCGAATTTTCTTGTTTTATATTGAAAAATAACATTATTCATAATAATATATTTTGTTAGAAACATGAATCGACAGATGCAAGTGAGAAAATCAATTACTGCGGAAATTAGGAAGGAAATAATTTCCCAACATCAAAGTGGAACAAGTGTTAGCAAACCTCGTGCGTAGTATGGAATGGCGAAATCAACAACCTGCACCAATACAAAGTGTTCAAGTGGATAAGAATTAACCAAATTTCTTTAAAAAGAAATAAAAATTTGCATTTTTATTAAAAAGACTGGAAATTTACTTTTGGTGCAGATGAAAGTAAAAGATATGATTGGTAATGGTATAAGTGAATCGATAACTTATGCAAAGGTCAAACAGTTGTTTCGTAACCTTAAATTTAATGCCCCCACTAGAAGTGCTTCAACCGTGCAGGATTTTCTTCCTTCAGTTATTTCTATGAGTTCATATTTTGCAGCGGAAATATTTTAGTCGAAAAGGAAGCTCCATAGCTGGATGTCTATGTTACAAGACATGTTCATTTTCAGGAAGCAGTAAGCGTTTCAACAAATAAAATCAACAAACGCTGCGGCTTATAAACACCGCCAATAGAAGAGTCCATTTCATTATATAACCGGAAATAGACAAAAATCCATTTTGCTATACAACAATTTATTTGCGGCGCAAATCAGTAAGAGCGCAAATTTTCGTCTAGCGGGAAAAGTACATCTGTAATGTATATTTTTATGTAGCAATGAATACTAGTTTTGTAGAACTGTGGTGCAGTGGATATCGGCTCGGAATGAGAAATTGGAGAGCCGAGTTCGAATTCCAGTTGAATTCCTTGCATTCATTTACACACAAATACCCTTGGGAAATGTATTAATCCGTCTATTCCCTCCAGTTATGGGTTAAATAACATGACAGATTGGGTTCTATAGCCTTGGCTGGCAGCCAGTCTACCGAAGAACATAATGGCAACCTACTGCGGGATAATCTTCTGCCCAGTCAGTCATGTCTCTTTCGAGACATGATCGCCCAAGCGTGTATCACGTATGGAACTTAACTGAGAATAATAAAATTGTTTTGAATGTAAACATAAGTGAAAGTTCACAATATAATATTTTTCTGTTTGTTTCATAAGCCATGGACATTACCACAAGCTTTCCAAGTGAGTTCCAGAACTCTCAGCTGGAGATACAAGAGTTGGCTGAAAAGTTCATAGGCTTACTATAAAAGAGTTATAGAGCTGTGTTTTTTCGGGGGTTTTTTTTTCATATTGTGAAATCAGAAGAATATGATAGGTGATCAACCATTTCAAAGCCACAGTCATGCACAGCAGTCATTGAAGCCAATAACTTGTGCATTGAAGAAACAAGACAACTTTCATCATTTTTCTTCACTGTTTGGTCTTGATATATTCAGCAAGTTGGCATACTACTTTCTATTGATGGTGTGACCCTTTTGAAGATAATCAATAAACACAATACCTTTTGCATGCCAAAGCATTAATGCCATCACCATTCCTGCAGATGAAACTATTTTGGCTTTCTTTGGAACAGGTAAGGATGGGTGCTTTGACTGCATGGATTGTTTCTTTGTCCCTGGTTCAAAGTGATAAAACCAACATTAATCCTACATTAGGAAACGTCCAAGGAAACCAGCTGCATTTGGTATGGGACTTCATTTACTAACAAGTATCATATTTCTGTTTTCTGCTTATGTACTGGAGTTCACTGATGCCAGTAGATTTTTTGTAGCCATTATGTATTTACTCTATATGCAGATGGTGCTTCCTGAAAAATAACTAAAAATAATTTTCAATAAATACAGAAATGCACTAAAATTCTTTTTTCCAAAATTGTTCTGGTAAGTAAACCTTACTCTACTTCTGTTTAAAAAAGTATTAGTAATATGATTTGTGCTGTAAGTGTTTCTTAATCATTAGTGAGAATGTCACATAAAGGTTATAATTTTGATGTTTTTGGTTGTGATGTATGCATTATTTCCTAAATATTCCATAGCTAAATCCAATAGGCAAGCCAATATAGTATATGGTAGACTAAAGTTAATTTGACTACTTCAATCTCAAGTTAATATGTTTATTTATTTTTTTTCTGCCAAAGCAACCCACAATTTCCTGATGGAAATTCATTGAAGTTTGTGATCTATCTTTTAAAACGTTTCAAATTTTAGGAGAAATATAACTGATTTTGATTCTATAATATTATGTGAAACAATATGTGATGGTGATTTGTATATAATTATGACAGTGAAACAATATATGACTATGATCATGATACCATATATGACTCTTATGCTAAGAAAATATTTAATTATGATAGTGAGACAGTATATAATTATGATGGTAAGACAATATATAATTATGATGGCAATGAAATATGATTAAGATGTTGATGCAGTATATAATTATGATGATAAAACAATATCATATATTGTCTTACCACTATGGTGGTAAGACAATATATGATGATGAGTCATTGTATAACTATGATGGTGACAAAAATACATGATTATGATGGGGAGACATTTTGTGATATTGAGACAATATGTGATTATGAGGGTGAGACAATGATGGTAATTTTGATGGCAAGACAATATCTGGTTATATTAATATCATAATATTTAAAAGCTACTTTTTCTAACAACTTCCACTGTTCACATAATACTGATTTCCAGCTATTGCCAATCTACATTATAAAATATACCATTAATTCAATTGATAAGCTTTAAAATAGTATGTTTTGGCATCAAATTAAAATTACAATGATTAAATACAGAAGCATTTTTTATCTGCAACAAAGAATTGAAGCAAATGAAAAAGGTATACATTTTGTAAATACTAAAGTAAACAAAACCTCTCAGTACATATATCATCTTGATGAACTGCAATGATAAAATTTTGACTTCTGCCAATTACTATAAATCTTATATTTAGTTGGTTCATGTGTTTGAGTAGAGATCCATATCTTTTTTTTTGCTTTCTACTGGTCTTGATATTGAGAAGAAAATGTTTCTTCTGATAGGAATAAAGCCTGTATTCCTATTTTCAATCAGGGAAACTACTTGTAAGTGTGCCTTACCATTTGAGCCATGGGAAACCATCCTGACAAAGCAAGGCTCCATTACCCTATTTAAGATATGTGCATCTCCTGTTAGGTCATTTGAAAGTCTACATCTGCTCAATTTATTTTGATATTTGAAATATAAAGTAATTTTTAAGCAAGTAATTGATTTTTTTAATCACACATTATTCCTTATGAATGTAAGAAACACTTGGCTTAGAAGTGGTTCTTCAGTAAGGCAGAACAGAGAAATGAAATGAATGAATGAACACTTGTTCTCAAAGAGACTTTTATAAATTTTGACATTCACAAATAATACATATATACAAATACAATCCACACATGGAGAAATACATATCTATTATATCTAACACAAAGCAAAGTATCAGGAGGAACAAAAAGGAAAGGTCTTATGTATAATTTGAAGATACTTCTGTTTGGCCATTGTTATGACTCCAGATTTGAAGGGGCCAAATTCATTTATATCCCAGAAGAATACGGCAGGCTTCATCTATGTTTCAACAGGATGGCACCATGTGCTTGTGGATTCATCTATGTCCCAATGGGATGGCAGGAGTTTTACGTTCCAGCAGAACATAGTGGTAGGTAGATTCTGCCCAGGCCAGGCCAAAAGCCTGGCCAGAAGAGAACAACTTTCTTCCTCAGTTGCTATTATCTGAAAAGCTATGACTAGTACTTAGGTCACTATCAGGAGTGACTCCACTAGTGGTTGTCATGTGACCACGTGACTTTATCTCAACCAATTGGAGATAAACACCTTTTGTATTCTTACACTAACATTTTTTTTTAATGGGGAGCCATTTTCTTTTGAATATTGATATTATTCAATCTTTCTATTTCTGTACATCTTTTTTATTTAGTAAAGATTAACAACAAAATATTGAAATAGAAAAATGTTAAAAATCTTTGAAATAAGAAAATTGAAAAGTTGTAGAATCAAAACCTAAAATATATGAAAATAGTAACCAAAGTAAATTCAACATTTTCAATAAACAAAAATGCCTTTGTCTGGTTAAAAAAATATACTTAAAACATATGGTAATGGTAATATTAGTTATTTTCTTATAAGGAAATATTTGGCATTCTTTGATTGAGCAGCATAATCTACTTTTGTTTGATTTTTTTTCTCTTAAAATTTAATTTAAGGAAAATAGATTTCTCAAGTCCACTTGCTGTAATCAATCTTTCTAGTGTTGTTATTTGTTTCCATCTTAAACATTTGTTTGACGTAATCAAGTTGTTAACATTCCTCATTGTGTCATTATTTTCTCTTTGAGATATATGTGCTATCTATTTTAATTGTTGCTGCTATTGAAAATTCTCAAGTATAAAAATATACTTCAAACATATAATGAAAGACTTCAAGTATATCAAATTATACTTAAAATATACAAAAATATACTTCAAACACATAAAAAATATACTTCAAGGATTTAAAAATACTTTGAGCATATAAACATACTTCAAACATATGAAATATATACTTAAAACATAGAAAAATACTTCAAACATATCAAAATTATACTTAAAAAATATAAGAAATACAATTTAAACATATTAAAAGATATTTCATACATATGAAAATTATACTTATAAGTAAAATCATTGGTTTTAAATCTAAAAGATTCTCAATTCAGAAACCAAAAAAACTAAAATTTAAGTAAGATTACATATATTTAAAAAAGATATGAAAATTATACATAAATCATATAAGTAAAATCATTGGTTTTAAATCTAAAAGATTCTCAATTCAGAAACCAAAAAAACTAAAATTTAAGTAAGATTACATATATTTAAAAAAGATATGAAAATTATACTTAAATCATATAAGTAAAATTATTGGTTTTAAATCTAAAAGATTCTCAATTCAGAAACCAAAAAAACTAAAATTTAAGTAAGATTACATATATTTAAAAAAGATATGAAAATTATACTTAAATCATATAAGTAAAATCATTGGTTTTAAATCTAAAAGATTCTCAATTCAGAAACCAAAAAAACTAAAATTTAAGTAAGATTACATATATTTAAAAAAGATATGAAAATTATACTTAAATCATATAAGTAAAATCATTGGTTTTAAATCTAAAAGATTCTCAATTCAGAAACCAAAAAACTAAAATTTAAGTAAGATTACATATATTTAAAAGAGATATGAAAATTATACTTAAATCATATAAGTAAAATCATTGGTTTTAAATCTAAAAGATTCTCAATTCAGAAACCAAAAAAACTAAAATTTAAGTAAGATTATATATATTTAAAAAAGATATGAAAATTATACTTAAATCATATAAGTAAAATCATTGGTTTTAAATCTAAAAGATTCTCAATTCAGAAACCAAAAAAACTAAAATTTAAGTAAGATTACATATATTTAAAAAAGATATGAAAATTATACTTAAATCATATAAGTAAAATCATTGGTTTTAAATCTAAAAGATTCTCAATTCAGAAACCAAAAAAACTAAAATTTAAGTAAGATTACATATATTTAAAAAAGATATGAAAATTATACTTAAATCATATAAGTAAAATCATTGGTTTTAAATCTAAAAGATTCTCAATTCAGAAACCAAAAAAACTAAAATTTAAGTAAGATTACATATATTTAAAAAAGATATGAAAATTATACTTAAATCATATAAGTAAAATCATTGGTTTTAAATCTAAAAGATTCTCAATTCAGAAACCAAAAAACTAAAATTTAAGTAAGATTACATATATTTAAAAAAGATATGAAAATTATACTTAAATCATATAAGTAAAATCATTGGTTTTAAATCTAAAAGATTCTCAATTCAGAAACCAAAAAAACTAAAATTTAACTAAGATTACATATATTTAAAAAAGATATGAAAATTATACTTAAATCATATAAGTAAAATCATTGGTTTTAAATCTAAAAGATTCTCAATTCAGAAACCAAAAAAACTAAAATTTAAGTAAGATTACATATATTTAAAAAAGAAATGAAAATTATACATAAATCATATAAGTAAAATCATTGGTTTTAAATCTAAAAGATTCTCAATTCAGAAACCAAAAAAACTAAAATTTAAGTAAGATTACATATATTTAAAAAAGATATGAAAATTATACTTAAATCATATAAGTAAAATCATTGGTTTTAAATCTAAAAGATTCTCAATTCAGAAACCAAAAAAACTAAAATTTAAGTAAGATTACATATATTTAAAAAAGATATGAAAATGATACTTAAATCATATAAGTAAAATCATTGGTTTTAAATCTAAAAGATTCTCAATTCAGAAACCAAAAAAACTAAAATTTAAGTAAGATTACATATATTTAAAAGAGATATGAAAATTATACTTAAATCATATAAGTAAAATCATTGGTTTTAAATCTAAAAGATTCTCAATTCAGAAACCAAAAAAACTAAAATTTAAGTAAGATTACATATATTTAAAAAAGATATGAAAATTATACTTAAATCATATAAGTAAAATCATTGGTTTTAAATCTAAAAGATTCTCAATTCAGAAACCAAAAAAACTAAAATTTAAGTAAGATTACATATATTTAAAAAAGATATGAAAATTATACATAAATCATATAAGTAAAATCATTGGTTTTAAATCTAAAAGATTCTCAATTCAGAAACCAAAAAACTAAAATTTAAGTAAGATTACATATATTTAAAAAAGATATGAAAATTATACTTAAATCATATAAGTGAAATCATTGGTTTTAAATCTAAAAGATTCTCAATTCAGAAACCAAAAAAACTAAAATTTAAGTAAGATTACATATATTTAAAAAAGATATGAAAATTATACTTAAATCATATAAGTAAAATCATTGGTTTTAAATCTAAAAGATTCTCAATTCAGAAACCAAAAAAACTAAAATTTAAGTAAGATTACATATATTTAAAAAAGATATGAAAATTATACTTAAATCATATAAGTAAAATCATTGGTTTTAAATCTAAAAGATTCTCAATTCAGAAACCAAAAAAACTAAAATTTAAGTAAGATTACATATATTTAAAAGAGATATGAAAATGATACTTAAATCATATAAGTAAAATCATTGGTTTTAAATCTAAAAGGTTCTCAATTCAGAAACCAAAAAAACTAAAATTTAAGTAAGATTACATATATTTAAAAAAGATATGAAAATTATACTTAAATCATATAAGTAAAATCATTGGTTTTAAATCTAAAAGATTCTCAATTCAGAAACCAAAAAAACTAAAATTTAAGTAAGATTACATATATTTAAAAAAGATATGAAAATTATACATAAATCATATAAGTAAAATCATTGGTTTTAAATCTAAAAGATTCTCAATTCAGAAACCAAAAAAACTAAAATTTAAGTAAGATTACATATATTTAAAAAAGATATGAAAATTATACTTAAATCATATAAGTAAAATCATTGGTTTTAAATCTAAAAGATTCTCAATTCAGAAACCAAAAAAACTAAAATTTAACTAAGATTACATATATTTAAAAAAGATAAAAATGTTTTCATGTCTTTAAAAGAAAAGACATGGTCACCCAATTTTGCTTCGAGATAAAAAAGTATATTCCAAGATAAATTTAGTAGCGGTAATTATTCAGAACAATTTAGCAAACAACCAAGCCAAATTTTACAAAATTGACTAGGTGAATATGAAGAGTAATTTTGAATTATGTCAAAACTTTTGAGATTGCTAATTCCAATTAAAACTTGGATGTTAAATTCTATTCTTAAATGTGCTGTTTCACTTAAGAACACTTCCTGTCATCAAATTTGCAGAAAGATGTTCAGAGAATACAGTAAATTTATGGTGATTTTTGATTATACATTGATTCTTTCAGTTTCTTCACTTTTATTGTTTTAATCAAAATAATAATCACCCTCCATATGTCTGTTGAATTTAGTAGGTTCCTGGAAATCACAAACGGAACCTTTTATTAGACCCCCTTGGATATAACTTTCATGTGTCTTTACTTTTGACATTGGGTGTCCTTTCATAAAAACTTCACATCTTGTAATCATCAATTTTTCCTTATGATGAAAATCTGCTTCTTCATTGAAGCAGCAAATATTTCTTCACTATTTAAACATAGAGAGTGAACTCATGACTTCCAGATGAGTTTTTGCCCTTAATACATGGATATTTGAAGCTTTATATCTACCATGATATAGTTAAAAGCATTTAATTATGATGCATAATACATTTATTAGTGTCAGAGTTGAATAAAATATATGAGAGAAGTACTGAAAAGTTATCAGTCCAAACTGTTTCTCAAAGCCTGACCAAACAGAATTTTCGGAAAGCCTCCTCCCAAACCTTAGACATAAATATTAATTCTTTTTAAAAATATCCACATCAGTTGAAAGAATCCCATACTCTGGCAAATCATTCCAGACCATTTATTAATAAAAAATTTTTCTTGATATTTAATCTATGTCTTTTTTTTTTGAATGTGCGTTGTGGCGCATTGGATATCAGCTCGGAACGAGAAATCGGGGAGCCGAGTTCGAATTCCAGCCGAATTCATTGCATTCACTTATGCACAAATACCCCTGGGAAAGGTATTAATCCGTCTCTTCCTTCTAGTTATGGGTTAAATAACAGGACAGATTGGGTTCTATAGCCTTGGCTGGCAGCCAGTCTACCGAAGAACATAATGGCAACCTACTGCGGGATAATCTTCTGCCCAGTCAGTCATGTCTCTTTCGAGACATGATCGCCCAAGCATGTTTCACGTATGGCACTTAACTGACTGACTTTTTTTATTTAACAGTATGTTAATCATTAGTCCATTTTTTCCCTTCTTCTTGAATACATTATATTCAACTATTTCAAAACCAGTGTATAATTTTAATCATTTCTATTAAGTTACCTATTTTATTGCTGTAGAACTTGCCATAAGCTTATTCAATCATTAATTTAAGAATTAAGATTCATCAGAAAATCCAAATAAGAAAACAGTGAAATTTTCCAGGCACTTCTAGTTATAGATATATTTTTCTTTATTGAAATATCTAATGAAAACAAATCAAACTCAGAAAATAATATTACAATACATGATATGATAAAATACATGATATGATAAAATACATGATATATGATAAAATACATGATATGATAAAATACATGATATGATAAAATACATGATATATGATAAAATACATGATATGATAAAATACATGATATGATAAAATACATGATATGATAAAATAAATATAATGCTAAAACTGTCAAAATAAAAAAATCAAACATGTATTTTTATTGGAAATGATTTTGTTCCCTGAAAATGGGCAAAGATGCTGACAGGATTTGGAAAAGTTACATTGGCAAATCCATCTATAAGCATGAACTGTTTGCAAAAATACTTAAAAGAAAGCAAGAAAAATTACATACAACTTAAAGGAAATATTTCCATGGATTGGAATCAAACCTATATAACTGGAAGTAACAGTGAAAATTATACTGTTTTTCTGTTTTAATTTTCTGATGAATCTTAATTCTTAAGTTAATGATTCAATAAGCTCATTCCAAGTTCTACAACGATAAAATATAGATAGAAAATCTGCTATTGCATCACTAAATATTTTAATTTAGCAACTTTAATAAAATACAGCAATAACAATCATAAACTTAATACTTCAAGCATATTAAATATATGCTTAAAACATATAAAAAGATACTTAAAAAATATAAAAATTATACTTCAAATATTAAAAATATACTTTAAACGTAAGTGATTCTGAAGGCTATATTTGATGCTGATAATGATTTGCTGGTATGTGTTTGGGTCACCACTTACAAAATTTTCACAGTATTGTAAGCAATGAACAATTCCTTTCTTTGCATTAATGGTTGGAACTAAAGTTAAGCTACTGTCCAGTAATGATTAACTTGTGATATTTTGACTTCTTTCTCTGTGTGATTTATAAGTACATCCAGGAAGCTCAGCAGATTTTTATTTTCTTCTTCCATGGTGAACAGGATCAAAGGTCTTATTGAGTTTACATAATCCAACAGTAACTGTACAGCTTTATGGTGTGGCCAAAGTATGACAGTAACATTTATGTTTCTCAGCCAAACATTTGGCCTTAGTAATACTTCTCTTAAAACAGTTTTTTCAAAGTATTCCTTGACAATTTGCTGTTGTCACTAAGATTGGTGACAACAGCAAATCCATAGACAAGCCTTCTTTCTGCTATTATATGTCAGAACCTATTTGGAAGAATTTTGTCTGTCCTCAAAATGTCGATATTTCCATCAGGTTAATTTTCAGGATGCTAGTATATTCTTCAAGTAAGGATCAAATTCCAATCAGTTTCAGACCACCAATAGAACCTCATTTGTAAAAACCCTGACAGACAAACTCAATACATCCAAGCTTACCATCCAATTATTATGGATAAGAGTTAGCCACATTGATTCCATGAAGTGTTGACAATATATAACAAGGTTATTATCAATGCTGAAACAGTTTGGCATCTCCCACCTCACAACCTTCTCTCTGACAAACAGTATGGCTTTTGCTTCAGAAAGTCTACCACTGATATGCTAACAACCATCACTGAATTTATATACCAGGCTCTGGTGAAGCTTGAGCTGTTGTTCTTGATATTGTGAAAGCAATTGACAGAGTTCTGGCCTTCTGTGCAAGCTCCAGAGCTACAGTATTTCTGGATGATTGTTTGATTTAATCTAATTTTTCCTATCAAATCTTGAAATGAAGGTTGTTTTGAATGGGCAAACTTAAAGAGTTTTTCATACAAATGCAGCCGTCCCCCAAGGTTTTAGGCTTTTTCTGATCTTCATCAATGATTTTCCTGATGTAATCAATTCCCAAGTAATTATCTCTGCAGATGACACCACCATTTAGCCCAGTCTTAGTAAGAAAGCTGCCAAAGCTGACAAAGTAAACATGGCTGTTGTCTTTCAAAAGGATCTCCAGTCTGTGATTGAAAGTGGTAGAAAATGGCTTGTAAGTTTTACTGCCTCCTAAACAAAGCTGCTCTCCTTTAACCACCGTAGAGGAACTTTCCTGCCTACCATCAGAATGGATAACTCTAGAGCAACACACTTCACCTCTTTGGCCTTATTCTTCCAAATATCAAATGGAATGACTATATTGAATCCATAGCTGCAGCTAATGTTAAGAAAGTTGGGTCACTGTGTCAGGCCAGGATGTTTTTCTTGTCAGGATCCATTTTGCACATTTATAAATATACCATTCATCTGTGCATTGAATTTATTGCCATATCTGGTTGGGTGCTCCTGCTATTCATCTTGACGTTCTTGACAAAATCCAAAAGAGAATCTGCAATATAATCAATCCTGACATAGCAGTTCTCTTTATCATCGACATGATGTTGCTTTCCTTTTGTTTTTCTACAAGTATTTTCATGCTGAAAAGCTTTTTCCTTGGTTCCCTGACCACATAAATTTATGTGTGCTACTATTCTGCCACTCATTTACTATTATAGGATACAAATTCTATATCATCCAACAATTAACTAAAATTCAAAAACTAAAATTGCACATCCGCAAAAATGGATCAGAACGACTGAAAACATTTTGGAAAAACCCAGACGAAGGCAAATTTCACAAGTCAGTATGAAAATTAAGATTCTGGATTCTAATTAGATAGGAAATAGAAAACTGATCTATGACCCCTGTCAAGTTTTCTTAACACCTAGAAAATGGGTATGTGATTTCGAGCTGACCACATGACCTGCTGAGTACTTATTCACATCTCTTGACTGGCCAAATCAGTCCAATATGGGAGTGATAATCTGACAAGGACCTCATCACAATGTAATGAAGAAATTTTAAGACACTGACCCTGTTATGTCTCATCAACATACATTCATTCTTCCTCCTTCCAAATTCCCTTTCTTCATCTTTATTCACATGCTGTCAAAGAAATAACAACAACAACAACAATAAAACATCTTTAACTGACTTCTAGAAACTAAAGTTGACTAAGTACAATTTCCTTTATTGCTTTACCTTCCTTTTCACTTTCTCGCTGGTCATAAAAAAAAAAGGAATGGAACACAGACTTCATTAGTAACCTCCTAATCTTTCTACATACACACATTTAACTCCTTACTACTATTTCTCTTGAACATTTAACTACTTACATTTTTCTCTTTAAACATTTTCTTCTTACAAATTTGTTATTCTGTTTAATTAATAAAATTTTACTTTAACATACAAAACGAAATATTTTATTGTTCCACATGCCAACATACAAACTTGAACCTTCTGATATTTTAAATTGTTGGGACTTTAGTTGTGTTTGACACAAGACCAATTTTACAAACATGGCTGAGGCCCCTACACCATCAAAATAACTTCCTCTTCTACTCTAACAGTTTCTTTTCTTGAACTTCCTGTTTGTGGAACTCCCTACCATTTGCTTGCTTCCCTGATAGCTACAGTCTTCAAAAGTTTGAATGAAACATTAATTGCCATTTTTTATCTACCTGATTCTGATCCATCTCTTATCCTTTCTTTGATATACCCTGTAACTTGTTTTTTCTCTCACTGTAACTCTCTGCACACCAGTGGTGGTCCTGCCTTCCTTGATGTAAAATGATTATAAATAAAAAAAAAAATTGTAAAAAAAACAAGAACTTGTCTCATAGTGAGTTGACTGTATCTACCATAAATCTCTTCAGTAGCTGTTATGAAATATCAACTTTGTAAATCTTAGGAGACCATATATATGTGGAGTTGTTTATTCATATTCAGTGTGAAGTGATCCTTGTACTTATTTAGGATCTGTGACAGCTTTCTTTCCATTTTCAGGTGCAGATCATTTTTTTATGTTCTACTATCCCAAACTTGTCTTACTAATTACTTGGAGCATTTCAGTTTGAGACTGATGAACTATCCAATGGACGTGTACATTTTAACTCAGTTCATATCTCCCAAAAGATTTAAATACCTGTAAATATATTTGTTTGTTAACAAACAGAGTTCAATTGATTAAAGCACTGTACACAGGTCTATTTGAGGTATTACACTATAATTAGAAACACTACCAAAAAGATTTCTGATGAGGTGAACAATACTATCTCAATTGGCCGAATAAAGTCTGTATTAATTTTGAAAACTAAGACTGCCAGAGTTTTTGCCAAATCTCAACCAGAATCAAACAACTTTCTGTCAAATTCTGAAGGACTTAATACCAACAAATATACAACAGCCTAGTCTAAATCTGGGAAAACATGAAAATGGAAAAAAGAAAAAATGCTTATAAAACACACACACACACACACACACACACACACACACACACACACACACACACACACACACACACATGGGAGAAAAAACAAAAACCTTGAAGAGTGAAGACATCACAATAATGCATTCATGAAACCTCAAAGTTGGCATGACTGAAATAACACTGTTCAGCTAAGTGACAAACTTCTCCACATTAATTATATGTATATAATTTATATACAAGAATGGTTTTATAAAAACTCTATTCTCCAGGGTGGAAAGTGTTGATGAAGAAATAAACAAATAAAAATAAATAACAAGAAGACTAAAATTTCATTGCCAACCCATACAGGCCAATTACTATTCCATGAGTTCAAGTACACAGCTCTGGGATTAAACTCACAATTACTATTTCACTAATACAATACTTTCATCCATGAGGTTATTATAACACAGGATCCAGCAGTTCTAAATTTCTAATAATGGATAAATTATAACTGGATGTTTTGCATTTAATTTTCTACAAATGAAATATTTATACTATGGAAATCATTTTCATAGCTAATTATCATATTTTATTTTGAAGGAATGAAAAAAGTGGAAGACAGCCCTGGAAAATAGCCATGCAAAAGCTTTTAGTAAAAATTTAATCATGGCTAAAGAATTATGTATGTCACTATATAAATATATATATTTATATTGTCTTTACAGATTTTATTTAAATCTGAATTTTACATGCAACCCCCCCCCCACACACACATATATATATATATATATATATTCACTAATTCTTCATTTGCATCAACTGCAGAAAGACCTATCTGTTTTTTGAGTCCCCTCCAAATTCTTATTAGCTTGACCAAACCATGATGTTAGATTTAATAGCCTGGTTAATAAAATTTGAGAGATAAAAGACAAAGAAAATGATAATAAAATTGTTAATAATAATAATAATATTTGTTTTATATTAGTAGGCCTTTTGACTAAATAAAAACATTGTTAATAAGAATAATAATATTTGTTTTACATTAGTAGGCCTTTTGACTGAATAAAAACATGCTGAGAAGAGTTTTGAAGTTGGAATAAATATCTGAGATATTTCTAAAATAACAAATACTATCATCATACCATATTCATTTTTGGTGTGACCTGAATTACTCTCACACAAAGAAAGGTATGTGATATATTGGCTGATGTCTCCTATATGAAGCTCATTATTTGACAGATCTTTTTTTTTTTTTTACTCTTCTCACCACTAAGAAGCTAATGGGGAACTGGTTTAGATGTCAACAATCTGCCCATGCAGCAAGTTGAACTAGGCCTGACCTGACCAATGAGAAAATTAAAGAAGTAAAAGAAATACAGGTAGATTAAGGGTAAGAAAGATTTTTTATGCAGTACCTTTTTTTTTCTCAGTTGGAGTAGATAGATCTATCTATCACCCGGTTCACACTCCACACACATCTATTGAACAGGTTAAGAGGCTCACCCCTTTTTCCCTGTTTAGGATGTGGTTTCCGGCTTTCTCTTTTCCAATCTTCTCACTTTGGTTTCTTTGTTTTTTTTTCTCAGTTGGAGTAGATAGATCTATCTATCGCCTGGTTCACACTCCATCCACGTCTATTGAACAGGTTAAGAGGCTCACCCCTTGTTCCCTGTTTAGGATGTGGTTTCCGGCTTTCTGTTTTCCAATCTTCTCACTTTGGTTTTTTTTTTTTTTTTCTCAATTGGAGTAGATAGATCTATTTATCGCCCGGTTCACACTCCACCTATGTCTATTGAACAGGTTAAGAGGCTCACCCCTTGTTCCCTGTTTAGGATGTGGTTTCCAGCTTTCTCTTTTCCAATCTTCTCACTATTACGTAGCCCCCTGCACATCAGTGGCGTTACCGCCTTGCTTGGGGTGATATGATTAAAAAAAAAAAAAATCTCATCCACAAAGCATACAATTAAAGCCTTACTGTTTCCAATGAGTTTAAATATTTGTACCATATTATTGTCGTGATTATATTTGTTTATGTACTTATTGTGTCCAGTGATAGTTTAGGCCCTTTACCATAAGTTCTTGATGACTTTGAGATCTGGTAAATGAACCAGTAACCACAGCACCTTATTACTTCTTCCCTGTCATGTTTGGTTATGCATTTCACATTGTTATTAAGCTGAAAAAAAGCTCACAAGTAACACATCATTTCAAGCATATGGTAATATTGCATTATTCAATATTTCTAGATATAACTTACTGTCCATAACTTTATTAATTAGATAAAACTGATCATACTGTTTACAAATAGACTACATAATGGTACTCTCTATTCTGTCTTTACTCATTTTTCTAGTGCAATTCAGCTGGTTTACCTATATTCCTAATAAGCCATCAGACCAAATAATGTTAAATTTAAATTCTTCATGATATATCAATTTCAACAACTTGTTTAAGCTCCAATACTTATCCTGAGCTCCAGTTCTAATAGAAAAATAATAAATATATTATTTCATTTTATTAATGTTTAAAAAGTAAACTTCAGCTAATTTCCTTTAACTGATTATGTTTATAACAAATTATTATTTAATAAGAAATGCTTTTAAATATATTTCAATTATTGGTATAGAGGAGATTGCCAGTACCAGGAGCAAGGTAAGGCAAGTATTACACACCCCGACCCATTAGCACTCTCTTTTTCCAGGTTACCAGTTCCATATTGAACCCCTAACCTAAGCACAGTAATTTAAGAATATATATATATAGTTTTGTGTCATAATTAAATTAGACCAGTACACAGTTATTTTAAAAAGTGTTCGATACAGTTATATTGTAGAACTTTTGAATATTTTTCATTTGTTATATTATGCAACCCAGGTTTTTATCATCTGGTGTCTTCAGGCAATTTACAATAATTGATTTTGCTTTTTTTAAGAATGCTCATGTTACAGGGATTTTTTTTTAATGCATTACATGAGCATGCTTAAAAAACAGTAAAACTAAATTTACAAATTATATATATATATATATATACATTAATCATTTCACCCCAAGTAAAGTAATAATGCCACTAAGATGCAAGCGGTTACTAGGAGTAGAAGAGAATGAGAAAAATTTAATGAGGAGAAAGAACAATAAAAGAACAGAATTCAGGAAAACAGAAGATAGTGATTGGTGTCACATTTAAATTTTTAAAAGTGGCAGGAAAGCAAGAAATTGGAAATGGAGTTCAACTATTAGAAACTATTAGAACATGCAGTTACATCAAGCTAGTACAACAGTGAGATCTAATTGCCAGTCTAGTAGCACACTTAAATTTATGCAGTCAAGGCACCAAAGAGGAAAGCTCATCGAAACAATTGCCATAGAAATATTTATATGAAAGACATAGGGAAGCCACGTCTCATCAGTGAAAAAGTGACTGAAGTCATGATGGCAGGTTAGGTTTGATTATATTACAAAACCTTCTTTGAATTTTGTCAAGAATTTTGATTTTTATAGGATGATAACAAGACCAGATATGGCAGCAGTATTCATTGAGGCAATTAAAGGAAAACGCATTTAATATCCATTTTCAAATTTATTTAAAATCACATAGTGTTGATTTGTGAAAATTTTTCAATAACTCTATTGAAATCAACAAAGGAATCTTTCAGTTGACAATATTGCTTGTTTATGCAGGCATTGAAGATGTCTGATATGTTTTGATTAATTCAAACTTTGAAAAACTTCCTTCCCATCTGGCAGTTGAAACAGTGACAGTTAAAATAATTCTTAATGTCACAGCAAAGATACCATTTTTCTGTGTAATAAGCTATGAAGGCTGTTTCTTAAAATCTAATTCAAATCCAAATCCAGGGCCTTCTGACTCCCTGAGAAAAAACCACTCCCTGATTGACCAAGTCTTCAGAGGTCTAGCCATACTCAAGATGCTTGACCAATTGCAGGTTGGTGTGACTATTTAACCAAGAGTTAGGGTGGTGGGCCATTGACTGTAAGGGTCTGGTGAGAGAGCCAGTTTAGTTGCCAACCACTCAACAACTCAGATCTCCTCCTTCTCCTAGACTGGCTGCCATCCAAGGTTACAGAACCCAGTGTTACTTTTTACCCATAGCTGAGAGAAAATGAAGAGAGAGATGGATTCATTCTTTTTTCAATGATATTTGCCCATAAGTGAATGCAATGAACTTGACTGGGATTTGAACACAACTCTTTGATTCTGCCATCCATTACTCCATCATTCTTAAATAATAATAGTAATAATTTTGCAATTTTTTACATCCTAAAATGTTTAAAATTTTAATCCTCAGTAACTCTGCTTACACAATGACACTGATTTCAGTTATTTCTTTTATAAATTTGCAATAAGCAATAACAATACAAAGAAAAAAGAGAGCACAAAATGATATAATGTAAACAAGCAATATATACTGGGGAAATTAACAGTTATAAGGCAAAGAAAAGTTCATAAACTAATAATTGGGGTTGACACACAATGCCTGTTTGGGCAAACAGAGGTAGCTTTCTGACTTTTAAAAAGTGTTCAATACAATTTTGTTGTAGAACTTTTGAATATTTTTCATTTGTTATATTATGCAACCCAGGTTTCTACCATCTAGTGTCTTCAGGTGATTTACAATAATTATTTTACCGTTTTATTAACGTTTTATGTAACGGGGAGTTTTTTACATGAGCATGTAAAACAAGACAGATGGAACTGAGTCAGATAAAAACCAAGAACCGGCATATTTAAAAAATCGCATCATGTATTTGTATGCTTCTGTCAATAAAAAGGGGAGAGGACAGAGTTTTGCAGTCATTCCTATGGATTAAAACCAACATACCCATTAAAAATTATCTAGGTCACACAAAATGGGACATCAGAGAGATATTCCACTTTTCTGATATGAGCATTGTAAGGCTTTTGAAAACAATTTTAAATTTTAAATGGCTTACTGAAAATTTAGACAAAAACTAGAAATTTTTCTGACTGAAAATTTTCTTATATAACATCTAGTATACTGCAATATGTACTTAGTCGTTTTTTATCAAAAAAGTAACAATGACTTTAAGACACATAGTGTAACTAAAATAGCAACAGAAAGAAATATTCTACAAAATCTAGCAACCCCTTGTATCCTAGGGGCATTATCACCTTGCTTGGTGTAGAAAGATTAAAAAAAGAAAGAAAAACACTTAAATTTGGAGCAGAAATATCTTTTTTCTTTTTCAATCATTGTCCAAATTACCAGTTTGATAACAGGGCTTGAACTGTAGAACTCATGAACCCATTTTGATAATTAACCCAAGATGCAACAAAATAAAATAGTAGTATATACCAAACCCTTGCAATGCTTATTAAGTTTTGTTCACTGTATTTGTTCCCGATAAGTGAGTGCCTTCTTGTTGAGATAAGCAACTGTAGTAATTAACAAAATAATTAACAGACTAATACAATTTGCCTGATCAACCATGTATCTTTCAATCTTTAGCTCTTACTGCATCAATAAATTTACTTTTTCTTTCGCTTTTCCATCCTAATTAGAACAGATTTTTACTCGACTCTTGATGAAGCTTCATAAACTCATTTGCTATTTTAAACATTTGTTCTTGTATTATCTTGATCAGGTCATATTTGCAAATATATATGATTGCAATTAGGTCAAAACAACTTTGTTATATTTTATTTTGCATGCTGAACATATATTTGATATTAAGGTTATCAGGAGTTGTCTTGTAACATTATTGTCATACAAGAGCACCAGAATAAATTTCTAATATGCAATACTGTTTATCCAACTGTAGACTTTGCCAGTTGCTAACAGTGAGTGGGTGTAGCTTTGTTTTTTTCCAAATGTGGATTCTGCATTCACATGTGGATGTAAGTAACTCTCTTCATTTTCTTCTTGGATGTATGGGATACATTTTTTTTCAAAGGTGTTGTCATAAGGAACCTATGATTCTTATGTAAGAAATTGAAAAACTTACGACACGGAGTCGAAAATTTTTACCTTCAGATTATGGGATACATTTTTTTTTCTATTAAAATAAGCAACAGGAAATCACAATAAAACATTCTAGAAAAATTGGATCAAAACGGCAGTAGAATTTAGATTACATTTTTATATTTCTCAACCAATCAGCTAAAAACTTAGAATAAGAACATTCTAGAAAAATAGGATCGGAAGTAAATTAACACAAAAATATTTAGGCCCCAAAACAAAATAGTAAAATAATAAATCTGATTGGTCAATAAATGTTTTCACACCCTAATGTTAGGAAGATTCGTTGATCCCCTATTAATGTATATAATACACACAGTTAGAGAAAAAAAGGTCAGTCACCAAGCTAGCCATTAAGTCCGCATGCCACCGATACTTTGTCCAGCCAAGTCATTTCTTCCATGCCAAAGTTCGTGACCTAGCTCCGAGGACCTTGAAAAGAAAAAACCGACGAACTTTCTTTCAGCAACGCGACACGCTGTCGCCAACTGAAATGAACTAAATGTAAGTAGGAAAGACTTATTTACGGACTCTGCTAATGTAAACTTATACACATCTTTGAACAAATTTAACTTCTTGCCAAGTTTTATTTCCCAAAAGGCAATTTTCACATCATGTATTTTGTTTGTTTCCACGTACCATTTTATTTTTCACATAATAAATTGTTTGTTGTTTAATGTCCGTTGTGAATTATTCCTTTCACTTTGCGCGATTGTAAAACAGAGTGTTGTATTTGTGGGGGAAATAATCTAGAGAGCCAGACCCGTAAAATACAGAAGCACATACAACCCAGTAAATACCAAATCCCCCACAGATGGGTGCTTATATATCCACTTGTTATCCAGTGTTTTTCCATGTACTGATTACATGTTTACATATCATCGGCAACCACTGACATATAGTGAAGGTGCAGATCTACACCTGGAGGCTAGTATGTCATTTCACGTGTCAGTCTGGTGATGCAATTGTCTTCTCTGAAGCTTTGGCTTAACACTGAGTGCAAAGTCAAGTTTGGCAGCATCTGGTTTGAGCCTTATACTAAAGTCCAGAAAAAACAAGTTTTGATGATACTTTTAATGCTGACTTTTATTTTCAGCCATCATTGGGTAACTTAAATATAAAATTATCAAAAGATAAGGAACAAAAATAATTATGGTATTTCAGAAGAACAACTTTAACAACAGTACTGCTGGTGAGGCAAAAGTAAAAGAAAAATTGTAAATGTAAAATATATGTCTTAAAATGTAGGTGAGAAAGGTAGCTTTGAAGGAAGGCTGGAGTTGGTAAAGCCTGGAGTTGATGCTTTTGTTGGCCATGTTGACTGAGGTCACAGTGGGGATTAGTGAAACTTGCAATTTACCACAAATCTAACTTTGCTGATACAGGAGATGAGAGTAGGATGTCTCTATGCCACTGAAGTCTGGTAATTTGGATGAGGATAGGTCTTTAGAGGATATGTGTGTGGGGTTATTTGACAGAGCTCATGGTAGAGATGTGAGAGTCTGCTGAACATGAACAGCTGGTCTGTTGGCTGCATTTTATTCCAGTCATTTATGAAACCTTACAAGCAAATTGTAGATGCTCTTAAACTCATCTTTTTGTTTTTCATGTTTTTTCTTTGGTATCAATGTTTGTGATTGGCTTATTTCATGTTGATATTTTACAGTTTTGAGGGAATTTTTTATGAGCTAGATGTGATACTCAGAGCCCTTCTTTTGGTTTTCTTAGCATTCACATCCGGCCAACATATAGAGTGAACGAGACCTAATTTGAAGCTGATTATAACATTGACTTGACAGTTCACATATTTTTAACCTCTATATATTTGATTCCAACAAATTAAAATATAGTATCTGATCTTTTTTTATATTGAATATATATTATTTTTTATATAAATAAAGGTAAGTATATTGAAATGATGTCTAATATGCCTGAACAAATTTCAGTTCTTGTTTGCCAATAACAATCTCATTATTGCATTTTATATATTTTTGTTTGAATTTCTGGAATGGGAATCATTATTATTAATATTCAGACTAATGTCCTTTTCATTTTTTATTATCAAAATGTTTCAGTTCAGCTGTTGAGACCTCCAGCATTTCCAAGATGTCTGTTGATTCAGTTAACATTCAGGAATTTCATACTGAAATCTTTATTTAATCTTCATGGGTCGACTGCTCTCATTCTGCTGTCCATGGTTAGGAATGCTCATTCTTATTTAGTACTGCTCAGTTATGACTAGTCTTAGGGCATTTTGACATAGTGCAAGTGTTATCAAGCTTCTCTTGCTAGAACCTTTTACAACTGAGTAGTGAGTTTAATTCTCAATGGCTATCCCATACTTTCAGCCTTGTGCTGAGTAGAACTTCGAAAATATTATGACTAATCCAGTTTCAGCAAAATCTAAGTCTGTACTTCCCAGTTCATGGATTGAACTCACAATTAATCTGCCACCAAATCCATGAATCAACTCTTTAATCCACTTAGTATTTCTTCTGTAGATGACTGATATGATTTAAGCATATTAAATGCAGCTCAAAACAAAAACAAAAAAACAAACGAAAAACACAGATATGGCCTACTAATCTGCATTAAGTTTAACATGGCTACATATTTTTAATGGTATATGCATTGTGGTGTAATGTATATTGACTCAAAATGAGAAACTGAAGAGCCGAGTTCAAATTCCAGTCAGATTTGTTTAATTCACTTACACACAATTACTTTTGGAAAAGGTATTAATCCATCTTTTTTCTCTCCAGCTATGGGTTGAATAGCAGGATAGACTAGGTTCTATCACAGAAAGTACTGTGGGAAAATCTTCTGCTTAATCAGTTATGTTTCGAAAGAGACATGATCGTCCAAGTGTGTATCACATGTGGCAATGACTGACATATTTTTAGTAATTAATTAGTAATATTTTGTGTCTTTACAACCAGCAATTTTCTGTTGTGCTAGATGCAAAACAAATATCAAAATAGATGATAAATAATAATCAAAAGAAAAAAATGAATTTTTGTTTGGTTTCTTTCTACCTGAAATTTTAGAATAAAATATTTAAATATTCTTGTTCATTGGTAACTGGTGATCTTTATTTTTTTAAACATTCTTTACAATGCATATAAAAATCCTCTTTCATCCAGGAGCAATATTGGTGAAAGATAAACTTCAAATTTAATTTAAAGTCCTTAAAAGTTTTAATTTGCAGGTTTTGCAATAGAATATTTGTCAATGTTTTAAAAAGTAATGTCTTTGAAAACAATAAGCATTGCCAAGAAGTGAAGGCAATTAAAATAATAGTGGTATCAAAGGAAAGACTGTTCTTTTCCACACCATTTTTATGTAGACATGAAGGTGAAAGATTGTCAAATATTTTACTTATTCTTTACTAAAATATCAAGTAATCTTAAAATCGAAAGATTAACTTTTTCATGGAGACAAGACACTAAAACTTATCCAACCTGTGTTATTAAAATTCTTTTTTTTGAAATTCATTTGCAGTTAACTTAATTTTAAACTGAATTCCCATTCTTAAGAAAAGTAAAGTATATTCTCACTTCTCAGCAAAAATTATCAAGTTAAAATATTTTATTATTTTCATATTAAATTTCACCCCTTTTTAATAAAATACATCAGTTCATAACAAGCAAAATAAAAACAGCAATTGTTCCCCAAAATGCTTGACAGAAATGTTGTAGCTGTCCCTCTCCCCACATTGAAGTCACCATCTATTCAAATTCTGAGATATAACAGCTTGTAAATGAAGTTGAATGACATTTAAAACAAGCAAATTTCTCCACAGATAATTATGAACAATGTGCCAACAATGAATGACCTGCTTACTGGAATCCTCAAAAGTTCAACTTCCTTATTCTTGGGAAAGAGGTCAAGAGGTCAAATTCTTTAAAGGTTGAACAGAGGAGTAAAGATTTGGCTATCAAATTTTTGTAGAAAAAAAAAAAAATTAATATGTTTTGAATCAATACAATCTTAACTTCTTTGGGAAATTTAAAAAAATATTTTTACATATTTTAAAAATTTATTTTCAGTTTACTACTTAAAATGATTCTTACATTCTATCAATTTTTATAAAAATAACATTCATGTTGGTATTTTTGAGGTGAGGAATTATCATTATTATACTTTTCCATTTGAACTAGGTATCTCAGTCTTTATTGTTATACTCACAACATTTTGACCATTGTGCCCTTTGACCTTTTTCAAGGGTCTTTTTCAGGTATCTTTATCTTGCTTGTTATACTCCCAATATTTTGACCATTGTATCCTTTGGCTTTTTTCGCTTGTCTGTCATATTCAGTAACCTTTTCTGAATTTCAAACAAAACACTTATCTTAGTCCACAGGAGGAGACTGTTCTCATTTCACCTTTCAAATTCAGTCAATATCTTGTATCAGTTAATATTCTCCAGTCTATTTTACCTTTTACACTGCATACTCTTTGTGGCAAATATGTACCAGGACAGATGCAAAAGAGGCTCTAAGTTGGATATGGACATGTTTGTCAAAGCTAATTAATTATATCCAGATTTCTTGTTAGCAGCACAGCTTGACATATCTGAGTAGCGAAGGTGGAAATATACACCACGACAGTTAATCATTAAATGACAAAAAATTTTTTTTGAGTTGAAGAATTTGCACATCCTTCTGGTTAATAAATCATAATCATTTGAAAATAAATATTTAATGCTTTTTAAGATTCCCAAATTCCTGGCAACAGTGAAAAACATGTTTTGTGATCCCTTTGGAGTGTATATAAGCAAAGTCAGCAGGTCAGAAAAAGAAGAAGTGACAATATACTGCAACAGACTCATGATACCATGGTTTAACAGAAATTCCCTGACTCATTCTGCTACCATTTTAAATAAGCTACATGACAGTTACATTTTCCTTCTCACTTTCTTCCTTGCTTCTTTTTCTCACACATACACACAAAGAAATCACACATTTCTTTTCATTTTAAACAACTACATACAAGGAATTTTAGCACAAGAACTTTAACACTCATACATGCTGAGACAAATTTAGGGGAAAAACATGAAAATAAAAGTGTTTTCAGATTTAAAAACCTTTTGTGCCTTTTTCTTTGTTGTGGTCAAATCTGCAACATATCCATAAACAAGCAACTCTAGTCTTTGCCACTTGTCTTATGTCAATAAAAGTGATAAAAAAAACAGTAGTTGGCACACTGCTTTTGGTAAGACTCACTCTGGAGATTTGGTATCTTGTAAAGATATTCCCTTGGTGCATTTTGTACCAACTATCATGTTGCGGTTTCTGAGACAGTGGCCTCACTCATCATTATTCCATTTGTTTTTATCTCCTCCCATCACTTCTTTCTTTGTCTGTTTCCCCTTAATTGTTAAGAAAACAATCTGTTACCTTCTAAGTCTTTCCTCCAACCTCAACACCCACTTGGCTTATTTTCTTACTATGAAGCAGACTATATGACTTTTCTGCAGTGCCTGTCACAAGGACTGAACTCAGAACCCTCAAGAAAATAAATATACTTTAACCCAATCAGGATTGTGTCTAAAAATTTCCACCCTATAAGCACAGAAATTAGGTTTAAGGCTCCAAAATGATCATATTAGATTGTCCAAGAAATACATGGCATAGTAGATTAAAGTGTTGGTTTAAATCATATCTGATTTATTAGCATTTGTGAATTTTATATACTCTAGTTCAGTGGAAGGAACAGATAAAGTGACACAAAGATAAATGAATTACAATCTATTAAAGGATATGAGTTATCTCCCTTAAGCATGGAATGCAGAATGAGAATGATCTAATCCTGTGCTTTGAATAAATGGTTTGGTTCAAAATTCTGAGAAGCTTACCAAATATAGCAGATACCTGAAGAACGTCAAAGAGTACCATGTTTGAAATATTTTAAATATAAAAGCCTAAGTGGCTACACAGGTTGCAATAGATAAACTGTTGTCTAAATTATGCAAAAATAAAAATAACACTGGCATCTCATTTTAAGAGATATATTTAACAAATTTACACAAGAATATCTTAAAATGCAAAAGAGTAAATTTATTCAATAAAATCATCATTTAACCGAGGCTTCTAGACTACTTCAGAATCTGCTGCATCTCTTCTGGGTAGTCTCCTTGTTTAAGTTGGTGAATGCTGCTATAATCCTTTTCTTCAGTTCATCTTCAGTGTTACAAGGAGTTTTGTTGGTCTATTGCTCAACTGTGCCACACACATAATAATCAAGGGGGCTACAGTCTGAGAGAGTTAAATGGTCAGATGTAAGGGGTGATGTGGACGCAGAAATTGTTTGACAGAAATGATTGGGTTCTCTTGCTTGTGTGGCATTGTGCAGAGTTCTGTTCTTTCAGCAGCCACCCTCTTGACACTTTTGCACTACATTCTTAAGACACTTGATGTAGACCTCCATGTTGGGTCTGAGATCTTGTGAGAAGATAAACGGAGGCATAACATCGCTATCACTAGTGATCATTCCAATGGTGATTACAAAAGGAATCACCATTAGACTTATCCAACTCTTTCCAAATCCTCGGCAATGTCCTCAGATTGACATCCAGACATTCTGAAATGTTTATATTGGAGATTCTGGTGCAAATACCAAGCAGTACAGAATGCCATTTCCAAATTTCTGGCAGAGTGAATTTTGTCATGTTGCTCTTTTTCTCACAAATGATGCCCAACTGACCCTAATTATACTGTGCAGTCAATGAAATAAAAAAAGCAACATGCATGTGTAAAATAAAAAATATAAAATGGCATTATTACACCCAATATTTGTTTGAACAGAAGTGCATGTAATAATGGTAATTCCTTACTTTAAATAAATTGTCTTTTTGTTAAAGTAAATCTGTAATTCTGAAAAAGATTTGTCAATCTTGTTTTCTTTTGCCGACTTGGAGTTCAAGATATGGTGTTATAAAAAACCATCACATCCTTTTAAACCTAAGACGCTAGCTTTTTTTTTAATTGGTTTCACCCCATGCAAGGCAGTAAAGCCACTAAAGCACAGGGGATTAAAAGGTGTATGAGAATTAAGAACAGAAATATTACTAATGAACAGGAAAAGAAAAGAGTAATATGGAAGAGCATAAACAGTGACTGACATTGCATGTAAATTTTTGCAAATTAAAGCTTGCTAGAAAACATGGAGCTAAAAGGGAATTTTACAAGTGAGAAATGTGAGAAACGAAACTGTTAGCATAGAATTTACAGTTCCATTTAGCCAGGTCAACTGTAAATAAATGAAATCTCAACGCCAGTCTAGTACTGAACTTAAATTCCCATCTCTCAGTTATTAAATCAATAACTAAAAATAAATAATTTTTTTCTTTTTATGCGTCCATACTTTAAAATTAGCCACTTATTTACATAGAGGCAGCCATAAAATCAGGGTCCAGCTTATCAGTATATTTGTATTGTAAATTGAACATGCAATGTTATAATATTGACCATAAAGTCAGTCCCGTTTGGCATTGTATGTGTAATGCAAATTGAACCCTCTCTTAAAAAAATTTTCATTTGCTTCCACTTCATTTTAGACTAATTAAATCTTTACCAAGGGTAATAAGATACATAAAGATAATATACTTATAATGCAGTTAAAAGTATAAACTTGCAAGCTCTTAACAGTATTTCTGACCTTCATTGAATACCTTGGTACTAAAGGCTTGTATAAGAATTTGCATATTGCAAATAGATCAAAGATGAAGGTCACAAACTTTAAAACCTCATTTCTGCCTCATTAATTTCTAATAATTTAGAAGCAGGAAAATGCTTTTAAATAATTACTAAAATGCTTCTCGTCTGACTGGTCTGATATCTGTAAAAGTCATGTTATGCAATTTTGAAAATTACTTAAGTGAGGTGGAATGTGAGGGATGTGTTGTCTATCAGTAACTATAGAATAGCATATTAAGATTTCTTTAAGGTATAATTCTAATTTACTCTTTTTTTTTTTAATGTGCCCTCTGTAGCTGCTTCTGTCTGGAGTTGTTAAGAAAACTAATTTTCACTTTCCCATTTATAAGTACAGTCACTCTTCACTTAACAATTTGCCTTTTTAATGACCTCTTATACATAAAAAAAAATCTCATGAAATAAATCTTTTTAAAAAATCCAACCACTCGTATATTGTATGAAAACTTTGATCGTGATCTTTTCAATTCAAAAAGAATCAAAATAAAATAAATTAATGAAGAAAGTGGAAACTAAATGAAAATTTGCTTGTAATGTGTTTCCTCTTCTTCTTCTTGTTCTGTGTGCCAAATCCTTTCAAAACGATCATGGTTCTCCACAATATCCTATTCTTTGTAACACTTAGGTTTGTCTTTTCATTGTTTCTCTCAGTTACTGTTCTGCCATACAAGCTTGTTATGTAGGTTACTCACTGCTTTCTTCTGTCCCTCTTGCCTTCAATATATCCTGTGAGCATCAAATTCTCAAAAATTCTTTATTTATTTATTATATTTACTTTTCAGTATGCCACTGTACTGTATACAGATTTGTAAATAAATTAGAAATTTTAACACTGTTGTAAAAGTAATATTAATTAAATCTATCTGAAACTGGTTTACACAAATCTATTACATACATTGATTGCATGAAATAGCAATCATGTATGTGGTAATATAATAAGCATATTCCATCTCCCTTCTCACTTGTAACCATCCACAATAATCAAATAAAAGCTTTCAGCACTAAAGCTGAAGTAGTCAAATAAAGCTTCCTCTTAGAGTTGTTACTATATTACAAGATATATCTTCTAATTTGGGGAACTAGCTTGTTTAGTGATCAAGTCATTGGAACTGAACCCAATTAATAAGTGAGGATTGGTTGTAATCAACAGCATTTTAAGATAATGCAAAATAGTAGAATGTTCAAAATTGATTAGAAATTGAAATATACTTGAAAAATATTATTTTGTATTATATCAAAAACATGATGATCTAAGTGGTATTTAACTAAAAATTGGAAAGTTTTCAATGATGAGGTCAAGTGACTTTTGGACATAAGTAGTTAATAATTGACTACCTAAAAGTATCCACTCCAAACAAGTGGTAAACTTGTACCAATACTTATACTAAGAATGAATAAATAAGTATATATAAAAAATATATGTATAAATATAAATTATAATAAACATTTGTTTGGACAACTGTTATCAGTTCATTTTACAACAAATAACCTGGTTATGCTACATATTTATGAAGCTGAAACTGACTTTTGAAAAAAAATAGGAAAGAAGAATAGGAAGAAAATGAAAGATTTTGATTAAACTAATGGATAAGTTTCAAACAATATTGAAGTGTCAGATTTGGTTATGCATTTTGGATTTAACTTTAGCTGATACATGTCATGAAAGTGCACAGTAGGATAATGCATTTAATTTGTTAAATGTGTATTTTGATGAAAAAATGTTCGATAATATTAAAGACAGAGCATAATATTACCACAAATTATTACAAAAATTCCTGCAAAAATGAATAAAAAAACTAAAATTTTGATTAAAAAATTAAATTATTTCACAAATATTCAAATATGCTTAATATCATAAAAGAATATAAGAGAAATATGATATATCCATTCTATATAATATTCCTTCCATTCTTTTGAACAAGAGTAGGGGTTTATCCCTGGTTCCCTGTTTAGGATTGGGTTTCTGAGTCCCTCTAAAGTCTACTCTAAACTTCTGATGTCTCTGGCTTTTTTCTTACTAGTTTATTTATTTTCATCAATAAGAGTAGATTGATTCCCTTACTGCCCAGTTTACACTCCTTTCTGGTCTTTTGAACAGGAATAGACGTTTATCCTTTGTTCCCTGTTTAGGATTAGGTTTCTAATTTCCTTCTAAAGTGTACTTCAACTCTATACTCCCTACATCAATCCACTAAGTGACAAAGACACATTTATGCATATATACATATATATGTACATATATATATATATATATATATATATATATATATATATTGAGGGACCACAACGCCACCATTTTGTCACTGTCTTCGGCCATCCGCCACAATAGGGATGGACTTGTATCTTCAATTTAATTCTCTTTATTGTTAATAACTTAAATGTTCTATGTTTACTGTGTGTTAATATTTATTCTTTGATAATGGCTTATGTGAGCCGAAAGCTTAGAAACAATAAAAAAATCAACAATTACTGTGATTTTTTGTTGTCTTTCAACGATATCACCATCAAGTATATCAGACAGTACAAATGGATCCTACGAAAAATTAATAGACAAAACTTGTCTATATTATTCAATGAAACCTGCATTAATATATATATATATATTTAGTATATCGAGGCAGCAAGTAATTTTCTAAACATATTCTATTAAATATAAGAGACAATGAATGTCTATTATGTTTAATCATGAACCGTTCTAAGCGTCGTATTTTTGCTTTAATTTCAGGTGAAAATAAAGACAAAAATTCTCCAACATTTGGATAATTATTTATTGGTTTTCTTCTAAGCTTTCGGCTCACATGAGCCATCTTCAGAGAGGTAGTTTAAACTGAAATATTATAAAATCCACCATCACCGACGATTTTATTTTGTGTTGACATAAAACTCCGCTTTTATATATATATACACACACACATGACTAATGGTGAGTAATTGAATAACAAAATGGAAAAATATTCTATATAACACATTTTGTCTTTCAAAGCTCTGATAAAGTCCTTTTGATGGACAAAATGCTTTACGTATAATTTTCCCCATTTTGTCAGTTAATTATTGATCATAACAGAACATGCAAATTGAGCCACAGTTTGATTAATTAAAAAAAACAAAACTGTTATTACTTTGAAGTATTACATTTACATTGGCACTCTTTTTATTAAGAAAGGTTGAGTTCAATACTTTTCATTTTTTTACTGTCATTTCACCCCAAGCGAGGTAGGACTGCTATTGGTATGCAGGAGGTTACAGTAAGAGAAAAACAAGGTACAGGAGATGTTGAAGAAAGGATAAGAGAAAGATAGGAATCAAGGAGATAGAAAATAGCAATTGACATTGCATTTAAACTTTCAGAAATTGTAGCTATCAGGGAAGCAAGCAAATGGAAGGGAATTCCACAAACAGGAAGTGTGAGAAAAGAAACAGTTAGGGTAGAAGAAGAGGT
This sequence comes from Ascarosepion bandense, assembly GCA_037127315.1. Lineage (NCBI taxonomy): Eukaryota > Metazoa > Mollusca > Cephalopoda > Sepiida > Sepiidae > Ascarosepion > Ascarosepion bandense. The sequence goes on along the minus strand of JBBBDQ010001908.1, from coordinate 1,987,915 downwards.
TAAATTTAACTATTTCAACAGCAAAAGAATGGAACCTTTAAGCTAATAAATAGCACACATAAATACATGTGGTTGGGGAAGCAGGGAATAAAAGCTCATCAGAGCAGTTGCCATAAAAATACTTGTAGATTAAACAAAGGGAAGCCACATCAAGTTGGTTAGAAATTTAATAAATAGTGAAATACTAGTAATTCTTTAATACCTGATCTTTACTTGTAAAATGCTTATTCTTAATTTTAGTCAGTTGTTTTCATAAATATTTTATTAAGTGCTATTTTTAAAGGATTTTTTAAAAATGTTCCTTCTAGACAAAGTTGATCATGTCTCTCCACAGATTTGTTTTTTCTTTATATGTAAAATGCCATGTATTCTTTTTTATTGTCTTCTCCATAATTTGAAGTTTTCTTTCTCTTTGAGTGTTTGTGGTTTCCACTCAGTGCTAGAGAGCCTTGTTTCTTCTGCTATTTAAATCTGTATTGAGGAGAAAAGATGGTTTCATGTCAGTTAAGTGCCATACGTGATACACGCTTTGGACAATCATGTCTCGAAAGAGACATGACTGACTGGGCAGAAGATTATCCTGCAGTAGGTTGCTATTGCTTTCTGCGGTAGACTGGTTGCCAGCCAAGGTTATAGAACCCAATCTGTCCTGTTATTTAATCCATAACTGGAAGGAAGAGATGGATTAATACCTTTCCCAAGGGTATTTGCGCGTAAATGAATGCAAGGAATACGAACTTGGCACCCCGGTGTCGTGTTCCAAGTCAATATCCACTGCACCACAATGCACATCTTTCCTAAATCCATTAATGTAAAAGGGAATGTGAAAGAGTAGTTTGAAATTTGAACTCTGCTCACTGGTTCCACTTCTTGAACTGATATCTGCTGCCCTACCAGTACATCATTCAGTCACATGCTTAAATTTATGAGTTTAAATCTTGAAAAATGGCTTTAAAAAAAATTAACAGCATTCAGATACAAGAGGTAGCCATGTAACAGATTTTTTTAATAAGTATATCAAAGTCACAAAATCAAGTTTAGCTTCTGTGTTTTTTCCTAAGAGACAGTCTGACACATATCTAAAGCTAACAATTTTATTTACATAAATGAGCTACAACGAGTTATTTATAAAGACACTTATTTAACTTATAACTGTAAATTGGTATAACAGAGAATTCATTTGTTTTTGTGAACCATGACTGATTCTAGGAATGCTGCTATTTATGAACATCATGGAGTTATTAATTATTTCCTCTATTTAAATTTTACTTGAATTTGTAGAAGTAAATATTTTCACAATTTATTCGGTAGATTTATTTTAGAAAAATCCAATACTGATAAGTAAAGAGAATTTTTTTTTTTTGTGTGTGTGTGTGTGTGTGTGTGTGTGTGTGTGTGTGTGTGTGTGTGTGTGTGCAGGTCATTTATTTTGAATGTGAGTCTGTATTAATATGTAACAAATTGATCAGATAACATTTTTAGTGGGTTATGTAGATTTTTTGTGGTTATATACATTGCACATGAAAAAGTAAGTAATCTACAAATATATTATCTTTTAATGTGTGTATATATATCTGCACAGATCGTGTATACACACCCCCACACGCACACACATATACATATATGTCCAGTTGTGGACAAAATTATTCACCCCACTTTCATAATTACAAATAAAGCTGTAATACCTAAAAATTTCATGGAAACTTCATGCAGATCAATATTATTTAACTTTCAAATTTTGTTTGTATTAAATGTCAGATTAAAAAAAAATTACAATTACCAAAGAGCAATATTATTTCATATTTTCCATAAAAGGGTTGAATAAGTTTGGACTGCACCAATTTTTAAAAAAAATCAAACTCTATAAATATAATAAATCAAAACTTCTAAAACTTTCAGAAATTATTTAAAACTAAATACAGAATGAACTATTTATGTTCAATTCAGCAAGTACTTTCAAATAATTGTATTTCCTTAGAAAATACGCAAATATTTGGTGGGGGAAAATAGTTCTGTCCACAACTGTATATGTAAAAATTCACATATAAGTAAAATATATCTGTAAAAAGATAATATATATAAAGACAAAAGGAAAAGTTTTCTTTACCAATTCATTTCGCCCTCTGTGGACTTTATCAAGGAAAATGTAGGGATTTTATTTTATAAACGAAGACAATGGTTGAAGGTTAATTAAACTGGTAATATATGTATATATATATATATAATGTATATATGTGTATGTAATACATCACTCAATAAGTCCTGGGCCTGACATATAGATAGCACCACTTATAAAAAATCTATATGATTTTTATGAAGTACTAACCTTCAAATGGCTTGTGACAAAATTTGGGCTCAACCAGATTAATAGTTTACAAATGATAAATATTTAAGTTGCAAATTCCCCCCCCTCCACAAAAATGGAAAAATCTGAATTTCATTTGTTGCTTTCTCTTGGAAAAAATTCTGTTCAAGCAAAGCAATGGCTTGATAAGTGTCATTTGGACTCTGCTCCATCAGAAACAACAGTTAAGAGGAGGTATGCTGACCTTAAATGCGGTTGAACAGACACAAATGATGTTGAACGCTCAGGTTGCCCAAAATTGGCTGATGTCCTTGAAAACACCAAAAAATCTACAAACTTGTTTTGGTTGATGGTAAATTGAAGTTGCATAAATAGCAGAGGAGTTGAACATATCAGAAGGCAGTGTATTCACCATTTTACATGAACATTTGTCAATGAGAAAGCTGTGCTTAAAGTGGGTGCTGTATTTGTCAATCAAAACAACAACTCGTTGAGGACTCAGAGTGTTGTTTGCAACTGTTTCAACACAACAAAAGGAGTTTATGCACAAATATATGACAATGGCTGAAACATGGAATCCACCACTTTACTCCAGAGTCAAATCGGCAGTCAGCTGAGTTGACAGTAGCTGGTGAAAGCCATCCAAAGCAACAAAATAGGCAAATATCAGCAGGCAAGGTTTTGGTCTCCATATTTGGGATGCACAAGATATTTTGTTCATTGATTACCTTGAGAAAGGAAGAATTATTATATAGCATTATTGGTGCATTTGAAGGAAGAAATCACCAAAACGTGGCCAGAAATGAACAAGAAAAAGTGATCTTTCTCCAAGATAAGGCACTATGTCACAAGTTGATCACAACAATGGCAAAACTACTATGTATTGTACTTCGAATTGCTTCTTCATCCACTCTGTTCTCAAAAACTAACTCTCAGCAACTACTGGCTGTTTGCAGACCTCAAAAGAATGCTCTAGGGAAAGAGATCTGGCTCCAGTGAAGAAGTGGTATCAGAAACTGAGAAGTATTTTGAGGTCAAGGACAAATTGTTCTACAAAAAAAGACATCAAATTGTTATAGAAGCTTTGGAATCAGTGTATCACCCTAGGAAGGAGACTATGTTGATGAATAAAATCAAATTTTGCCTAAAAGTTGTTATTTTATTAGTTAGGCTCAGTATTTATTGAGTGATGTGTTATATATATATATATACAAGGAAAACTTTTCTTTACTAAGTTATTTCACCCTCAAATGGACTTTATCAAGGAAAATGTAAGGATTTTATTTTATATACAAGAATGATGTATGAAGGCTAATTATACTGGTAGTATATATATATATATATATATATATATGTGTGTATGTGTGTGTGTGTGTGTGTGTGTGTGTGTGTGTGTAGATAGATAGATAGATAGATAGATAGATGTATGATTAAAGACAAAAAGAAAATTTTTCTTTACCAATACATTTCACTCTATGATGGGCTTTATCAAGGAAAATATAAGGATTTTATTTTCTAATATGTATTTATAAACAGAATTAAAAATATTGTTTTCAAAATTTTTAAATTTAAGAATGCTCAAAAATATTCTTAAGGCAATCTGTGAAATAAAGATAAATTGACTTTGTCCCCCTTTAACATCTGACAGCCTCCACCCAATTTTGGCATTAGGCTTACTCCTACTCTCAATCCTAGTCAGTCCTCTTTACATTTATTATCTGACAACACTGCCACTTTTAACATCTGATTAACCCCCTCCTTCCACACATACTTTTATCATTTGACTTAGCCTCTATCACTTTTAATATCTGATTTAGCCTCCCTAATTTAATGATATTCTCTGATAATCAGTAACATGTGAATATTTTTGTTAATAATCTCAAGTCTAAATTCACTAACGTCATTTAATTGTTAGAATTAATACTTCATTTTTTTTGTTTGGATAAAGTCTGGTCTGATAATTCTTTGTAGCCTTTAGATGAGTACTGGTAGTCATTACAAAAATAATGAATTAAAAGTTCTTTTGGTTTTTTATAATGCAAAACAAGTTTTCTTTATATTTAAATTATGCTTAATATGCACATGAAAATAATATGGTAGATTTAATCAGATTTTGCATTCACACTTTCATTGATTATTATGATTATTATGTAACTAAACTATTTATATATATATTCTCTTACTAAATTATTACTGAAAGAATGTGGGACTATAAAAGTTACATTTTGACATATAGACAAAATAAATACAATTTGCTATTTTCTATATAAAGAGTTACTTGTTAAAAAATTAATTTGATTTCAATTTCTTTTCATCTCGCCCAATAAAATGTAGAAATATGGCAGAAAGTGAAACTTAATTTAATAATAAAGTTCAGAACTAGACACATGTTCATTTCAATCATAAAGTGAGGATCAAGACAATTATAAATAAAAGCTTGCAAGTTTATTCTGCTGTAGTTAGTACAAGCCTTGATAGCAGCAAAAGCTTGTGGTGATACCGACCGAACAAAAGCGAGAAACCGGATGTTGGCTCTCTCACAACAAAAAGTCAAATGAATAAAACTTGTCGTCACGCAGATGTTCCAGTTGAAAAATAAAATAAAAATTAACCAAATACCAAATTTCCATTTCGCGAGCCTACGCGAATTTTATTTATCAGCCAATGGGAAGCCCAGAATCAAATTCAAAGATGAAATTTGAAACAAGCTGCTTCTGATCCAAAAAGCAGATATAAAAAGCCCAGACAAAAAAAGCATCGTTAGACAGACAGACTGGTGGAGACGGATGAGCTGATTAGTTTCTCCCTTGACCTAAGTCGAGAGGCTACCATGCTTGCCTCTTTCTTTCTCCACTGTCTCATAAGTACCTACTGACCTCTTCAAAGACATTCCTCAAAAGTACTTACTGACCTTAGAAGTGGCAACTTCAAAATGAACATCCCCTTACCTACAAGATGCTTCCACACTCCTAAGCCTTTTATCTTTTTCAGCATTATATTATTTTCCATGAAAATTCTAACCTCCCTTGGACCTTTATTTCAAGTTTTATTTTAATTGTAAAAACATTAATTGAAATGTATATATATATAAATGTTATTTTATACTCAAATTGCCTTTTTTGATTTTATAATCATTTTATGAATTATAGTGGGCTATCTTTCCACAAGGCCAAATTCCGTTAACCTGTAATGGTATACAATTATCCTTTACTAGAACAGAATCCTACTACTACTAGAAAAGAATAAATAAGATAAGATACCCGCTATAAGCTGCTCTACAGGATATCCAAAGTGGCAACAGTGTCATATTGGCTTCTGTAAAACCCATGCTTTCATAAAGAAATTCTCTTCTCTTTTCCATTGCCTATGTGTAGAGTTACAGCCCTAATCAGAAGGGCTTATCTCTAGCTGGTCGGTAAGCAATACTTTGTTTGTTCAGAAATATAGACGAGGCAATGAAAAACACTGGTGAAGGCAATGAAAAACAACAGAAAAGACAATTAGAAAGAAAGAAGAAAACAATGAAAAACAACTGAAAATGCAATGACAAACAGTGAAAAAGTTAATAACAAACAGTGGAGGAGAGAATGAAAAACTGTTGAAAAGGCAATTACAGAGAGTGTAGATATCAATCGAAAGAGCTGAAAAAGTTGGAAAGGCAATTAGAATAAATGAATAAGACAATGAGAAACAGTAAAGAAGGCAATGAAAAACACTGGTGAAAGCAATGAGAAAAGCTTGAAAAGGTAGTTAGAAACAGTTGAGTAGGCAATGAGAAACAGTGGAGAAGGCAATGAAAAACACTGGTGAAAGCAATATGCAAAACAATTAAAAAGACAAGATGAAGCATTAGAAAAGGAAATTAGAAACAGTTGAGTAGGCAATGAGAAAAATGAAAAAGGCAATGAGAAACAGTTGAAAAAGCAATTAGAAACAGTTGAGAAGGCAATGAAAAACATTGGTGAAAGCAATGAGAAACAGTTAAAAAGACAAGAAGAAAGAGTTAAAAAGACAAGGTGAAACAGTTAAAAAGACAAGGTGAAACAGTAGAAAAGGAAATCAGAAACATTTGAGAAGGCAATGATAAACAGTTGAAAAGGCAATGAGAAACCTTGACTTGTCAAGGAGAAATAACTCCTGTAATTTATGGTTTAATCTGTTACATTCACTTTATATTAATGTCATTTGAAAAAGCATGAATGAAACTTGACTGGAAAACAAGAAACCAAAAGAGTGTTCCACATGAATAGGTTCAATAAAATTAGCTGTGAGCATGGAATTTATGACTACACTTATCCATTTTAAATGTAAAATGATGAAAGCTCACTGGTAAACTAGTATGAGAATTAAATTCATAAAGTTTGGGTACCATAGATGAAAGTTCACCAGAACAATTATCCTGAAAGTGTTTATAGAAAAGGCACAGGGAAGCTACATTACAGCAATGGATATGTGACTGAAGCTGAGATGCCAGGTCAGGAACAATGATATTGCAGATTCTTCTTTGGATTTTATTAAGGATCTCTAAATATATAGCAGGCACATCAGACTACACTGCGTGTCAAATTATTATTGTGATAACTTTTTTCTAATATTTCAAAAACTGTCAAATCAATTCACACAAAATTTTCACACAATATTGGCAACACTGACTAGCGTAATCACTGAAATTTTTGTACTGATCTGCACAATGTAAACAAACTGGTACCATATTTGTTATTGTCATGGTCATTTGAATGTGCCAAATTATTAGAAAAGTGTAAAAATTTAGTGAAAAGATGGGCTGTAAAAGCAGTTTAAGTTATGCTGAAAAGAAAACTATCACCTCAGAACTCTCAAAAGGTAAATCTACCAGAGAAATTTCTAAAATGACAGGGAGGTGTCATCAAACAGTGAAAAAGTTCATCGCCGACCCTACACAAGTACGCAAAAGAGCAGATAAAGGCAAGCTGAGGGTTATTTCACGTCGTTTCCTGTCACAACTTAAACGAGAGGCCACAAAGAACCCTGGATTTACCAGTCAAGAGCTTTTCAGTCGCATTGAGGATCCTACTTCATCTAAAAGTACTCGGTGTCAGTATCTCAGGGAACTAGTAACAACAGTCAAACTTGTATCAAAGCCTCTGTTGATTTCTTAATCACATTCAAAATCGATTGAAATGGGCCGAGAACAATATGAAAATTGACTTCTCTGAAGTTTTGTTCACAGACAAAACTCAAGCAACACATGATGGGCCAGATAGATGGTGCAAAGGCTGGGTAATGAACAAACAGAATTGCCATCAGCGTTTGAGACGCCAACAAGGTGGTGGAGGCATAAAGATCTGGGGTGGTATTATTGGAAAAACATTAGTGGGCCCATGGAGACTACCAGATGGCGTCAAAATGACTGCTGATGCATACATAGCATTTATGAAGGAGCATCTTGAACTGTGGATGAAAAGGCAAAGAGTTGCCTTCAGAAGGGCCATTGTTTTTATGCATGATAATGCTCCCTCACATGCTGCTCACAAGACTACTCATTATTTGAAACAGTTAAGCTTCGATGGATCTTGAAAAATGAAGTGGTTAGCAAATTCTCCAGATTTGAACCCAATCAAAAACCTTTGGAGCATTATGAAGTCAAGACTGTACGCCAACGGATGAGTGGTGGCTCAGTGTGGGAAACAATTCTTGACATATCTCGTGGCATTACAGCAGATGACATCCTACAATTAACAAATTCTATGGATCGTCGACTTCTTCAAGTAATTTCAAAACAGGGAAAGCACATTTCCTATTAATTTGTTTAAAACTGCCTTTGTTTGTATCTGTTATTATTTGTTTGATTATCTTATTAGCTTCTTTTGATCATAAACATTCATGTGCAACATTAATAAACAAGTACTCAATTCTGGGAATTTTACTAAACCTTTCTAATAATTTGGCATGCTCAAATCACCATGCTTATAACAAATATGGCGCCAGTATGTTTACATTGCACAGATCAGTATGAACAAACTTACCTGTCAGCAAATTTAGCAGTTATTTCAATATACTCTTTCCACTTTATGTCAGCACAAAATGTTAGCCTGAGGAAGTACAATGAATCGCTCTCCTGGAGGTTAGCCTCAGTCAAGTGGATAGAAGGCATAAAGTGATCTGTTAGATGATTAATAGCAATAAGAGAAAATGATATATAAATTTTCATGTACCAGAACAATGTCTGGAAAATCAATGGGAAAAAATATTCATGTGATGCATTTTGTTCATTTTTTATTTAAAATATACCATCTTAATTAAAAGAGAAAACAACTTACTATAACAAAATTGCACAAAAAGTGCTTTAATCACTAGATCCCCCACTGACCAGTAGATCTTGACTTGGCTCCTTCAATAACTTTCTCACCAAATTGATATGGCTTCCCTCTGTCTTTTCTGCGTGCATTTCTATGCCATCTGCTCTGATGTGCTTTTTTTCCTGGTTCCCCAACCACTACTAATTTGGCATCAATGATCCACCCTTTTACCATCAAAATAATTAAATGTAACTTCCGCTTCTACTCTAACAGTTTCTTTTCTTTCACTTCCTGTTTGTGGAACTCCCCTTCATTTGCTTGCTTCCTTGATAGCTACAATCTTCAAATGTTTAAATGCAACATCAGTTGCCATCTTCTATCTACTTGATTCTCATCCATCTCTTATTCTTTCTTTGACATCTCCTGTAACTCCCTGCATACCAATGGTGGTCCTGCCTTACTTGTGGTGAAATTTCTATAAAAAAAAGTAAATTTGTGTCCAGGATCTTACAGCATTTCCCCTTTCTTAGTAGATCTTTTATCATTACAGTTTTGGATACTTAATAATAAAAGTGACAAAGATATAAAAAAGAACCTAGATGAAATCATCTAGACTATATACCCAAATATATTTTTAAAAAATTAAGAAATAATATTTAAAAGATTAACATTTCACCATTCATTTTCTTTCATGCACATGTGGAATCATAAACATCACTTTAGTCTGATGAAGTCCTAAAGGATGAAAAACTTCACAAATATATATATATATATATATATATATATATATATATATATATTTGAGCAGCAATCTCTCTTTTATGCAGGTTTCATTGAAAATGACAGACAAGGTATTATCATTGAGTTTTTTATATAATTGTTCATGTGTTCTTATGATTTTTTTCTTTACAGAACTCAAATTATATAAGAATTTTCTGAAGGTTTTGTTTTTGTTTTTTTTGAGTGCTTTCAGGTATACTTTTAGCCATTATCAAGGATGAATTTTGCTTTACTAGTAATGAAATATGTATAAAGTTTATGTGTATAGGGTTATGTGTGTATTATGTTCCAAACATAGTAAGCACAGTGTCACTGTGCTCATAATTGGTATCACCAAGTGTAGAACTTTATATAATTTGAGTTCTGAAAAGAAAAGAATCATAAGAACACATAAAAAATGAAACCTGCACATATATACACGTGTGTGTGAGTGTGTGTATGTGTGTGTGTGAGAGAGAGAGGGAGAGAGTGTGTGTGTGTGTGTGTGTGTGTGTGTGTGTGTGTGTGTGTGTGTGTGTGTGCGTGTGTGATACTAAACTATTACTAAAAATACAGGATTTTTGAACCATAAATAACTGCAATTTTTAAAGTTGAAAAACTGTTGAAATTAGTTAAAATCTGTTTTCTCTAACAATACAGTTAAAGTAAAAATCAAGTATTCAGGCAATTAATGTGAATCATATTTCATCTCAGTAATGTCAAGTTTGTTCTTGTGCAATTAAATTCTGATGAAGCTGAATTACTGGTTAAGCATGTTGCACTTAAATTTTTTTTCAAAATTGACTTACATATTTTACCGTTCAAAATTAAAAGAAGTTTTGTTTATTGAGAAATGTGGGGGAAAAATGTTCTTTAATTTTTTCAAAATTTGGCTTAAGTTTCAAGAGTCCATGGAACAATCATAAAAAACGTATGCATAATTTGGATTAGATTGTAGGAGAAAACATCCTTAAATGTTTCTTTTATTTTATTTTCCATTCTGCAAAAGGTTCACAAGTATATTTTAATTGATGGAATTTTATATTCATAAAAAATGCTCCATGTGGTGCACTTTGCATGGTTGCTTACTTAGTAGAAAGTACTTTTCAAACATAATATGAAACTAAAATAAAATGAATTATAATTGCTTTGAAAATGTTTTATCTTTCAGTCAAAAATCAAAAATTTGAATTTAAATAGCATTTGATTTCATTTTGTATGATCTAGGTTTTAAATTTTTTGTGCGAATATATGTCAAGCAATCAACTTCAAGCAGTATGCCATCTGCTTTTCTTGTAAAAAGGATGCTTATAGCAGCTGTAACCGATCATTTAACTCAGGGGTTTGGATAGATGGGGAACAGAAATTCTACCAATGTACTACTTCTATTGTGTACTACAGACATATCAACACAGTGATTTTATAAGTTTGGTCTTCTCAAAAAAATTAGTTAATTAATATTCTGCTGTTCTGTTATCAGCCATTAACATTTTGGACTTTTTTTTTGTAAGCAGCTGTTTAAGCATTTTTGTTTTTCAAAAAGTTTTTATAGTTTTAAAATTATTATTTTTTAAATGTCTGATAATTTGTCAGCCAGTAAAGAAGTATTGTTCTTCAAATGAATGCTGACATTTTTAAGGAGAAAATTTTGACAAATTTGATTGGTTTTCTGATCAATCATCTTGAATTTCAGTTTAGACACATAGAAGAATGTAATCCATTCTCACAGAGAAGCAAACTAGAAATTATCCAACCTTTTAACTACATAATGAATGTTTTTTTGATAAAAGCTAATCATCATTTAAAATCTTTACATTCCATGAGTTACTATTTTGCTATATTTATTTTTTCCCTCCTTCTTTCTTTGAGGACTTAGAGGAGATGAAAGAGTCTGTGATGAGGATCCTGGCCACCTTCTCTTTGGAGGACTACAAGATGGTCTTCAAGTCATGGCTAGTGCATTACAAGTGCAGTTGGAGGATAATACCTTAAAGTAGAATAGAATTTTCTATTGTTTTCAAATAAACTCAGCCACCCATAAACCCACTGAGTTCCTTTTAAAAGCAGTTCATGTTAAAAAATGATGTGGTAAAAATATAATCAGTTATTATTAATTACACATTTTAATTTGCATTTGCAATAATAGTTATTGTAATAATATTGTAATAATATTGTTAGACAATATTATTTTCTTTTCTTTTTTTAATCCTTTCACCCCCCAAGCAAGGAAGGGCTGACACTAGAAAAAAAATTAGGTACAGGGGTTGTCGAAGAAATGATAAAAGATGGATGAGATTCAAGGAGATAGAAGATGGCAATTTACATTGCATTTACACTTTTGGAAATTGTATCAGGGAAGGGTATCAGGGAAGGAATTAAACAGAAGGGTGTTCTACAGAAAGAAAGTACGAGAAAAGAAACTATTAGAGTATTAGAGATGGTTATATTTAACTATTTCAATGGATAAAAGAGTGAGACCTAAATGCCAATCTTGGAGCACACAAAAATTTGTGTGATCAGAACACCAGGAAAAAAGGCTTGTCAGAGCAGTTGCCATGTAAATATTTGTCAAAGGCATTAAGAAATTAATAAATGGAAATGTTTTCAGAATTTGTGAAAATATGCAGTCCCTGATATACAGAACAACTGAGGAAAATGACCAAAATTTCAATATGTTAAAATAATTAATGAATTATTGAAATAAATTAGGTATTGTTTAAGTTGTATCTCCAGAACAAACATACCCACATACAAGATTATAGTTCTAGCATCATGTAGATGGATAGATCTTGTTAGAATGTATTATAAATGTTTATTACTTTTCCCACACAAAATAATTAGAATATAACATGCAAATGTTTATTTATATACACCAATTGATATAAGAATGTATATAGAAAATCAATATTAAATTTCTTATTAAAAATTCTGTAAAAGCAGAAAAATGTCCCTACCCCAAGAACCCACTGTCCCAATTTAATTAAATTTGGCACTGCACTCGGCAGGGGTTCATATTACAGTATGCTCTTAAATTGGTTGATGCATTGTCTATCATTTAAGCTGTATCTCAGAAACAAACATACTTACATACAAGTTTAGAGTTTTACTATTATTTTGTGTCTCCTGAAAAAAATTTCAAAACTTCTGGAGTTTAGCTTGTATGTAATGTAGACCCAAATGATCTCTGTGCTGTGTAAATACAGGTATTCACTTTCTTTATTGATCTTTCTTAATAGGAATTAAATTCTATGTATATATTTTCAACCAATGAAATTTTTCAGAAGATTGGTTTGATAAACAATCATTACAAAGGCAGATATCATTAAAAAAAATTGGCACATGTTGTTTGTGGACCATTTATCACATGTTATTTGTAAACCATTTAAAAAATAACAACAATAACTCCCTTCACCACTCTCAGAAATTCAAGAAAAATATTTTTGCAAGCCTGTGTCAAATTATTTTCTAACCAATGAAAACCTTGTATTCAAAAAGTTCACACCTCTACATGAAATTAGATTTAGAATCCCTTATGAATATAAAAAATAGAAGCATATTTCTTCTTGAACTTCAAAACAATTATGGAGGCCAGTTTAATCTACATGTGTGTATACACATGCACCCACACAAATGTACACAATGGAAGAGACACGGCCAGCAGCTGCCAATGAAGGTCCTGTCTCCACACATAATAGAAAGAATTAACCAATAGCCGCCAATAAGACTTGGTCTATGCACTCATAAGCACATTAGGCTAACTGTCATAAAGTATGTATGTTCACACATTTCACACTGCATTAAGAACACATAAGTACTTTATAAAAGAATCTTCATTGTAGGGAAAATTGAATATTCTATTGCTATTGTAGGTTTCTGAAAAAATATTGTTATGTTATTTAAACTGATGTTTTTTTTTCAGAAAATGATCTTTTTATGTTTCATTTAAAAGATGTGTTGCTGGTGTTAAATATTTGAAACCTCTCTACACAGCAAGAAAAACCTGTGTAATCAATCCCAACAACCTTGGTGCAGCTGCAAGATAGACTATCTAGATTAAATACTTTATTTTTTTTATCATTTACATTTTATAGATTAACTTTTTTAGTACTACAAACATTAATTTTAGTAAGTATATATGTTTGAGATGAAATCCCTGGTTTTTTATTTTCATAAATTGTGTCATTAATGTCAAATGGCTAAGCAATCAAGAAGTCCTACTAAAGAAAAATGTGCCTGCCAACAGAAGACACACCTATATTCTCTTTTTTCATCTGGAAAACCACTTAAGTAATTAAAGTATCCCCTTACCACTGTTATACTCTGCTTCAAGTTAGATCTGAAGAGATCTAACTTGAAGCAGAGTATAAAAAACCATATCAAAACCTGTTGGATGAATGTGCATGCAACAAAGACAAAATTAAAAATAAAAAGTTGCTCTCTGCAACAGGGGTTCCTTTACTCATAGCACTGTTGGAAAATCTATTGAATTTTTCTTTTTTATTATTCATTATTATTTTATATTATTTTATTATTTTTCTTTTTAAACATTTTATCCCCAAAAAGGTGGGACTGCTACTAGTGTGCAGAGGTTTACAGCGAGAGAAAAGACTGGACACAACGGGTATTAAAGAAAGGATAGAAGATGAATATGATTCAAGAAGATGAATATGATTCAAGAAGACAGAATAAAACAGTTGACATTACCTTTAAATGTTTGGAAAATGTAGCTATCAGAGAAGCAAGTAAATGGAAGGAAGTTTCACAGGCAGAAGTTCAAGAAAAGAAACTGTTAGAGTAGAAGTAGCAATTACATTTAACTATTTCAACAGAAAAAGAGTGGGGCCTAGATGCCAATCTAGTAGCATACTTAAATTCATGTTGTTAGGGCACCTGGAAAAAGCTCATCAGAGCAGTTGGCATGAAAATATTATATATTTTTTTTTCCATTTGTAAATGAGTTATTAGACAACCCACATTTCTACCATCTGGTGTTTTCAGCTGATTTACAATAACTGATTTTACTGTTTTTTATCCTCATTACAAGAACTTCTTAAAAAACGGTAAAATCAGTTATTGTAAATCACCTGAAGACACCAGATGGTAGAAACCTGTGTAGTGTAATAACTCATTTACAAATGAAAAATTTTCAAAAGTTCTACAATATTACTTTGAACTGAACACTTTTTAATACAACAGTGTACTGGTCTAATTTGATTATAACCAAAAACTAAGTTATTAAATAATTAATTAGCATGAATTTATATCTTCGTGTTATGTTTTTAAATATCCTCTAATTTACAGTTTATGAATAATTTCTCTGTTTGCATATGTGATTTCATCATTTTTTTTTAAATTCCAAAGGCTTTAGTTTGAAACAATGTAACCGATGTCTGTATCTGTCTGCAATTTACTTCTGGCCAAACTTTGAAATTTTTATTTCTTAGCTATTTCTGTTGTCTCTTCCCTTTCTTTCCACTGTGCATTTTCTCACTTTTTTCCTCTTTGTTCTCCTCCTTGCTTTCAGCTTCTTTTCTTTTTTTTATTGAGCTTTCCTTTTTCTTTTTTATTTCTTTTTTCTTTTATAGAGGGAGAGTTTTTTCTTTTTTTTTAATGCAAAAAGATTTGAGGCCAGATACCATGTAAGCAACATCTATATCTGTCTACAATTTACTTCCTGCCTAAATTTATAAATTCTCTCTCTTAGCCATTTCCATTGGCTCTTTCCTCTCAGTGCATTCTCTCTTGTTTTATGCTTTGCTTTTTGTTTCCACTGTGCCTTTCCCTTTCCTCTTTCTTTCCATTTCTTGATTTCTCATCTTTTTTTCTCATCTTTTCTGCCCTCTTTCTTTTTTCCCCACTTTTTTAATATCTTCTTACCTTGTACAAAAAGATTTCCAAAAATAAAAGAAAGTGGTGTTTTTTTAAAAGATTTTTCAATAAAACATTCATTACCATCATTACTGACTACCTGATGATACATTGTTCTTTTAATGTTGAAACAAAATGTACAATTTTGTAGTAGTTTGTAATTTGTACATGTTCTAAAGTATAATTAATAATAAATATTTATTGCTCTATTTTTATATTGAGCACTGTTTTAAATTAATGTTTTGAACATTGCAACTATTTTCTTCATTCCTTATTCATTTGGATATATATAAATATGTTATAATATCACTACAAAAGTAGCTATTTCGTCTTCAGAACTTCTTGTGTCTTATCAAGTGATAGTGCTGATTTCAAGTTGAAAAATTTTAAAAGGTTGTAAACTAGCCAAACCTCCTCAATCAGGGAGACATTGTTACATGGTGTTTCAATCAAAATACAAGTAATTTCTAATTTGAAGACCATAAGAACAGACTCTAAAAATAATTTATTGGGGCATTAATGTTAATGATGGATTACAATAGGGATCAGTATTACCAATTGACTATTAGTTTCATGTTACAATAAAAATTAAAATTTATTTTCACAAAATTCATTAGGAATTACTGTTAGAGACTACAAATTTTAAATTCTAAGTTTTACTAAGCATTTGGTTTAGATTATTATAAAGTTATTCAAATCTGAAATGGGAAGAGAGACAGACACATATATCTACAAATATATAGATACCCACATATGGGCAAACAGACAAATATATACACATACTTATACATATACATATACATATAAATACTTGTATATATATATATATATATATATATATATATATATATATATATACACAAATATTTTAACTCTTATTAATGTCAATTTTTCCATTAGATTTAGAGCCAGGTTAAGAAACATCTATAAATGCTCCATATGTTGGATACATGTAAGACTGAATTTGGAAGATAAATTAGGCAGGAGAAGTTTTAGATAACATTTCAGACAAACACAGTCATATTCCAGTGCATAAACAAATATAATTAAATATATACACATACAAATTCACATGCAAAAAACAAAATATGTGTGCAACATAAAAAACCACAAAGCATCATATACAGAATAAAACCACATACTCAGATTTACTTATAGACAACTATGAGCATAAATACACATAGACATGAGAACATTCAAAAGAAACATACACACACATATATATCTACATGCATGAACAAGAATATATATATATATATATATATATATATACATGCATATGCATACATACACAGACATATATATATATAAACAAATACACATAAACACATGCATATATATATATATATATATATATATGAACAGACATATATGCATGTGAAACTCAGTATGCCTACTAGTACATAAACCCACATGTACGCCTACATACATACAAACTCATGTACCCAATTATATATTTTCATAAACACAAGTAAAAACAAACAGAAAAAATACATATATACATACAATTTAACCTAAGTACTAATAACAGTGGTGCAGTGGACATTGACTCAATTCCAGTTGAATTCCTTGCATTCACTTTCACACAAATACCCTTGGGAAAGGTATTAATCCATCTCTTCCCTCCAGTTATGGGTTAACTGATAGAACAGATTGGGTTCTATAGCCTTGGTTGGCAACCAATCTACCACAGAAAGCAATAGCAACCTACTGCAGAATAATCATCTGCCTAGTCAGTCATGTCTCTTTTGAGACATGATCACCTAAAGTGTGTATCACGTATGGCACTTAACTGACTGACTAATAACAAATTCAGAGACCAGGTGAAATTGATCCCTAAAGAATCATGATTATTAAATATTAATTTGATAATCTGTGCTAGAATAAAAAACTTATTAAATATTAACTAAATGATTTATGCTAGATTAAAATTTATCAAATATTAACATGATAATCTATGTTAGATCAAATACCTACTGACTATATAATTTGACGGTCTATATTAGATTAAATTTGCAAATATTAATATGATTATATATGCCAAATTAAATACCTCACAAATATTAATTTGACAATCCATGTAAGATAAAATACCTAGCAAATAAGGGTAAATAACAATTGACATAAGTGAAAATAGTTTATATATATTCATGATATTACTACCCATATTGTAAAGTAAATAGTGAACTATGTTTACAGTTAACAGGAGGTTAATTCCTCTGGTTTAACAGGTTAACTCTGTCTTTAAACCTGATGATTTCTAACTTCTCATTAAGAAAAAGATAACAAGGTGCACAGAGGTAATTACAAGTTTGAGCCCTTCTAATCACTTTTCATTTAACAATAAGTATTTTAATTTTTTTCTTTTAAACACCAAAAGTACTTGAATAAGGAAGTACTGTATTTATAAGAACTATTATTGAAAGATAGTACCAGTGGGTTTTGAACAGGTTTTTAGTAGACTCACTATAAAATTTTTTAATACTTGGATTTTCAAGTGTAGAAATAGTGAAAAGATAAACTAGGGAACTAGTTAAGCAATTATTATGCAGTAGACAATCCTTAGAATTCCTACAATTGTATCCTCTGGTATTAATTTTGTTATATTTGGCATTATCTACTTCAACATTGTAATACATCAAATTTTTTGAATTTTTATGCTTGTTGAGGTCTTCATTGTTTTTTTAATATTCTTTTGGGGTTATCTTTTTTTTTTTTTTTAATCATATCACCCCAAGCAAGGTGGTAACGCCACTGATGTGCAGGGGGCTACGTAAGGGTAAAAAGAATGGAAAAGAGAAAACCGGAAACCACATCCTAAACAGGAAACAAGGGATGAGCCTCTTCACCTGTTCAATAGATGTGGGTGGAGTGTGAACCGGGCGATAGTTTAGTCTATCTACTCCAATTGAAAAAAAAGTAAAAAAGGAAAAGAGTGAAAAGATTGGAAAAGAGAAAACCGGAAACCGCATCCTAAACAGGAAACAAGGGATGAGCCTCTTCACCTGTTCAGTAGATGTGGGTGGAGTGTGAACCGGGCGATAGTTTAGTCTATCTACTCCAATATGCACCAATAGCTTAATCTAAGAGTATTACTACTGAATAAGAGGATTAGCTTTGGGAAAGTGTTTATTGATAAGGTTTAAAAATTTTTGTCTCAATTTAGTTTTAACTAACAGATTGTAAGGGTGAGTAAACCAGATGACTAGATCTTTTCTTCTTATTATAATTATTATAAATGGGATTTCTAAATTTGATTGTTGTATCTTTATAACCACTATTTCTAAGGGCAGAATTATAGAATTTGCTATGTTTATCAAAAATTACTATTAAATTGCTAGAAGAGTTAGCGCTGATCCTAAATTCAATTGAAGAGGGTATATGCTTAATGACTATTGAGGGATGGTTAGAATCAGGATGTACATATACTGGGTTAGAATTAACCTTCATAAAAGGTTGAAAAGAATTAATGTTAAGGTCCAAGGTAACATCCAATATATATAAAGTACCTATATCCTTTGACTTTAGAATTTGCCATAGATTATTCTGACCTAACCATCATTGAACAGATAATCATTATGAAAGCAAAAAAATCTGAACTCATCCACAATAATGAACAGTGAAAAAAAAAAAACAAATCTCAGGATCTATTTGACATCACCATGGGATTTTGAGATTCTGCTGTGTCGCCAAACTTCATTGGTCTGTTTATTTTGTACAACTTTATGGCACATAATGATATTAATTTTGAATAACTAATTTGTTTTGGTTAATTAATACATTATCTACTAGCTGACTACAAATATTTGACGTACATTATATTTTTACCCTTTTCCATTCTTATAACAATTTCACCACTTCATCTGATAACAATTTTTAAAAGTTCTGTAAGAGTTTCACGAACACATCTAACACTATAGCTGACATGCCAGGATACAAATTGTTGTAGAGCAAGTAGCACCCCTTCCACACTCTAGCTAATGGACTGGCTCATAGTCTAAAAGTGTCGATGAGTATGTATTTAAAGAATTGTTTTGAATTAGTTGGTAAAGCAGATTAGTATTCGGACTAATTTACTTTGTCTGCTATTCATCATTTAGATCCTCCTCTCTTTTGCTCGTAAATTCATGTTAATTGTTTGTAACTTATTGTTTTATATTTTTTCTATATATCTTTTAACATAGGATAATGTGCTGAATAGATATCTCTATGTATCATTCACCTTGACAACGGTAGATTGGCGATGATGGATTCGAGAAATCACAACTGAAACAACAGATTGGCGACGACGGATTCAAAAAATCAGAACTGAAACAACAGACTGGTGACTATGAATTACGACAAATAAATATAAAACATGACTGTAACAAAAATACTAGTCAAAGATATCAAAAAAGGATGAACAAACATACAGAAACATTCATTGACAGTATAAATTAACAAGTGCTACTCACTTATGTAAATAGAGGATTTGAAAAATTGCATGTTAGAAGGTTTTAGACAGTGTGAAATTGTACATAAACAGGAATGACAAGAAGTCTTAGAAAGGCATTGAGAAGAACTCGAACAACAAGAAAAACGATTTTCAAAAGTTCTGGAAACTTTCTCAAGAAGAGAAAATGGTCCAGGCAGCTCTAATATTTTTCTCAGGATTCCGCTAATCAACTCAGTTGGTGAATTTTTATACAAACCAGATGAAGAAGAAGAATTCACATTTGGGGTATATTTTCAGAAATACAAAGAAATATTCTAAAATGACTGTGCAACATGGTCAGATGAAAAAAAAGCGCGAATATTGCTGGGTAAATTCGGCAATGTGAAAAATACGAAAAGTACGCTAATTTTATACTTCCAAGACATCCTGGAGAAATTTTATTCCAGGAAACCGTACAAATATTAACAAAAATATTTGGTGAGCAAAGTTCACATTTCAATACACGGTAGCAGTGTTTGAATTTTACAAAAAAAAGAAAGTGAGGACTACACGACTCTTGCTAGTATTGTCAACAGAGAATGTGAAAATTTTATTGAACGAAATAACACCATATATGTTTAAATGCCTAATTTTCATTCAGGGACCGACTGCACTAAAAGATGCAGAAATAAGATTGAGATTGGTAATGAAATTAAAACAAGGCCAAAAGACAACACTTCAAAATCTTGTGGAAGAGTGACAACATATTTTAAATTTAAGGGCAGACATGGCGAAAATTGAAGAACAAGATGTGTCCCATATTCACGTAGTCAAGAATAAACAACAAGGTAGAAAAAAACTTCTTTTGTTTGTGGGGAATTATATTTATTTAAAAATTGCTCTTTTAAAGAATGCCACAATTGTGGAAACTAAGGACATAAATTTCCTCATTGAATAAAGAAACCCAAAAGTAAAACAAAAACTAAAAAAGTAAATGGAAATAAATGTTTGAATAAATAATAAAAAGGTTAAATTTCAATTTGACACGGATTCAGATTTAATATTAATAAGTGCTGTAACCCATAAAAGAATCAACAGACCATTATTAATCACTTCTAAAATCTTGCAAGAGAGGTGACAGGTGAAAAGTTAAAATTCTGGGGCGAAATTGTCATGTTTGTTTTCTTTTTTTTTCTCAGAGAAAGAAAAAAAAATATAAGCATTGGTCATGAATTGATCACAAAACCTATTTGGAACAGACTGGGAGAAATAGTTCGAGTTTTTCACTATACCAATAAACATGTTTTGTAATAATGTAGATGGATCATCACCCAACACAAAAAAATTAAAAAGAACTCAAATTTTCCCGAATTTTTTCAGATAGTATTAAATTTTGTTCAAAAGTAAAAGCAAGATTTGAACTAAAAGACAATATATGACACCAATATTTTGACCAAAAAGGCTAGTACTATTTGCAGCATTGAAGGATATTGATAAAGAACTTGAACGGTTGGAGAAATTGGGGGTAATCGATAAAATCCATTATAGCCTTTGGGCAAGCCCGACTGTATATGTAAAAAAGAAAAACAGAAAGATAAGGGTTTGTGCAGATTATTTCACAGAACTAAACGACTGATTGAAACAAACTAATTATTATCCCATCGGCACAATTTCGACAAAATTTTTGAAAAATTAAACAGAAGTCAGACATTTTCAAAGTTAGATTTATCAAAGGCTTATGTGCAAATACCAGCCGATGAAAAATGTGCTGAAATATTAACTGTCAACAGTCAACACACACAAGGGGATCTACACATTTAATTTAATAGACTAACTTCTAGAATAAAGGTGGCTCCATATGTAAATAATCTCATCATTTTTATGTGAACTATATAAATATTAACATAAAATGGTGCAACACTGGCTATGATAAGAAATTAAATCAAGTCAGTGATTTAACATAAATACGATGATGGTAATATGAAAGCCATTGCACATGCTTTGCGTTCACTACTACCAGTAGAAAAAAATTAAAAAGAAGCATTAATATTTTGATAAAAGACAGGTATTCCGTGGTCAAGACTGCACATAGATTTTAGAGGTTCAATAAACGGATCGCATTATCTTGTTGTAGTGGATAGCTTTACTAAAAGGCCTGAAATTTGTAAACAAAAATTCTTCGGTGACAGTGAATTTTTAATGTGGGGTATTTCAGATCCCATAGTCTCGAATAGCGGTACACAATTCACTACTCACAAATTCGAAGAGTTTTGTAAAATGTTCTTGAATGAACATATTAATAACTTACCATGTCACCCAAGGTCAGATTGACAAACTGAACGGTCTGTGGGTATTTTCAAGTAAGTTTACCGGATAATGCCAGTCGACATATTTAATGTTCGCAAGAAAAATCGGTGTTTGACAAGTTCTTACCAAGTCAAAAATGAACAAGAACTTATAAATTTGTTCAAGAGTGGCAAAAAAGTGTTTTTCAGAGCATATAAAGATAGAAAAGAAATGTGGGAAGACGGCATAATAATGGTATGAATCGGAAAGATGATAAACAATAATTGTAAAAAAAAAAAATGAAATATAAAAGACATTATAATCAATCAAAGAAAAGATTTATCGAAGCAAGGCTCGAAAAAGAATGGAAGAATGTATGAAAGTACTGTATAATGTTTTGGATATTGCCTACACAACAAAACTTTTTTGAATGTACAAATTCCAGAAAAAGGAAACAGAAAAAATAGAGGATGAACCAAAATGGAAAAAAATACAAAGTACGTTGATAAACTCATAAGAAAAAAATGTGTGTGTGTCAGAGGGGGGTATACTAATAAATATAAAATGAAACATTTATTAATAAACAAAATATAAAAAGTGTGGGGGGTTGTAAAGTAAATAATACACCCCCAGTGACTCAAATGGACTAGTCTAAACGCCGAAATACTCCATTGGCGTTAGTGATGTTTTATTTCAGCGACAAGCGGTTGACTATAGATTTAAGGATTTTTATTTAGACAATTTCTGATAATCTTTGCTTTATTTCTGAGATGAGATAGTATTTAAAGTATTTACATTATTCGGACTATTGTCCTCCTCTTTGTTGCCATTTGTACAACGTTTCGGCTGTTGTAAGTTCCGGAGTGCCAGAGAAAATCACTAGTGTGAAAATTGCAATATGAGCTCTGGTAAAAAATACTAGAGAAAACCATTAACATCAAAAACTTGCAATATGAACTCTGGTAAAAAAAAAGGGTTGCTGGACATTAGGTTTATAAGTCCCTAAAATTCAGTTGTTTTTACTTTTAAGAACACATAGCCCAGTGGATATAGATGTTGGTTAGTTCCTGTGACTTGACTCTTACAGTTGTGAGTTCAATACCAGGCTATTTTGGTGAACAACTTTCAGGGTTAGAGGGAGATAACTCATGACTTCCAGTTGTGGTATTACTGCTATGCAAAGAATGATATACCCCAGTGATTGTAATAAAGGGTTCGGTTCGAAATTCCTAGCACCTGAAGGAGGCCAGAGCATACAACAACCGAAACATCGTACAAATGGCAACAAAGATGAAGACAATGGTCCGAATAATGTAAATTTTCGAAAGTTTGTTTCACTAACTGCTTTTTGTTTTAAGTTAATTTTTGGTTTTAAAAAGCTTGCAAAAATAAAATATACATCTGTGACACATTGTTTTTGGAAAATTAGCAAATTTAATGTTAAATTAATCTGATTTACACAATTATTACTTATTTATAGCATAAAATTTAGAATAAAACTATTTTCTTAAACACAAAGTTTCATCATATGTGTTGACAGATTTTACAGATGCAATATAAGATAAGTGTATGGCGATCACAAGTGACATAATTTACAATTTCTTCCAGTAAGGAGAAGAAACCCTGAAACACATGACCTTTTACTTTACACAGAGAAATTACCATACAAAAAAAAAACAAAAAAAAAAACAAACTTCAAATGCACAAAACATTTTAAAATTATTTTAAAAATAGGAAGGCACGACGATTTGTATTAAACTTAATTTTTGATTAGTAAATATAATCTTCGCTTAATAAGTTTTTAAACTACCCCAACAAATCTTTGAAGTATTTCAAAAATATTTTTGAAACTTCATAAACTATTATAATTAAAGATAAATGAAAACAATTCTTTTAAAATTTCATTATTAATCAAAATTTTTTTCTCTTCAGACTATAATGTCCTTAATTTATATTATTTATTGAAGCAATTAAAAGTTTATCAAATTAAATAATGTCATAGTTATATTGTATTTTTTATTTTATAATTGGGGGTAAATTTTCAGAAATTAGGGCAAAATTTAAAAAACAAATGTAAAAAACATATTTTTTACCAAGACTTTTTTAAAATAATAATTTTAAAAATAATTTCATTCATTTGTGAATAAGACCTAAAAGATTCATTAAAATCCGACTATTATTTGATTATTGCAAGAATTTCCAGATTAATGTGTTTGTCACCCGAAAAAAAAACAAAAAAACTGAAGCATGTAATATTACGTTTTCCATTGTAAACTCTTGTAACGATTTGGTTACTAGCTAACTACTATCAAAACAAGATTGTTTACCAAAATTTTAAAAAATAACTAAAATATCTTCTTCTTAATAATAATTCAAACATTTTGATGGCAAAGGTTCATTTTTATTAAGTTTTGTGCCTTTTTTATTCATACTATGCTGTTTACCATCGATTTAGCGGAGGGCCCTCAAGGTCAACAAAAAAACTGTGCAGAAGGGCTGGCAGTTACACCTAAGTGGGCGAGTTGAGGTGCATTGGTGGAGTCTTTGGAGCTTATCTTCTTTCACTGTAACGTCGTACAGCAGCTGCAGATGAATGAACACGATGTATTCTTTTATTCACTTGGTATTACGAGAGTGGTGATTTGGACAGCATGACAAAGAATTTTATAAAGGTGAGAAATTTTTCTCTTCTCAACTAATTTTGTACTAAAAGCACTAGATTAAAGTCAAAATTAGAGTGAAAGGGGGCGACTCTCATCAGTAAAATTCAGCGAAAGGTGGGTGAATGTTTCGCGTTTGAATTGCTTGAGAGGGGCATTTGGAGGTGACTTTGGATTGAAGATATTAGTCGCCTGATTAAACATTTGTCTTCCCAGCCAAGAGTTAAGTTAGCAGAGGACATTTTCCGTTTAAATTAAACGGAAAACGATCATCCATACTATACCCTAGCTAAGTAGATAGACTAAACTATCGCCCGGTTCACACTCCACCCACATCTATTGAACAGGTGAAAAGCTCATCCCTTGTTTCCTGTTTAGGATGTGGTTTCCGGCTTTCTCTTTTCCATTCTTTTTACCCTTACGTAGCCCCCTGCGCATCAGTGGCGTTACCGCCTTGCTCGGGGTGATATGATTAAAAAAAAAAAAAAGTTAAATTCGGTGGTTTAAACGGTTTAAACCACCGAATTTAACTTAGCTAGGTTATGGATGATCATTTTGCCCCCATTATTTTATATTTGATTTATTCCTCTTCCCCTTCCCAATTAGGTGACAGGGGTGGCAGTTCTCTGGTAACTGTTGGATGCCTTTCATTTCAAGCATGTTCTTTTCGTAATTGTTTTTGTGTCTAAATGTGCGAGAATTGTAGAACGCGTGCATAAAATTAATTTATTAATCCCATAAAATATTTTGCTCATTTAACTGTTATCTCTGTCATGATTAGACTGTGTAGGTGACGTATATTAACACTAGTTTTATTTAGTTGTGTAGATAAATCTATATAATGAAAATTGGGGAATTACTTTGTTTTAGATTTTTATCAACTCAGCCCTCCACAAAGATTGTACACATGGGATTAAGCTAGATGAATTGCGGCATTATGGTGCTTGTGTATGGTAGTGTTGTGTGGATGAGATATTTTGGTGAAAGGAACAGTATATGAACGATTGTGTCAGTGATAGAGGCTAGGTATGTTATCGACAGGATCAGTCAGTCAGTTGAGTGCCATACGTGATACACGCTTGGGCGATCATGTCTCGAAAGAGACATCACTGACTGGGCAGAAGATTATCCCGCAGTAGGTTGCTATTGCTTTCTGCGGTAGACTGGTTGCTAACTAAGGCTATAGAACCCAGTCTGTCCTGTTATTTAACCCATAACTGGAAGGAATAGGCGGATTAATACCTTTCCCAAGGGTATTTGCGTGTAAGTGAATGCAATGAATTCAGTTGGAATTCGAACTCGGCTCCCCAATTTCTCGTTCCGAGCCGATATCCAATGCACCACAACAATCTTCCTTATTCACATATCGACTATGTGGCGCATTTGTACATAGTATAATAGATATCATCTCGTTGGAGTCAGTCTAGTTTCTGAACATGCTTACAGTTCAAGTCTTGCCTGACAAGAATTTCTATTTAAAAAACATTTAATTTTAATTTTTAATTTTTCCTACTTTTTACTGACTGATTTTTATGAAAAGTTTGAATGTTTTTTTTATGTTTTTAGCTTTCACTATTTCCCCAGCTTGAATTTAATTTAATTTTTTTTTACCAGACTTCTGACTTATTTTTCGTTTACATTATTGTAATTTTTGATCCCTGCCCAACATTAAGTTCATTTTAATTATTATTTCCTTCTCGTATAATGTTTCTTAATTGTTGTAGTTTAAATTTCTATGTGTTATTTAACTGATTGTTTTTTACTTTTTTTGTATGAAAAGCCTTTGCCTACCGCTTATACGGTTGCGGAGAAGGAAAAGTGAGGAATGTCAGGTAAGACCAAATAGAAGCTCCAAGCAGTGAGACCTCTGTCTGTGGAAGTCCCCATGGGTAAAGTTACAAACAGCTCCACTCCCGCTACCAGTTCCAAGCCAACCAGCTGTGCCGATCAAATCGGAAACCAGAAATTAAAAATATGAACCAAGTTTCGAAAAGGATGAAAAATTACAACAATTGAAGGAGCTTTAAAAGCAAAACGTGATCATTCTGGATGGAAAATTGACCCTTCTTCCTAGGCACCATCTTTCCCAAAAGTCAAACAACACTCCATGGCACTACCTCCAGTGATAAAATCTTCAACACCCACCCCTTCCAAAATAACCACCCTCAATAAGGATCCCATTCCTAAATCTCGATAAAAGAAAAACATTACTCTTGTCAACACTCCTACCCAATACCTTGCCCAAACTCCCATCAGCACATCTAAAAAATCAGATCAACACAAAAGTCAGAACTGCCTCTACAGAATTCAATGAATCAGCAACGAAGAGAAAGTTAAAATTTATTTACAATACTGGTGAAGACCTGTGCCGGGTAAGAGAGGAGCAAAAAAAAAAAAAAGAAAAAAAGGAAGCATCTTGGTCTAGAAAGATTTTCTTCTTCTTCTATATGCCATGTCCCTTCAGGACGTAGGCAATCATGGCTTTCCACGCCTCCCTATCCCTGGTAGCTCTTAGGATCCTTTCTCCTGTTACTCCACTCAAACCCTGCTCCGCCATCCACCTGCTCAGGCCCTTCAAATATGTTATCCGCTGCTTTCCACTGTCTCTCTTTTCTTCTGTATGATCTGAGAGTATTAGAGTCTCTAAACCTTCCTTCCTCATTACATGACCCAAGAACTTCAGCTGTATCTTCCTGATGCTCAGTATTAATTTCCTTTTTGTTTCCATCCTTTCTAAAACCTTATCATTGACCATATGCTTGATCCATGATATCCTCAGCATCCTTCTGTAGAATGACATTTCAGTTGCTTCAAGTTTTTTATTCATCTTTGATATTGTCCAGCATTCATTGTCATATTGAAGAACAAACATCACACAGAAAAGATTAAAGAACCCAAATATTTAATTAAAACGAAAACAGTAAACGGATTAGATTTGGAACTCCCCACTCCCAAATTTCTCTAACACTAAGAGAATAATGATTCTAGTGAAATCCAGTGCAAATATGGTCCATGATTGAGGAGGCAAGACATGTTTTCTGAATATTTCCCCCTTTGTGTGTACTTCCAATGCAAAAAAAGAGAAACAATTTTGTTCAGGGAGGCTCCAACGTTTTGTTCACCCACTCCTTGTGTAGAGCTTTAAAAATAGCGTTGCCTTGTGACATTGGCGGTCTGTCTCCTGATGGTACTATCAAGAGTGAGATCAGACAAGGTTCAATGGGACAAGATGTCGGTGATCTCTCCCCAGCCATGTTCAATGGAAAAGAGCAACCCTAATCAGTCTGATAAAGGCTCTCTCATTGGTTAGTGTAAATGCTCGGGACCTGGGGCTGGAGTTTTGAAGGCAAGGGTTTAGCATCTCACGGTGAATATATGTTGTGTACAGGAGATCCGGTTTTCAACTCACGATCCTTAAGGCATTTTGTCCTCTATTCAGCAGGTTTTAATAGATGCTCGAGAGGAGTTTGCTGGCTAATGAGCAAGTCTTTGGATAATGCATTTGCTCTTGTATTCACAGATCCAGTGGGTAGGCTTTGCGTACTGGATATTACTATAAAGGATAAGGCACTTTGTATAAATGGTATAAATATGTTGAGCGGCCTGATTTGTTTCAATGGATTAAATTGTTTTTTATGATATTTTGTTGACTAATTTTAGCAGACGATTGGAATGCCGTCCTTGACCCCGATATAGATTGTGCAGAGGAAAATTCACATACTAACAACTGGTATGTGAAACCATTTCGGGACTTTATTGACAAGTTTTATCTTGTTGATAAGTATTGTCATAAGCCTCTACCAGAGATAGTGTGAACTTGGACAAATTGGGGTGGCTCAGCAACGACGGTGCATTCTAGCTACATCGTCTGAGTCCTAGTTAAGAAAGTCAATGTTGAGCTATTAGGTTGTCCAAGTTTTCATTCAATAGTTTATTCGGGTCATAGGCTTATCCTAGTTCGGGTAAACTTAGATAAGCCTAAGTATATTTTCCAGGACCTGCTACTAATGCTACAGCAAGAATTGACAGGTACTGTTTTGGGGAATATGTGGTTGCATAAATTAAAATCTAAAATTAGGTCACTTACTGCTATTTATATTCAGCGAAGACACTTGTAAGAAACTTCCCATCTCTGAGAAGTGTACACCTTGTGCGATGAGGCGACTTGCTGTTTATCCCAAGGTGTGTGCTCCTTCTACCGTGAATATCGGATTACTCTCAAGTAGATCTTATGGGCGACATCTAGTTGTTGTCCCGTAAGGCATTATATCTTATGTTTAAATGGGGGTTTGTTCAGGATGATTTCATAGACAAGTTCGGTCTTATGAAGCAGGATGCTCTCTTTATATAGCATTGAAGTTTGGGGTCAAATGTAGATGGATCTGAATCCAACAGAAGGAAAAGATAGAGAATAAATAAAGTGTATACAGTCTTTCTTGTATGTATACGCACACATATATATATGTGTGTGTGTGTGTGTGTGTGTGTGTGTGTGTGTGTGTGTGTAATGAGTGTCCAAATAATTGAGCTGAAAAATGCAAGAAGTGTATAGGGTGTTCTTACCTTGGTTTTGGGCTGAGTATAAAGAGATAACCTGAAAAGAGAGGACATTTTGTTGATGCACGTTATGACGACCTGTCCATGTGAACTACTTGTCTGATATTGAGAATGTCACATGTTTGTGTGTGTATTGGGTAAAAAAGGGGTAATTCTCACTGAATTAAAATGAGTGAATTAATGATAATTATAATTGTTATAATTATTTTTGACACTATAATTAATTTTTATTCATTTATTATGGCTATGCCAATGGAAAATGACATTTTATCAAAAGATGAAGATAATTTACTTAGACCAAGATGCATTGGAAAAGAGATTAATACATGACTGGGTTTCTTCACTTCTTCGATTCACCACCTTTTCTTACTAAACTAGTGTTGAAATGTGGGATACAAAAATTCTTAAAACAAATTAATATATAAATAAAAAACTGAGCTGAAATTAGTAAAATCGAATTTTAAAAAATGATACCATTAAAGTAAAAGAAAAAAGAAGATTCAGCATTCATATGAATAAGAGGAATCATTTTGTATCTCAACATTGTTTGTTTGTTTAGCAGCATATCAACACTTTATTGGTCATTTAATGTCAAAATTTAATATTCTTGGGGCCATTAATAATTTATTTTTAAAAATGTATTACTAGTAATCTTTTTTACCATGAAAATGGTATTTTTATTATAAATTTTTTATACATCAGTTTGGGAGGTTAACTATTTGTCCATAGCTGGGATCCTAACAGGTGATATCACCCGAGGTCAGGGTGAATCTGAAAACAGCAATTAAGGGATGACTCCATGCTTCTGAAAACCTTCTGACTAGAGTCCTTCCTGCCAGATGTAGCTTATCATCATGTCCAGGACTGGTCTCACCAATGTAGATTTGGTTGAAATAAACTCCTATTTTTATTGATGACACAGTTTAATCAGTGAAATATGAAAAAATAATTTTTTTTATAATTTCATCCCAAGCAAAGCAACAAAAGCTTATAAGATGCAAAGGGTTACTGAGAGTGAAATAACCAGGGGGGAAGATAAAAAGAACAGGCTTCAAGGATATAGATAACAACCGACATTTTGAAAATCTTAGTTTTCAAAAGTCAGAAGAGAGTTTCAAAAGTGAAAAGTATTAACAAAGAAGTTCAAAAGTTAATTTATGCAACCTACCTGCCAATCTAGTACTGCACTCAAAATTGGAAACCTGAGGTACCAATAAAGAAAGCTAATCAGAAAAATTACCATGAAAATATTTATAGAAGAAGCAAAAGAAACCGATATTACAGAGGTTGGAATGTGACTGAGGTTGAAATGTTAGGTAAGAACCAACAACATTGTTGATTCTTCTTTGAATTTTTCAAAATCTCCAGACACATAGTAGTACCAGACCAGATGTGGTAGCAATATCTGATACATGGATGAACAGCACACTTATAATTGTGCAAGATAGTTTCTATTTGTCGATACTTAAAAGATGAGGTATTTATTTACATTATTTACATTGTTCAGATTGTTATCATCCTCATCTTTGTTGCCATATTCCTGATGTTTCGTACATTGAAAACTCTGACCTTCTTCAGGTAATAAGAATTTCAAAGTGAACCCTTTATTTTAATCATTTGGGTCTAATCTTCTCATTCTATGAGTCATGCAACTTCTGGATGTCTTAGTTATCTCTCATTAACTTAACTTTTTAAGTTTTTCTTCACCACTGCTGAAGCCAGGTATTGAACTCACAACCGTTTGGGTCAAGTCACTAGATCTAACAAACGCTTTTATCCACTGGGCCATGTGTCCTTGCGAACAATATACCCAGTGATCGAAATAAAGAGTTCAGTTCAAAATTCCAATTACCTAAAGATGGTCAGAGCATTCAATGGCCAAAACGTAATGAATATTGGTAAGAAAGATGAGGACAATAGTCTGAACAATTTACATAACGTAAGTAAGATAGTTTTCGATAAGAGAATTATTTAGCATAGAACAGCGAAAACATTTTCTTAGCAATAGACTTAGCAATTGATTCAATATAAGAATTCCATTTCATGTCCGTGGAAAACATGAGACCAAGAAGGCACAGGGTGTTGCTCTCCAGAAAGTTAGTCTTAGATATGCTAATGGAAGGCAAAGACATTTATGAGGTTTACAATTTATGAGGTTTGCAAAGACATTTATGAAATTTACAAACCACTTCTTACCCCAATTCACAACAGATTCTAGATCATTTTTAGTTTGGCTGCCAATTTAATTTTATCAAACTAAACAGATTTAGTATTAAGAAAGGATTAAATATTTGTGCCATCCACAAAGATACTGAGTCAGGAACTGATTACATCAGGAAGGTTGTTGAGAAAAATAAAGAACAAAAGTATATATACATGTATTTGTAGTCAACTTTTTCAGTTGTTATTTCAATGCTTACCATTATTAAACCTCTTTGATATATTTGCTATACTACTTTAATAAAATTACTTTCTGATTCACAAATACATTCATTAGACATGCTAGCTGGATTTGAGCATTAAGAAAACAAACCCAAAATAAAATGTCATCTTCTGCACAGGGTCTCTGAGCATCACATCCGGTTTACAAAACAAATCCCTCTAAAATCTATTATACAATAGACTATTACAAATGTTGCCACTTCCAAAAATGGTCGAACCTGGGAGCCAGCACTTCTTAAACTACAAATATAAAAAATGGTGAACCTTGCTGACAACATGCAGTTTGCCTCAACAACTCAAACTTGATACATGCCAATCCACACACCTCACTATTGCCAACCCTGAAGATAGATGGATCAAGCCTGTCAAAGACAACCTACTATTCTACCAAAACTGGCTTTGCTAATCCACTCTAGGCCTCTCTCCTGATACCAACCATGACCTTAGTCAACCAACCCAACAAATCTGTCATCTCTCAGCCTTACCAGCAACACCCTTATACCTAATCATTTCCCTTACCAACAGCAACTAAAGAACCATACATCAACAATATTGTCACCTTTTTACAAAACAATGTACATATTCTGAAAATTGAGCACAACACACTGTTGAAATTTTATTCCTTGTTTCTTTTTCAAGGATACTCATTATAAGATATTTACTTTGTCAAAGAATGTGCTGAAGTGTGCTTTTTATGTTTTGACCTTTGCAACAAACAACTTCCTATTTTAATGGTTCTATAGTCTTCTTTTCTCCAATAAATGAATTAGAATGTGTCATTGGAGCAACATGAGTGAGATTTGTTCTAATCACTGCAAGCTACAAGTTATAAAATTCTATTGTTTTACAAAACATTACTTCTTTTATTATGTAAGAATTTTTGTCATTAAAAAAAATAATATGAAAGAGATGTCTGATTTAGTAAGTGCTTTTTTTAGTCTAGTATGAATGATTTGGTTTTGTGATTGTTTGAATCAGTAGGAGGTCTGAATAGTGTCATGAAAGTTAGTTAGGAAAAATATCTGTCTAGTTCTTGACTCATCAACTATTATCAAGTCTTGATAAATATCTGGTAAAAAATTTAATTTGTTTCTAAAACATTAATAAGCATTAACAGAAATAATGAGTAAACCTGAAGAGAGTCATGACCCACATGTAAAAGTCACAAGTTTATTTATTTGCAGTGACTCTAAGAATGGAAAAATACTAATTTTAGTAGTAGTTACTAAAAGCCAATATAGAATATGCTGCAGAAATCTGAAGACACAGTGGAATTAGCAAAGAATGTTTTCCAAAGGCTAAAAAAGGAGAGAAAAATTTCATTAGAAAGTGTTGAACTACTATTACGACCTTGAATAAGTTCTTACTATATTCCAACAGATGACGTCCCCAAAGTGTCATTCAGGTGGTTTCAGATGATAATGAATCTATAAGGAAGTACTATAAGCAAGCTTGAAATTCAGTGTATGTCATTTCATCAAAATGTAAACAACTTTGCATTAAACACATCAGATTTTGTGCTAAAGAAAGTATATTTGTGGGAAATTTTACTGCAGTACTTTATTCAAAAGAATTCTGCAGCCAAAGCACACAGAATACTTGTTGAGACAAACAGTAACCATGCTCTATCGAAAACAACACACAGAGATTGGTTTAGATGCTTCAATAATAATGATTTTGATGTTGAAAATAAAGAACACCCAGGTGCACTGAAAAAGAATTGAAAACTCATGTTAGGTACCAGCTGAACTTGCAGAATCATTAGAATTCAATCACACAACAGTTTCAAAATATTTGAAAGGATTAGAAATAATTCAAAAGCAAGGATATTGGGTGCCGTATGAGTTGAAGCTGAGAAATGTCAAATGGTGTCTTGTCATGTGTGAACAGCTGCTTCAATGACAGAAAAGGAAAGGTACTTTTTGCATTGTGTCATGATCAATGATACTAATTTTTTTCAGGAAAAATCAGCAAGGACTTATTCAAGGTCCTAATATATGATATATGGTATTTATCCTCCTACATGTCAATGAATGCTGGACATTGTCATCACATATAATAAAGTAATTTGAAGTTGAAGAGATGGTGAAGAATGCTCAGAATACTATGGTCAGAACAAGGGCTTTTAATGGAAAACAAGAATAAAAACAATATGTGGTGAGGCTATCAAGGGTATAAAGTAATTAACTCATACAATGTTAAGAGAAAGCATAGCTCATAAGAAGAAAATGTAAAATCAGTTCTTCTCATTAAGAATAAAACAGTACCAACTGACCAAAATTTTAATACATCTTTTATTAACAAACAAGCAGCATTTATTTATACATATAACAATGAGTTAATATTGTAGAATTTTCTCAGTATATTCACAGAATGATTAATGTGATATTTTCAATTGATTCTTTTATACAAGCTTGGTGGTTTACATGAAGGTATATTAAGACTCTTACTTCTTGAAAGTAGAAATTTACAAAATGGTTAAGTCAGTGCTTAGTAAATCGAGAAAATGGATACTGCAGTTTAAGAGAATGCATAGTAAGAGTCTGCACTTTCTTCCCCCATCTTTTCTTCATATTTTAAGATTCAATGGTTCATATTGATGTCAGATCCCAGAAAAGGTATTCAATCAAAAGAGGGAGAATCTAATTTTTAAATCCTGAGATAAAAATCAGTTCATTAAAAAATTTCCAGTGTTTCATTTTCTTTATTTTTCTTTAATAATGGAAAAAGGATTCATTTTTATTTTCTATTTTAGTCTTTAAATTTTGTTTTGATTTTTTTAACTACCACAGGGACTCGTACCGACAATCAGAAAGAGTCTGTTGAAATTTCTAGAATACATAATGAGGAAGGAGTGCTTGGAAAACTAAATACTCACAGAAGATAGTGAAGGCAAGAGAGACAGAGTGAAACGTTAACTAACCTGCCTAATGAATTTATGCAAATGAGAGCAGAGCAAAGACTGGGAAGAATATCAAATAGATTAATATTTCTTTGACATACAAACGTATGGAAAGCTATGACCATCCACATTGGATTCAGCAGAAACAGAAGAAATATTTTCAAGAACCAATTAAAATTATATGGTTTTGCATGTTTTTAAGTAAAAGATAAAATTTCCTTAACTACAGTCTGACATGAGTTTTCATAAAGAAATTCCTTAGTCTACATTCTGGTATTATTTGGATTGTCAGAAATTTCAAATAGTCTATGACAACATCATGCACAACAATTATGGAGACAATGCCTCACCAAAAAGAATGTAACTATATATATATATATATATATACATTTAGTGTATAGAGACAGCAGATAATTTTCTAAACATATACTGTTAATATAAGAGACAATGAATGTTTTTTATGCTTAATCATGAGCCGTTCTAAACATCATATTTTGGCTTTAATTTCTGGTGAAAATAAAGACAAAAATTCTCCAACATTTGGATAACTTTTTATTAAGTTGGTTCTAAGCTTTCAGCTCACATGAGTCATCTTCAGAGAGGTTATAAGGACGTTAACACAAAAACATCCACCATCAGCAACAATTTTATCTTGTGTTGACATAAAACTTCGCTAAGAACCACATTACAAATTTGCAAACTGCATTTGCTATTTTTGGTAACTGTTGCCGTTGCTTAGCGATCATGATATGATGCAAAAAATCTTTCCTTTTCTGTTGTTGAAGCAGCTGTTCACATGTGGCAAGATGCCATTCAGTTTCTCTTGGCTTCAACTTGTATGGCACTCAATGTCCTTGCTTTTTAATCATCCCTTATGCTTTCACATGTTTTGAAACTGTTGTGTGATCAACTTCCTAATGATTCTGCAAGTTCAGCTTGTGCCTGACATGAGTCTTCATAAAGAAATGCCTCCAATTCTTTGTCTTCAAACTTTTTTGGTGCACCTAAGTGTTCTTTATCTTGAACATTAAATCATTACTTTTGAAGCATCTAAACCAATTTCTGCATGTTGTTTCCAACAGAGCATGGTTGCCATAAGTCTCAGCAAGAATTCTACATGCTTCAGCTGCAGATTTCCTTTGAATAAATACTGCAGTAAAATTCCTTGATAATACACTTTCTTTCCAATAAAGTTTGACGCTATGACAAATAAACTTGTTTACACTTTGGTAAAATGACATACACTGCATTTCAAGCTTTTTTTATAGTACTTCTTTATAAATGCATTACTATCTGAAACTACATATATGTAACTCAGGTAACACTATTTGTTGGAAAGCAGTAAGAATTTATTCAAGATCCTAACACACACACACACACACACACACACACACACACACACACACGTTTGGGGACTCCCTATACATTTTTAAAAACACATTAAAATGATATGTTTTTGCATTTTTTTAAGTAAAAGACAAAATTTCCTAAACTACAGTGCATTTGCTATTATTTTTCAGTCTTTCTTTAGGCTCATCTTGCAACCAAAAATTTCAAATTTGTCTATCCACAATACATTTTGCTAAATTATGAATATTTTGTATGAGAAACATTATATTTGAATTCTTTTTTTCACCCTTAACCCCTCAGTAGAGATTTTTAAAGATTACCAAAGTTATATGTTAATTCAGATTCTAAATGTTAAATCAGCAGTTGCTGATGTTGTAAACATAACATATATATCTGTCTGTCTTTGAAAAAAAAGGGGATTGTTTGTTCTATTATGATAGTATTTTCAAAGTTTTTTTAATTGATTTTTTAATTTTGCCATCTAGTTTGTGGTTACTGAGTAGTTAATTTCTTAGAATAACTGAATGGTATTATTTTACATTAAATTTATTCTTTGTTAAAGACTTATGAAAACCAGTATTCAGATGTTTGATAATTTATATTTAAATATCACCCAGAAGCTGGTAAAATGAAATATAAAAGAAATGAATTAAAAAACTTTATTTGCTTTTTCCAATATTTCTGATCATTTTCCTGGTTTTCAGCACATATTTAAATATTGTTTTCACAAGAAGATGTTTTGTTATGTCAGTTTCAGCATTTTTCAAATATTGCATCTTTGCATGTCATGTCAATTTTTGAAAGTAATATGTTTCTGTTGTATCATTGTTTTTCATGTTTCATGAAAAACAATGTCTGTGTCTGTTCTTAAATTTGATAACATTTTATTGGTGTTGTGTTGCTTGTTTTTATGCTTGATGCTTCCAATATTTATAGTCAGTTTTGTACAGTTTATATCATGCAGTATTTTTGTGTTACTGGTAAGAATTTGTCAGGTTTCTTGTTGTGTTTTCTCATTGTGTTGGTAGGTGATATGTTATCTAATGAACTATTAAATGGCACATAAATCAGTGCACTAATGTTGTGGTTGTGTAACCAATGTATGTGTTGTTTGAATTACTATTATTATTATTATTAGAGAGGCATTCTCCAATTGAATGAGCAAATTCATAGCAACAATGGTTTGCTAAAGTTTTGAATTTTTGTTGAAAAATGGATGAAAATAATGTTGGAAGATTTTAGTTTTGCATATTAGAGGTTATAAAATAGAAAACCACATTAGTAGAAAGGAATAAAATTAAAAAAAATTGAAGAAAACGATAGAAAGAATTTGCAATCTATACATGGAGGAGAAGCTACAGATAATAGAATTTAAGAACAATAAGAATAATCTAAAAAATAAAAGGAATTAAATTATTTTGAAATATTGGCACACTGATTCTTTCCATTAAAAACATATATGAAGACAACACTAAATGTCAGGGATTCTATAAAAACAACAGCCACCCATTTTAAAAAATCACTGAGCATAAAAATGCTTTAAATGAGTAAATGTATATGTATTGTGGGTAATGGACATTAGGTCAGAATGAAAATTGAAAATCCCAGTTCAAATTCCAGTCAAATTGTTTTCATTCACTTACACACCTTTGCGAAAGGTATTAATCCATCTCTTCCCCCCTCAAGGTATGGGTTGAATAGTAGGACAGATTGAGTTCTATAACCTTGGTTGGCAACTGATCTACTGCAGAAAGTAATCACAACCTACTGCAAGAAAATCTTCTGCCTAGTCAGTCATATCTCAAAAGAGACATGATCACCGAAGCATGTATCACATATAGCAATTAAATAACTGACTGAAATGATTAAATAAAACAAAAATGTAATTTTCTGTATGTTAAAATGATCTTTTAAAAGGATTTAAAGTAGAGCACTTTTACACAGACAATAAAAGAAATATGCAAACAATATAAATGTGTGTGTGTGTGTGTGTGTGTGTGTGTGTGAGTAATTATAGATGTGTAGTGAACATCTAGATGGTTTGAGAGGAGCAATTTAGAATTTCGTTAGAAAAAGCAAAAGCTATAACATAGATAATATATCAACCAGAAATATGAACAGATTAAAATATATATGATATATAAAATATGATACATATTTCAATGAGAAATATGAACAGATTATAGTATAGATGATATATCACCCAGAAATATGAATATATTAAAATACAGATGCAACTATATTAAATAAAATATAGCTAATGTAAAAGTTATACATAAGCGTAAGTTTATGTATGCACAATTATATATATATATATATATATATATATATATATATATATATATATAGGTGTGAGTTTGTAACCCTGGGTTTCATGCTCTTGCGATCGTCAAACTGATTAATTTTTTTAAAAAATTGGTTATATGTAGGGTTGCGTATATTTGTGGAAGTGGGGGAAATCTGTCGTCATGACAGATGCAGACATATATATATATATACATTTGTACACCCATTAACACGCACAAGGACACACACACACATGCGTGTTCGCTCACTGAGGC
Source organism: Ascarosepion bandense (assembly GCA_037127315.1). Classification (NCBI taxonomy): domain Eukaryota; kingdom Metazoa; phylum Mollusca; class Cephalopoda; order Sepiida; family Sepiidae; genus Ascarosepion; species Ascarosepion bandense. Next base: position 1,949,533 of record JBBBDQ010001908.1, on the reverse strand, counting down.
TTGCATAAACATATATATGCGAATCGTGCGGGGCTCGTCATATATATGTATATGTGTGTCGTTGCGCATATACATACACATTCGGTTGGTGCATTCGAATAGTGTAGTGATGTCAAACCGCGGACAGTTGTCGATTTCTCATACGTACATATGTACTTATGATAGGGTTCTGTGTGAAACTATGATAGGTAAGAATTGATATTATTTTATTTAAGACTGTATTGTTATTTTTTATTTTAAAGTTGGTTATTAGCTTGTTTTTTTTAATTTTTTGTGGTTGCATATATTTAAATGGTAGAAATTCTAATTTGTAATTCTTGTTAGTGTTTATGTGTGGTGTATTAATTTTACTGTGGCAGAGACATGTAATTTATGTTAATGATGATTGCATGCTAATACTGTGATAGTAAATAAATATTTGATGATAATAACAGTTGTGGTAGTAAATAGTTATTGTGAAATGGTAGTACTGATTAGTAATGATAATAACAATAAATGCAATTATTATGGTGGTAGTTTGAACTAGAGAATAGTTGATAGGATTATGGTATCAGTGGTTCCTTTTTTTTATCCGTTTGGTATAAATTGTGATAATAGGTATTTATTTTCATGTCTGCATTTGGAAATTAGTTCTGATCTTGTGTTTAGTTAGTTTTTTTGTGGGGTATGAGATATAATTGCTACTTTTTCGTGTAGGCAAAGTAGGCATTTTTTTGTAATGTTGTTGTAGGCAGGTGCCTTTTTTCAGTATTTTCCAGCTTATTGTTGGTGAAATATTTCTGTCTTTTAGACGCCATACGTATGTGGATAGTGTAGTGCTGTTCAAGTATTTTCTGTTGGAGAATGAAAAATTGTGGTTGTTTTTTCTTTTCTTAAATGGTCTCTCAGTGGCACCGATGTAGTACATTGTGTTGTTGTTTACACTTACCTTGGCTTTATATACTATGTTTGTTTGCTGGCAATTTCTCTGGAGTGGACATGTAGTTCTGTTTCTGCAGTTGCACTGAGCTTCTTCAATTGCATTATTGTAGGTTGTTAATTTTTTGTTGTGGCTTTTTATTATTTGTATAATATTTTTTGTGCATCTGTAACTAATTTTGATGTTATTTTTGTTGAATATTTTTGCTAATCGGTTTGTCACTGGGAAGTGCTTTTCTATTAAGTTCAGGAATGTCTTACCTATGTTTGTTTTGACAGCTTTGTTGTATGTTGGATTAAACTAGATAATATTTCTTTTTCTGTTTTTGCTTTTTCGTTGCGGATGTGTATATTGTAGTTGTTGTTTGTATCCACATTTTTTAATGCTTCATCGTATAGCGTTCTTTTGTTATTGAAAATCTGTATGTTAGATGAATTTTCAGATAGTCTGTGGCTGATTGATATGGGCATTTGTTTGATGATTGAAGGTGGGTGGTTGGAGAATGTGTGTACGTAAGTTGGATCGTCATTATCTTTTCTGTATGGTTCATATGCATTGTTGTCCAAGTTAAGGGTGACATCTAGGAAGTTTACTGTTTTTATACCTGCTTTTATTTCTATTTTGAATCCAATGCATTTTAGAGTGTTTACTATTTTTTTCCTTAATCTATCTAATTTGGGACCATTGGGTTCTCTTATCCATCATCTCTGTGTAGTCCCGTGTCCTTTTTTCTCCAGGATTTTGGCTAGGTGTGAAAGAATGAGTATGCCTATTAATTCGCATGTCCTTGCTCCATCATAACTACCCATTGTTACATCGAATAAGTCATGGTTTTGTTTTTTGTCTATGGTTCATTATTGTGGAATAGTAGAGATTTGCGGCAGTGAATGATTATTTTAATATCTTCGTCTGTAATTTTTATATGTTGTTGTGCCAGTTGTATAGCCACATTTAATATGTTTTCTGTAATGGATGGGTAGAAATCCACAATGTCGAATTGGATGAAAGTGGCTTTGTCCTTGCTTTTTATTGTTGTAAACCACTCTATGGTAGTTTTGGTGTTTTTCCATCAGTTAAGGTCTAATTTTTTCCTTAAGTTGGTGTTGATAGTTTCTAATATTTTTTTGCTGATTTTTCCTATCTCGCTTTTCACAGGGTTTATTAGTTGGAATGTAGGTTTTTCTACAAAGTTGGTTTTGTGATATTTTGCTGTTATGAAAGCTTGGTGTTTGGCTAAGCAGTTTATTCTTTCATCTATCTTTAATTTGATGGCTATATGTTTAGCTTCTTGGTTTATTGTGTTAATTGTGTTTGTGGTTGCTTTCTTGTAGGATTGTGTGATCTTTTCAATTATAATTTTATTGTAGTCGGTGGGTTCCATTGTGTATATGTTTGCAGTTTTGTCAGCCAATATGAATACCTTATTGGAGTTCATTAATTTTTTCTTGTCCTCTATAAATTTCTTCTGAAAGTTGTCTAAGTATCTTTTGAACTTTAAATTTCTTACTATATTTGTTATGTCATCTTCGAATTTTATCATTTCTTTACATATTGGTGGGCATTTCCTTGAATTGAAGTTAAACGTTTCAGTTGAATAATGTTTTCAGTTGAATAAATAATGTTTTAAGTTGAATAAATGTTTTCAGTTAAATAAGTATCACGCATATATAATATATAAATAATATGATATATATAACAAATTGCATATACATATATATATTGATATTTATAATTATATACATACACTTTTCACAGATATATATATATATATATATATATATATATATACACAAAAATCTAGAGTGAGCCAAAACCTACCGCGGTTTCACACTACTACGGATCGTCAGGGCAAAGGCTGAAACACTAAAGATAAAAGCAAATAAATAGATATACACTAAGGTAGGGGGGAACCATACCAACACAAGAAGGGGGGGTAAGAACAATGTTTTGTTCTTGTTCCGCGGGTTTCTTTTTTTTCTCCCCATTTATCCGACGTCTTAGTACACCGGATTGTAACAGATTTAGGTTCTGTTTGTTAATGGTTTTTTCGGAGGTTTATTTTAGTATAAATTTATGGCCTGCATACTTACAGAGTCTATTTAGTTATTATATATATATATATATATATAAATTAACAATTATAAGTCATATTTAAATTAGATTTAGATTAGACCAGTAAGCAGTTGTATGAAAAAGTGCTTAATACATGTTTGAAAAGAAATGAAGCTTTAGCATGTAGAGTCTTTGGATATTCGAGTAGGACAGATCCGCCAATTATGCCACTATGGTTTCAACCTTTTCGAAATCATGATAGTGTATTTGGCTGATCACATCAACTTTATATCTATCTATCTATCTATCTATCTATCTATATATATATATATATATATATATATATGCATCAAACAGTGTCAATGTATGCATTTATAAATTTTGTTATAAATTCACAAGTATGATAGAATGTATTAGAAGCATTGCATATGTAAATATAATCACTGATCTGAATCTGTCAGTGTAACACTTGTATGTATTCATGATAGCAATGCAATATCCACATATAAACATCTTGATGCATGCACCTGCATTTAAGTTCATTTCATAAGAGCATAAGAGCATAAGATAACTTATTCATTAGAATTCATTTGCTCTTTATCATGCTGAATAGGTAAAAATAATGGAGTATCTGAGAGAAATCTAAGTTTTTGAATTCAATTCAAACATGTAAAAAGATCAATTCTGTTTTCCTCATAAATGTGAATTTAAATAGAAATAAAATGCATTTGTGGTTGTACATTTGAGAAAAACTGAGCTTCATTACACAAACACTTAGAAACATTATTTTTGCTTTTGTTGGGAGTCTAGTTCAGTTATACAATGAATTTACACACAAAGAAAAAAATCAATTTTTCATCATTGTTAAATGATTTCTAAGATTTTCTTTATTGAAGGAAATGCCATTTAGATATGTTTGTAAGCATCTACATAAATAAGAGTTTTATTAACAAAAAAATAAGAAAAATATAAAAATTTATTTATTTAATTAAATCAAATAAAACAGACACTAATTTTTTTATTAAAATTTATTTATTTTTCTGAAGAAAAGATTTTCCTTAAGACAGCTAGAACATCTTGTTTTTTGAGATGCTATGAAAGATAAAGGAGTGATATTTTATAAAATTATAGAGAACAGAAAAAAAAGTCTGGAAATATTAAATATGAAAATTTACAAAGATACAAAAATTATTCATTACCAAAAAAGTTTTTCATGTCATTAGGTGGGCTTGCCATGGAGCATATATTAAAACAGAAAAAAAAAACTTAAGAAATTGAATAAATAATCAATTGTTTTAGACTTTTAATGTTCAAGCTTTTGATGAGTACATAATTTCTCCTCATTTAAAAATATCTTATACATCCAGTGAAACTTTTGTTGAAATTTAAGAAACCATCACATTGATCATTTAGGATTAACCCAACTAACTTTAATTTTCATTTCTGCAAAAAAATGGTTTGCCCAAAGGATGGTTTTTCCCTTGTTGTTTTGCTAAGGTGGATATGATATGCAGAGAAACTGTACTGTGGTATTATTCAGCACAATATCCAGTGATAAACAGATATACATAGAACAGTACAGCAGTTACAATGCAGACAAGAAAGAGCTTACAACACAGAGAGGAGAGGTTTAGATCGCAATAGTCGCTGACATAATCAGTCCAAATATTACTATTACTTAAATAGACCATTTTATACCATGGATCATTCCATAATTGAGTGTGCTGCATGGGTGTTAGCCACTCTACAACAATTTTGTACTACTTTCACTCCCTTGACAATGTTTATTTACAAGATTATAAAAACATGTGATCCAAGTACAATGTTATATTTATTATTTATCTTTTATAAAAAAATTTATTATTTACCATTTTGCAAAGAAATAAATGAGAAAATAATTTTTTATTTAAAAATCTTTAAAAGTAAAATTATCAATATCTGAAAACAATGCAACATTTATTATTTACCATTTTATAGGTAACTATAAAAACAAGTTTTTTATTGATAATTGTATAAAAATATCAATGAATTGCAGCATGAAAGAAATGTCTGAAAATTCATTCAAATATTGCATTCCTTGTTCCAGTGTCCTTGACAAACCTGCACTGTTCTTGTCCTTTTTCTGGTCTGATTCTTCTCTATTCATCAGGATTTGGACAATGAGTTTCATTATGTGGCTCACCAAACTGATTATTTGGTGGAGTTCACATTTAATGAACCTAGCTTCTTAGGCAGAGCTATGAAAATGAATTTGCTTAGGTCATCTGGTATTACACCACTGTTATAGATTTCATTTATTATTTCCATAATTTTCTCTATGCCAAAATCTTCTAAGACTATCAGCATCTTTATTACAATGCCGTCTGGTCCAGCTGCTTTGTTCCTATTCAGTTTGGCCATTGCAGCTTTCACTTTGGATTTTAGTATTTCCGGTCTGTCAGTATCTTTGTTTACTATCAGTTGGTCTCTCTTGTATGAAAGAGATCTTTTATATATTCTTCTCATCGCGGAAATATTTCCTTTTCTCCAATATGATTGTCCAATCCTTGGATTTTATGCATCCCGTTGAGCAGCTTGTTCTTTATCCTGTCACTTCCCTTATTTCATTATGCATTTCTCCTTTTTTAGTCTTGCTCAATCTCTCTACTTCTGCACATTTGTTGCTGAGCCATTCCTCTTTAGCCTGTCTGCATTTGCTCCTTATTTCCTTGTGTAGTTTTTGTAGTACGTTTCATGTCTTGGCATAGTTTTCTGACTTTTTTGCATCATGTCAAGAATCTCGTCAGTCATCCACTCATTTCCTCTAGGACCATATTGTTTGCTGATGCCACTAGCACTTCTTTAAGTGTGTTTCATTTTGAATTTTCATTTACCATTTGTTCTTCTTTGTATTTGTTTCTCACACTGTCAGTGTATTTTTTCTGCATGTCAAGGTCATTCAGGAGTGTGTTGTATTGCAGTCTGGATGTTGCCCTAGGCTCCTTTAGTCTTTGAAGTTTCACCCTTAGTTTTCAGATAATTGGCACTTGGATAGGTTTTGCATTGAACCACTGCATTTTTTAATTTTTTGTTTATGGTTGCATAATCGAGTTGGTTTTTAATCTTGCCTCCTGGGCTTTTTCATGTTTATAAATGTCATGAGTGTTCTTGAAATCAGGTGTTGGTTATCACCTGGTCATTAGCTTTACACCACTGGACCCATCTTTAACCTCACTTGTTACAGATAACTAATCCAAAGTTGCCAGCTGTCTCCCCTTCACTCTCTTTGCTTACTTTGGCATTTAAATCTCTCATGATGAATCTAATTTCTTGGCTTTTACATTGAGCCTTCTCATTGGCAAGAGTGGAGTAGAAAAATTCTATTTCTTCCTCAGTGCTTTGCATTATTGGTGCATAGACAACTATAATTGCTATGTTAAAGAGTATCCTTTTCAGTTTGACCAGGAGAACTCTTTCAGAAAACTGGTAGTATCTCAGAATGCATTTCTTCATTTCTTCATCCAGTATTAAGCTGACTCCCTTTTCATTTTTTTACCTCCTGCATATATGATTCTGTGGTTGTTGCTGCAGAAGTCTCCATTATTTGGCCATCTAGTTTCACATATACCCAGAATTATGATGTTCAATCTGCTCATTTCCTGCTTGACATTCTCAAGTTGACTCCTATCTTTGGTTAGTAGAATGGACACCATTAGAACAAAATGAGAAATTTATGGAAGGATTTATTTATTAGAAGGGTTTGATTCTACTAGTTTGGTAAATATCTGAACATTCTCATAATGTGGGTTGTTAAAAAATGTTTCTGTTTTTGTGTTTGTCTTAGTGAATGGATAAATTATTTGCAAGTAGCAAGTCTAACATAAAAGGGTAAACATGGGAAAGTGGTATTGGAGTGAAACTGATCTGTGGTCTTCATTCCTGCCGAAGATTGAATCCACATGCTCTCTTGTCAAGAGGTTGACAAAAAGACAAAGGTTCTAATATTCCCGCCAGTAGAGTGTTTTTTTCCTGGGAAATTAGTTTGTTTTGGTGTATTTATCAGGATCAGAAGATCACTACAAGAGCAACATTTATTGCTTTCCAAAAGAATTAAGTTTATCTGTCAATTTTTCTATTTCTTTTGCTGTCAATAATCAAATGTTTATCTTTAGCAGTATTCTTCACTTTTGGTGCTCCAGCTATTTTTCTTCCAAACATTTGCACTAGTTTCTAACTGCCTTTGTAAAGAATATTGCACCCCATGTCTAGAAATATTCAACTTCTTGCCAAATTGAGAGAAGCCTTTTCCAAATAAAATTTCAAATTGTGCTCCCAACTCAGTGTTCAGATGCCATTTTGCCATTTTGTGGAACAAAGTAAACCCTGTGGTATCTGTTTATTTTGTCTTTAGAAACTGTGGCAAGTATGTCATCCTCTATGGGCAGCCAAACAACAACTGAATATTTTCATCAACATGATCTTCAAAGGCCTCTTCAGATATCAGTAAATGCTTTCTGTTAAAAGAAAGACAATCTTCCATGTCCCTACATCAGATATATGATCACATATGACATAAGGCCATGTGCCAAAGTAAAAAAAGATTATAATTAACTCTGTCTTATATCAAATAATCAAAGACTGCCATCAATTGTATTAAAATTTTAAAAAATTCTCCTTCAAGTGTTAAAACAACTGATTTTCTAATCCACAACAACATCTACTATCCTTCTTAAGGTGTCTGTCAGTCTAGAAAAGAAACAAAAAGGTTGCACCCATTTTAAAATACCTACCTACTTACCTACATACTGACCCAAGATATATATTAATCTCTTAAAGAAAAACATATTAATAAAGCTGTAACCTCTTTAACATTTCTAAGTGATAAAACAGTTTTAAACTTTCGTCTCCATCTCTTTTATATTTTCATTCATCTGCTTTCTTTTCTTTTTTGTTCAGCTCTTTTTACTTACCAACTATATTCTCTTATTTCTTACATTTTTTCCTCTTCGTCTTTGCTCTTGCTTTTACCAACTTTTAATAATAATAATAATAATAATAATAATAATAATAATAATAATAAAATGAACAGGTAGACAATTAAGGCCTATATATGTTCTCAGGCATGAAACCTCCCATTGTCAATTTATCAAGGAGGCGACCTTGTTAATATCAGCTTAGGAAAATAATCCCAGCATGCAGCACTAATGGAAAGTGCTTGAAAATCATATCACAAGTTGAGCCAAGCCAATGAAATTGGGTAGGAAAAACTTATTGTATGCCACCAATGGTTTTGTTAGAATAAAGTATGAAGACATAACTGAAGGTTTGAGCATATTGATTTCAAGAAGAAGTAGTATCAAGCAACACTTTACTCCTAAGAAGAAGGCACAGTTACTACACTGATCCCAGGAAGAAGCACTAGGAAGCAACACTTTACAACTAAGCATAGGACACAAATACTACACTGATCCAAAGCAGAAGTTCCATATAATCCTGTCATGTTTTTGGATTACTATGATATTATTAATAAAATCACAAGACATACCATACAAAAGCTTCTTTTAGGCTATTTTATGTATTCTTCACATTATAGATAATAGCTTTTTTTTTAAAATTTCATTTTAGGCATCTAATATATCAAACCTTTTTGAGGTTAACATCAAATATTCATTATATATACACAAATGCATGATGTTGCCATTAGTTTCAAAATAGAAATAATGGATTTTTCTATGATCTGTTATATCTTTGGCTTAAGTCATATGAGTAAGTTGCTTTATTTTTTGAAGTGTCCTTGAACTTTCCTTTACAGAGTGTTGACAATCTATTGCAATTCTTTTCCATAACTTTATTTTCCATACTTTTAAGCTATACAAGTGTATATCAATGCTAGCTTTTTACATATCTGTCAATCAATTCCTGTATTATATGACAAGTCATTCAGATGTCAAAATGGTTCATAGAAAGCAAAAAGAAATTTTGATGTAAAAAATTATGCCTGAATATTTTTTACTTGTAGTATTGATGTTAAAACAACAATAAAATGGAGAGCAGCAATGAAACTAAAACAGCAAAATGTTATTAAAAACACAGTTAAACAAAGTAAAGTAAAAAATGAAATTTAGTCTAGAAGATTGGAAGATTGCACAATATTAATTCACTTATATAAATACTTAGATTTATTTGGTTGGTTAGTTGATTTGTTTCACGAAATTTCAACACTTTATATGTATCTCTGTTTTATAGACTATGCAGTGGCATTTGACAAAGTACGCCATAAAAATCTTGATAAAGAAGCTCGGCGACCTTGACATATTCAGAAAAGATATTAGTATAATCAAGAACCTATACTGGCAGCAAAACACCTGCATATAGTCAGGAAATGAGTTCAACACATATACAAAAATAGAAAGAGGTGTAAGACAAGGTTGTGTTTTCTCACCAGATTTGTTCAACCTATACAGTGAAACAATACTGAAAGAACTAGATGTCCTGCCCAGATTCATCATTGGGGGCCACAAAGAAAGAAAACTAAAAAACCTTCTACAGAAGGTGGCAAAGGAAAGCAAGAAGAAAGGACTAACATAAGCTCTAAGAAAACTGAATGCATGGTCATCAGTGAAAAGAGAAGCCGAAATGCCAACTACAGGTCAGGGATACTAAAATCAAGCAGGTGTAGAAATTTAAATACCTGAGAAGTATTCTAACAGAGGATGGAAAGTTTGACACTCAGATCTGAAGGTGTATTGGCATGGCTAAGGACACTTTCCAAAAGCTGAGTAAAGTATTGAGAGACAGAAAAGTTTTGTTAGAAACAAAAAAATGAGTACTGGACTATTATGTGACATTTATCCTCCAATATGGCAGAAAATACTGAAAAATCTCATCAAAGATAAAGAAAAGACTCAAAGCAACAGAAATGTTGTTCTACAGAAGGATGCTGAGATTACCATGGACTGAACATGTGAGTAATGTCAAGGTTTTGAAGAAGATTGGAAATGAAAAGGAAACATATACTTAATACCAGGAAGAGACGGCTGAAGTCTCTGAGACATGTAATGAAGAATGTAGGCTTGGAGAATCTGATACTCACAGGATAAATAGAGAAAAAGAGAGACAGAGAAAAACAGCATGAAACATACTTGCTGGACTTGAGCAAGTAGATGACAGAGCAGTACTTCCAGGGGAAATACCAAGAGAAAGTTTTAAGAACTGCAAGAGACAGGGAGATGTAGAGGGCTATGATTGCCTACATCCTGAAAGGGCATGGCACAAAAAGAGGGCTTGAAAAATCTGATACTCACAGGACAGATAGAGAAAAAACAGACAGGGGAAAACAATGTGTGATATACTTGATGGACTTAATCAAGTGGATGGTAAAGCAGAGTTTGAGAGAAATAACAAGAGAAAACGTTGTTAAGAGCTGCAAGGTATAGGGGGATGTAGAGGGCCATGATTGCCTAAATCCTTAAGGGACATGGCACATAAAGATAAAAAAGAAGATGGGTCCTTTTAATGCTAAAATTTAATTTTCTAGGGAGCTTTGAAATAATAAAAATATGTTATACTGTTTTCACTATTGAATATACGGTAGATAATACTCAGCTTTTGAGCATGTACATGTTTGTGTTGATATGATTAGAGGCAGTGAGGTGTTGTTACATTATAGAACACAGTTTGATTGAAGAAATTTTAGGATATTATATGGATTAATGTCCTGAAAAAGTTTGTTGATGTTGGTTGTTTGGATCTGGGAACAGTAGCAATTAAGAAATGGTTCCATGCTTCGCAATACCTCCAGTCTCTCAATCAGAGGCCTTGTTGCTGGATGTAGTTTATTCTCATACCCACCAGACTTAGAAAAAAAGACTGAAACACTAGTTTCTTAATCATTGACATTGATAAACATTGAGCCTGGTCAGTACCTAAATGGGTGACCACTTGAGAATCAGCTGGAGTAAGATTGGATGTGCAGGTGGTGCAATGGATAATGGCTTAGAATTGATAACCAGAGAGCCAAGATGTAATTCTCGTTAAGTTTGTTATATTCAATTAAACACAAATACCCTTGGGAAAGGTATGAATTCAACTCTTCTCCACAAGCTATAGGTTAATTTGTAGGACTTATATTACTAAATCATTCTTCTTCTTCTTTGTGACATGTCTCTTCAGGATGTAGGTGATCATGGCTCTCCATGTCTCATTATCCCTGGTGGCTCTTAGCATGCTTTCTCCTGTTACCCAACCCAAACCCCACTCTGTCATCCACTTTCTCATGCCTGTCAAATATTTTACCTATATATTTCTCCTGTCTCTCTTTCCTTTTATCTAACCTGTGAGTATCATATTCTCCAAGCCCTCTTTCCTCATTTCATGTCCCAGGAACTTTAGCTGTTTTTTCCTGATGAATAGTATTAATTTCTTTTTTGTTTCCATCATTTACAAAACCTCATTATTGCTCACATGCTTGATCCATGATATCCACAGCATCCTTCTGTAGAACCCCATTTCAGTTGCTTCAAGTTTTTCCTTCATCTTTGATGATATTGTCCAGCATTCACTGCCATACTGAAGAACAGGCATCATATAGCAATCCAGTATTCTCTTCTTTGTTTCTAGTAAATTTTTTTTGTCTCTGAATACTTTACTACCCCTGAAAAATCTTACAATCTAAAAATATTTTCTGGCTTTAAATAACCTTCAAAGGGTTGATAAAGCATAGAAAACAAATCAATCAATCGGTTCTTTGGAATTAACCTTTTCTTATAATCAATTCACCCCAAGTTAGGCATTACTGCCACTGGTGTACAGAGAGTCACATAAGAGGAGAGTGAAGAGAAAGAGGAACAGGTCATAGGGGATGTTGCAAAATGGGTAAGAGAAGGATAGAAATACTGGTGTGAGGAGATCTGCACAAAAGTAGAGGGGAAAGGGAGAAAAACAAGATATTGGGGTTGTTGGGGAAAGAATGGGAGTAAAGTAGATAGGAGATGGCAATTAACTTTGTATTTAAACTCTTGGAGATTGTAGCTATCAGAGAAACAAGTATGCAGAAGGAAGGTCCACAGGCGAGAAGTGTGAGAAAAGAAGCTGATGGTGTGGAAGTTGCTAGAGTAGCTAACCTGCAAAAATTATTTTAAGTTTTATGAACACTTTTCCTCCTGTTATATGGTGTTTCAAACAACTGTGTTAGGATGGTATTTACAGTAATATTCACCCTATACAAGACCTGGGAGTCACTCAAGATAGTGGGTTACAGAGTAAGAGACACAGTTTATGTGGATATGATACAGGAAGATAATTATATGTATATTATTATATATAATCATACATATATTATACAGGAATATAACAGTTAACCCTAGATTTAGACTAGTTAAGATTGTAGTGATCAGAAAAGCATCTTCTTGGAAGTTGGTTCTAGAGAGCAGGGGTTTGTGAAAATAAGCTGCTCAAGTGGAACTTAATTCTCACCAGTAGAAGATGGAAGGAATGAAGGTGGTTCACTACAATGCATGTAGCATAGCAGGTCTTAATCATAAAAGTTAATCTGGTGGAACTAAGAAATGTAGTTTGTTTCTATGGAAGTAGCAACAGAACAGTGAGAGATGTGACATTTTGTCTGTGTTAGAAGGGTTGTAGGGTGGAAAACAATTTATCACCCACAATGGCACAGAGACATTTTCGGACTGTATCAAGCCTAGAAAGTATGGACTGGGCAGCTACTGCTCGAATATGACAGTGGTACTTCATTTTAGATCCAATCTGGCTTACTTAGACTTTTAAGAACACTTTTGTTCCTGGTATTTAAGGTGTTTCAAACAATGTTATTAAGATGGTATTGTGAAATTAGAAAAGAATAAATAAAATTAAAGAAACTGTTTTTTTCTTATCATGCAAAAAAATAAAAATAAAAACAGTATGTTGTAGAAAATGAATGAATGAATCAATTGTTTAAGCAAACTTATTTGGTTTGAGAAGTAAATTAATCAAACTTCTTTGAATGTTTAAAAATAAATACATAAAAGGGTAAAGTCAATATGAACAATGTATAGGGTTTATTCATGTTGATTCATGTTTATACATTTATTGTTTATTCATTTATTGTTTATTCATTTATTAGTCATCTTTGAAACATTTTGTTATTGGTTTTCCATCTCTCTGTAATAAAGACATGCCAATAAATGAGAGCTCAAGACATAATCTCTTGCACTTTTCATCATCACTGAGTAGATCCTTGATTTTCTACAGGGACAATGAATGGTGGCATTCTAAATAAAAGCCCTTGCTTTGAATGTCTGTTGAAACACAGGTTTACCTTAGACCTCAAATAGAGCTTATGTATATAATTAAAAATTGTTAACGATTCTGGACAAATTGCCACTGCATTCTATAAGTCTAGAAAGTATGTGACTTCTACAACTTACAAGAGTCAGATTAGACAAAACAATGGAATATTGCTGCCATTTCCTGGCTTGGGTAGATGTGGCAGCAATTTACACACTCCAGACTTGATAGAGTTCAGAATCATTTGGTCTTGAGGGGGATTATCCTCCACTCTGAATCCCTATTTCCCATTGATGCAATGTTGCAAGCCTATAAAACAGTAAGTTCTGTTGTTATTCTCATTAGTTCCACCAGTTCAGACCTTCACAACCAGGACATGTCATTCTACATTCATATAGGTAGGCAAATCAAAATCATTTCCACTGTATTCTTATTGTGAGGAGGAAGTTTCACGCAGAGAAATTTTTTCCCAAGAACTCGTACTTAGCTGAACCGACATCTGCATACATGCTTCTCTGAACTATACAATTTTAACCAATTTAGATCAAGGCTCAAATATTATCTATCCTCCTTATCCTTATAATCTTACTATTTTCTTATTCATATTATACACTTCATTCAGTAACTCTCTACTTTGAGTGTTTCCCAAGCCTTGTAAGTTCCGTTAGCCTGTGTGAGTGAAATAGCACTCAGACACATCTTAAAAGTAGACCTTATATTCTTGTCTGTGATATCTGAGAGAGACTACTCTTTCACCACTGGGGTAGGCATTTATGTTTCTACCTCATGTGGCTCTTTCTTCTTCAAAGCTGATCATGTGAGTCTGCACTTGATAGCCAGGAGCTTGTCTCAAGTTAACTCTGAACCTGACTTTCTTAATGGTCTGTTATGAGATTGGGTGCTATGTTTATTCTGGCATAATCTAAGGAGAGATACATTCTATATCTCTAATAATGTGAAAAGTTACATTATTGGAAAGGATTTTTTGAAAGGATTTAATAATGTATTTTTTAAAAATGTGAGTAAATGAACGATTTGCAATCAGTTAAAAAACAGTGGCCCGCAGGCAGCATGTGACCCATTTGGTCTTTCTGAATGAAAGGAAAATAACATTTGTCTATATTTTTGAGATGAGGTAGTATTTACAGTACTTACATTATTCGGACTATTGTCCTTATCTTTGTTGCCATTTGTATGGCATTTTGGCCGTTGTACGCTCCTGCCTACTTCAGGTGCTAGAAATTTTGAACCGAACCCTTTATTACAATCACTGGAGTATATCATTCTCATTCCTTGCGTAAAGCCTCAATTGGAAGTCATGCATTATCTCCCTCTAACCCTGCAAGTTAATTGTTCACCACTGCTGTAGCCTGGTATTGAACTCACAACTCTTTGTGTCAAGTCACAGGAATTAACCAACATCTATATCCACTGGGCCATATCAACCTCAGTCATTTAAAAATATAAAAAAGTAATAAATCACACACAACAACATGTGTTAATTGCTGCTACTCTTGGAAAGGACCTCCAGTCTGTGATGGATTGGGGCAAGAAATCGCTCGTAAATTTTAATGCTTCCAAAATGAAGCTGCTCTCCTTTAACCATCATAGAGAAACTTTCCTACCTTCCATCAGTATGGATCATGCTAGTCTCCCAGAAAGCAACAAACTACAACTCCTCAGACTCACTCTCTCAGCCATCCTCAAGTAGAATGAATATATCAAATCAATAGCTAGATCTACTGCTAAGAAGATTGGGTCATTGTGCCAGACCAGGAAGATTTTCTTGTCAGAATCCATCTTGCACATTTATAAATCTTGCATTTGTCTGTGCATTGAATACTGTCACCATATCTGGCTGGGTGCTCCTGCTATTTACATCAGGGTTCTCAACAAAATCCAAAGGAAGATCTGCAATGTATTTGATCCCAATTTAACAGCTCAACTTCTGTCACTTTCTCACTGATGAGATGTGGCCTCCCTGTTTGTTTTATAAATATTTTCTGCTTTGATGAGCTTCTTTCCTTTGTTCCCCGACTACATGAATTTATACATGCTACTTGACTGACATCTAGATCCAACCCTTTTACCATAAAAAAAGTCAAATGTAACTACCACTTTTACTCTGTCAGCTTCTTTTCTTGCACTTTGCACCTATGGAGTTCCCTTCCATATACTTGCTTCTCTGATAGCTACAATATCCAAAAGTTTAAATGCAACATCAATTGCTATTTTCTCTCCTTCATTTCCATTTTTATTTTATCCTTTCTTTGACATCACCTACACCTTTTTTCTTCCACTCTCTTCTCACTGTAACCCCCTGCACACCAGTGGCAGTACTGCCTTGCTTGTAATGAAATGATTATAAAAAAATATTACACCAAGACTTGAACTTTTTAATTATGACAGGATCTTTCCTTCAACAAAAAAAAATTAAATTTTCCCTCATTTTAAATTCTTTTTTTTAATCGTTTCACCCTAATTATGACACTGATGCACTGGGGGCTACATAAGAGAATAAAAGTTTAAGCAGGAGAAAAGTAAAGAGAAAGATAAATCAGTTACTGGGAAAGAAAGGCAAGAGAAGGATGGGAATACAGGTGTGATGACAGTTGCGAAGGTAGAGTGAGAAAGGAAAAGAAAAAGATACACAGGGTGATGTAGAAAGGATAAGGGAAAGATTGGATTAAAGTGGATAAGAGATGGGAATTATTGCATTTAAATTCCTGGAGGTTGTAGCCATCAAGAAAGCAAGTATACGGAAAGAAGTTCCACAAGGAAGAAGTATGAGAAAAGCTGTTTGAGTAGAAGTGTTGGCTACATTTGGTAGATTTAACTGTAAAAGGGTGGGACCTTGTTGCCAGTCTGGTTGCTTGAGTAAATTCTTGTGGATGGGGGCACCAGTGACCTATGCTCATTGGAGCAGAAGCCACAAAAATATTTGTAGAAGAGACAGAGTGAAGCCACAGCCTGCTGATGAGAAAGTGGCTGGGGTCAAGCTGCCAGGTCGGGACCGATCACAGTACAGATTCTCTTTTGGAGCCTGTCAAGAACCCTGAGATGAACAGGATGAGCGCCCGGCCAGATATGACAACAGTATTCTATGCACAGTCAGATGATTGTTTTGTATATGTGCAATTGCCGAATTCGCTTATGCATATGGTATTTTGTGGTGAAAATAGCTGAGGTGATTTTTTTTCTTTTAATCAATTCACCCCAAGCAAGATGATAGTGCCACTAAGACACAAGAAGCTACTGTGAGTGAGAGAGAATAGGAAGACTTTAGAAGGAATTAGAGACCCAATCCTATTATGAAAAATTACCTTGAATCTGTAGTTCATCCTGTGATGGGCCATAGAACATGTGGCTCACTGCTTGGAAAAGGTTGTCAATGCCTGAGTTAAAACTTTGAAGTAGTCTTGGAAATTTTTACTTAACAAGACAACATTAATCATGGGTATATAGTACCCAGTGCAAATGATGCCATTTTAATAACAATTTAATTAAATTTTCAGTACCTGATTTTCTTACCTAAATAATATGTTTTTCAGTTCCTATTAATGTTAACTCAAAGTACAAATTTTGAAATACCTGCATGTAAAAGATTTCAAGTAAAGATTTATATTTAATATTTTTTTGATATTTTCAAAATTGGATCTGATATACCCATGGTTAGTAGTGGTGTAACTTTAATTGATGGTTAGTGTTCCAGGGTTAAAGCATCTGTTTGTATATTTTAAAAGAATATTTGAACAAGGTAGTTAGACATCTGTGTCTTCTATTTTGATACACCAATTAAAAACAACTTCAAGCTATATTGATTTCTTCCAAATTATATCAAGAATTTTATTTTATTTTCTCATAAATTTAGTGTCAACTTTTTATGCAATCCCCTTCATCTTTTACGCATTATACAAATTTATATACATGATTTTTAATTCAATACCAGCTTTTGGCTCTATATATTGCACAATAAATTTTATTTATCATTTCTACTCACTCCACTGTAAGAAAAAATACTTATAAAGAAAAAGAGAGCAGAAAAAAACCTAAAGAATAAAAAAATGTTATTAGTTTGTGTCCTTTCCATTAAAATTTGAATACTGTCTGGTTTCTTAATCTGGCTTCTATTTTCCAAGCAGCTATGTCTTTTTTTCCTTTTTGCTTATCCCAACTCACTTGCCATCCCTAAAAGACATTTTCACATAAGCATTTCTTATTCTATTTTGTTTTTTCAAAGAGAGGCTTAACATATTCAATGAATGTGCTATAGCAATGTTTGCTATCTTCTCTTATTTAGCAGAATTTTGGAAGAATGATTTGAAATGCCAAAAGTTTGGGTTGTTTGGCATTATCACTTCAAATAAATTAGTTTATTCATAGAGATTTGCAAAACATCTGAAATTAGAGCTCACTAATATAGTGGGAAGAAGTTTATCAATGTGTTGGAGTTGTTGCCAGTGAAAGAGTGAAAAACAATAGTAATTTGTAGTGGGTAGGAAACTAAGAAGACAAAATGACAATGAAAAATTATTTATAAGAACAGTTAGACTTTGACTCAGTTGTTGTTATAATGGACAGTTCACAAGCATGTTAGTTTTTTGCCTTATAACATGCATGTTAGTTTTTTGCCTTATAACATGCATGTTAGCCTTTTACCTTATAAAATGCATGTTAGTTTTTTGCCTTATAATATGCATATTAGCCTTTTGCCTTATAACATAAGTGTTAACCTTTTGTTTTATATCTTGCATGTTACCCTTTTGTCTTATAACATGCATGTTAGCCTTTTACCTTATAAAATGCATGTTAGTTTTTTGCCTTATAACATGCATATTAGCCTTTTGCCTTATAACATAAGTGTTAACCTTTTGCTTTATATCTTGCATGTTACCCTTTTGTCTTATAACATGCATGTTAGTCTTTTGCGTTATAACGTGTGTCAACCTTTTACCTTATATCATGCATGCTAACCTTTTGCTTTATAACATACATGTTAGTCTTCACTATTTAGCTGTTGATCAAATATTTTGTATTTTGTCTTTTCTTTTCATTGTCCATTGCCAAAGTCAGGTCTGTTAAACATGAGGAAAAAGCATCAGTCTACCTGACTATTTTAGCCATATTTGTAGGAAGAAAAGCTGGAGTCTATGACTTTTTTAAAAATATTAGTGGGAAGTGGACACAGCAGTTGTGAATAGAATTTAAACTTGGCCTGCTAATTCTATTTCCACACTAATAATCATTATAGATCCTGCACATTATGCGTGGGACATGGTGCCAAATCAACTTCATTCCCTTTATTTTCCTTTAGTAAGGAAGAAGTTTCCTTCAGGCTGTTTTTTCTCCAGAACTTTTTACTTTATGAAACAAACTTCCAAGAGGATGCTTCCCTGATCACAACAATCTTAAACCCTTTCAAGCTGATGGTCAACCAATATCTATCTTATATACTCTCATGATATGTTCCTCTTTCTCCTCCCTTTACAACTTATAGTAATAAAATACTTCCATGGATGATATTTAATCTCAACCCAACATATTAGAAAGTTATTTTTAATCATTTCATCTCAAGCAAAAGATTATTGAGTGTTTAAGAATATTAGAAAAAAATATACTAAGGAGTGAACAATAAAGAAACAAGAATTAAGAAGACAGAAAATAATGTTTGACATTGCATTTAAATTTTTCAAACTGTTAGCATAGAACATACAAATGCATCCAGACATTTAAATTGTAAAATTATGAGACCTTGCTGCCAATTTAGTACTGCAGTTCAGTTCATAAATTATATGAATTATAATAACCAATATGATAAATCCACAATTTTATTTTGTAATTTTTAATTTTTATTAAATTTCTATTCTTTAAAAGTCAAAATTAAAGAGAATGTTTTCTTCATACACTATTGCTTTTCTCATCAAGAACAATTTTGTTTTATAAATAAAATATTTATTCATTAACTGTAATGTTTGTATTATAAATCTTTCAAGGTTTTACACAATAAGAAAGTAGTATTATGAAGTGATTTTTGCAATGTGTCTATTTATGTCAGGGTTAAAAAGTAGACTTTTGTTGCCAGTTGTATAACAAATTACTCTTTTCAAGTGTTTTCTAATTTCAGAAATTATGACCTAATTAATTACTATAAAAGAATAAGGTTTATAGTATTGCAGACAATATTGTAAACTTCAAATAGGATGTAGTACCTGAAAGTTATCCCAGTGGCAAGAATGTACATTTTAATAACTTTTTAATTGGCAAGCCATTTACATTTTATTATTTCTAATGTCAGTAGCTCTTTATTTCTATGTGCAGTGTTCCTTCAATATATTAGCAATCATGGCTTTTCATAAATTTCCTGTTCTTTTTAGCTCTAATAGCTTTTGTTTTTTTTTTTTGCCATTCCACTGAAACCCTACTTCCATTGATACACTGAAGTTTGCCAGATTGTGCATTACTTTTCTCTGGTCATCTTGCCTTCAATCTGTACAATGAATATCAAATTTTTTAAACCCTCTTTTTTATTATGTGGAACAGAAATTTCAACCTTCTCTTCCTGATGTTAAGTATAATTGTCCTTTTTTATTGTGATTGTTGCTAGAGCTTTGTTGTTGCTTACCTGTTTGGTTTGTATTATTATCAACATCCTTCTGTAGAACCAGATTTTTCTTCTTCATCTGAGCAGAGATAATCCAGTATTCACTGACATATATAACCACTTATATTGCATAAAATTTCAGTACTCTTTTCTTTGTTTCTAATGATATTTTTATATTTCTTAGTACTTTGCTTAGCTTTTGGAAGACATCTTTCACTATCCTTTTGAATTTTTGTGTTGCCTTTTCTGTCCCCATTTCAAGATATCTAAATTGATTTTGGTATTTCTAATCTGTAATTTGCTGAGCATTTCTATCAATTCTTTGTGGCGTTCTTTGTTAAACACCTTTGCATAGTCAATAAAACATAGGTACATCGCCTTTTCCATTTGTATTGCCCTTTCTAATAGCATCCTAAGCATAAGTATCATGCTCCTTGTTTCAGTGTCCTTGACAAAACTGCACTGTTCTTGTCTTATCTCTGGCCTGATTCTGCTTCTTCGTGCTCTATTCATTAGGATTTGGATGATGAGTTTTGTTATGTAGCTCATTAAATTGATTGTTCAGTGGAGTTCACATTCCAGAAGTTGAGTGAAGTATTGAGAGACAGGAAAGTTTTGCTAGAAACAAAGAAGAGAGTACTGAATTGTTATGTGATCTCTGTTCTTCAATATGGCAATGAATGCTAGACAATCTCATCAAAGATGAAGGAAAAACTTGAAGCAACTGAAATTTGGTTTTACAGAAGGATGATGAGGATATCATGGATTGAGCATGTAAGCAATAATGAGGTTTTATAAAGGATGGAAATGAAAAGGAAAAGCATCAGGAAGAGACAGCTAAAGTTCCTAGGACATGTAATGAAGACGGATTATCTCTCTTTCCCTCTATCTGACCTGTCAGATAGAGAGAAAGAGAGATAGGGGAAAACAGTATGTAATATATTTGACAGGCCTGAGCAAGTGGATGGCAGAGTGGGGTTTAGGTGGGGTACCAGAAGAAAGTGTGCTAAGAACCACTAGGGATAGGGAGACATGAAAGACCATGGTTGTCTACATCTGAAAAGACATGGCTCATAGCAGAAAAAGAATTGTAATTTGCATGTTGGGTTGTTCTCTTTGCTAACAACCATTCAGTCTTCTTGAAGTTGATGTTTAGTCCTTTCTTCTCACTTTCCATCACTAACTTCTGTTGAAGTTCTTGTTGTTTGCTATCAACACAATGTCAATCATAGTTTACTTTTGTGAATTCAGTATATTTCTGAAACTTAAAATTAGCAGAATATCTAACTCTAGGAAATGAAAACAAAGTTGAATACATTTTAATGACTTATTTGAGGTTTTTACATTATCATTAATATTATCATTTAGTTTAGGCTTTTGTGAATATCAGGTCATTCTATGGTTGCTACTGGTACCATATGACCTTGTACTACTTGCCACATGGATGAATCCTCAGTGTCTAAGCCATTTCCTTCAATATTTAATGGTGCTTTAGAGTGTTTTGGTACCTAGCTGGATTAAAGACAAAACCTGTCAAAGAAGGGATGAACCTTCATGTACAGTTTTCTAAAGTTCTTCCCAAAAAGAAAATTTTGTTGAGATCAAAATAAATAGTAATCTGGAGGTGTAAGGCCAGGTAAGTATGGTGTGTGTAAATGGACATTCCAAGAAATTGTACCAATATCTGCGACATCTGCAAACTGACATAATGTTTGACATTGTCCTGATGGAAGAGAAAACCCTTCTGATTAGTCAATTCTTAACACATTTCATCGATTGCTGCCTTTAAGCAGTTTAATTATGAAGAATCTTCTTCTATGTGCCATGTTCATTCAAGACATAAGCAATTATGGCTCTCCACAATTTCCTGCCTTTTGCAGTTCTTTGTCTTTTTCCTATTTCTCTTAAACCTTATTCTGACAGCTATTTTCAGAAGCTAATTAGACAGGTTATTTTTTGTTTTTCTCTGTCCTTCTTGCCTTCAGTTTGTCCTGTGAGTGACAAATTTCGTCAGCTCTCTTTTCCTCATTGTGTGCCCTAGAAATGTCAACCTCTACTTCTGGTGTTAAGTATAAGGGACCTTGACGCCATTCTAGTAGCACAAGTCAATACATGTGGTCAAGGCACCAGGGATGAACCAGCTCAGAGGAGAAGCCATGAAAATATTAGTAGAAAAAACAGAGGGAAGCCACATCCCATTGCTAAAAAAGAGACTGAAGGCGGGCTGTCAAGTCAGGATCAACTACATAGCAGATCCTTCTTTGGATTTTGTCAAGAACCTCAAGATGAATAGGAGGAGCACCCAACCAGATATGACAAGAGTACCGAATGCACAGGCCATTGGTAGATAGATGGAAATAATACAATAAAATTATTATCGAATTACAACTTGATTGTTTCATTAGCTATCACTTATAAAAAATACTTAAGAGATTTTGTAAATTAGTTGAATTCCAATGAAGCTGCTAATTGATCTCCCACTGATACTGATGACAACTTAATTCTCAGTTTCTCAGATAGATTTTCTGACCCCCTTTTTTTACTGCCTATTTTCTTATTAATAATAAAAGAGAAATTATAATCTTAAACTGAACAATGCTAATTGTGCCTACAAAAAAGCTTTCCATATAAACAGAAAATCAATGGCATAATCATTTTACTATAATGAAAAAATATGATGTTAAAACCTTTCCACTGAGTTCAATAATTGCATGCACCAAATTTGAGATTTGGTTCTGCACAGTGAACAAATAATCAAACAAAAATTAATATATATATATATATATATATATATATATATATAGATAGATAGATATAGATATTTATATTTGAAATATTTTAATGTATATGTTATATTCATGGATCAGTATGGATCATGCTAGTCTCCCAGAAAGCAATACCCAGTACCTCCTTGGCCTCTCTCTACCTTGAATCAACAGCTACATCTACTGCTAGGAAGGATGGGTCACAAGGTCTGGCCAGAAAGTTCTTCTTGTCAGAATCCATCTTGCACATTTACAAATCTATCACTCATCATTGAATACGGTTGCATATCTGGTCAGGTGCTCCTGCTATTTACATCGAGGTTCTCAACAAAATCTAAAGGAGGATATGCAATGTATTCGATCACAATTTGGCCGCTCATCTTCAGTCACCATTGAAATGTAGCTTCTCTTTGTCTTTTCGACAAATATTTTCCTGGCTTCTGCTCTGATAAGCTTATCTCCCTGGTGCTCATTCTATACAAATTTACTCAACCTACTAGATTGGCAACTATGTCCCACCTTTTTACAGTCAAAACAGTCGAATATAACTGCCATGTATACTTTATCACTTTCTTTTTTTGCACTTCTTGTCTGAGAATTTCCCTTCCATATACTTGCTTCCCTAACAACTACAATCTCCAAGAGTTTAAGTGCGACATCAATTACCATCTTTTATCTATCTCATTGATCCTCAGCTTTCTCTTATCCTTTCTTTGACACATCCTTTTCCTTGTTGTTCTTTTTTTTTTCTCTCTCCTTTCATGTAACCCTCTGCTAACCAGTTGCAGTTCTGCCTTGCATGGGGTGAAATGATTATAAAAAAAATCAATTACCCATATTAGACTTACTACCACTTTCTTGAGAAGGAGATCTTATATGTCACCTATCCAACCAAAGTTCAATTAAAGAATATCTATTAAACCATAATTTACCAGAACGTTTAAGGAAAATTCAGGTTGTAAATATAAAAATACTATTTAAATCACAATATCAAAAGCATCTCTCTATAAGAGTAGCACTATATATCAATATATCAAATAATTCTTTCCTACCATCAATCCTATATTATTTAACAGTGGAAATAGATTTTTGAAAGCTCTTTTTAAATAGACAGATGCTCGTGTGGTTTCCAGTCACATGTGTCATGTAATAAATAGCCTTTAAAGAATGCTCCTTTTCAAAAACAAAATAAAATACATTACAGGTAAAACATGAGAAAAAATAACAACATTGGAAAGATAACACTGTTTAGAATAGCCAGTGAACTGTGCCATCCTCTGAGTTGCTTTCTTTAGATATAATTCACCCACAAATAGGAAAGTCACTATAATATGTTCAAAACTCCACCCATTTCATTGAACTTATCAAAGAGGTCCCCATCCAATGCAACCAGATGGTGAGCCTGGATGTGGTGAGTTTGTTCACCAAGGTACTCTCAGTGGAGGCACTATCAGTAATCAGAGACAGACTGGCCTCAGATTCCTCCCTAGGAAAATGTGCCAGTATAATATATACATGGAATACTTTGAAAAGATGCCATTATAATCCGCTGCACTAAAGCCAACTCTAGGGCTAAGATATGTTGATCACTAGCAAGAGGTCCAGATGCAACTGGACCATGTGAACTCAATAAGATCATTGATACAGTTCACTATGGAAAAAGAGAGTGACAACAAACTAGCATTCCTAGATGTACTATTATTTTGAACAGAGATGGGGTTCAAGGCACCCGTATACCTGCAAGTCAGCATTCACCGGACAATACCTCAACTTCAACTTCCATCACCCATACAATATAAAGAAAGGAATTGTTCACAGTCTGCAATATCAAGCAAAAGTCATAAACGGCAATCCAGAATCATATGAACAAGAAATGGTCAGTATAAGCAGTATCCTACAACGTAACAACTACGAAGGGTACATGACAACAGCTCCAAGAAGTGTGGAAGAGAGGATGCATAAAGATAACAACTTTCAGAAAACAGCTTCAGTCTGTCTACCCTATGTTAAGGGGTTATCGTAGATCCACATAACAACAGGATGACCTTTAAAAGGGGTTCTACATTTTGCAAATAAGATAAGGCTGTAAGAATATTCCAAGGCCATAACACAAGGGGAGATAGAAAAATCAGGTCTAGCTGACCACATATGGAGGGAGAAAGGAAATCACTGCCCTCTATGGGATGAAGTTGAAATAATTGATTTAATTTAATTTTTAATTATTTATTTTTTAAATTTTTGGTTTTTTGTTGAATCTTTATTTTATTTGTTTTGTCACTAACCTAAGTTGTTTGTGTAAATTATTTTGCAATTGAAGGTTATTTTCGACTTATACTAAGTTAAAACTTAGTAAATTTCAGTTACCCTTTTCTTTTTCTTATTTTTTTTTTTTTTAATTGGAGTAGATAGTTCCTACTATCGCCCAGTCCCACACTCCACCCCCTTCTTTTGATCAAGAGTAGAGGTGATCGCCTTGTTTCTTGTTCAGGAAGGGGTTTCCTGTTCATCCCCTTCTTCGGTCTTAGTGTTAGTTCATCTGGAAGCTGTTTGCAGTTACGGAGTATAGTGGCAACGTCTTTACATTCTGAGGGTACCGGGTTGGCAGTTTCCTGGTTGCTGCTTCCGACTGGTAATTAGGAGCCCGAACTCATGCATAGCGTCTTGAGAGGCTGCTCTGATCAACAGTTGAATAATACCGGGGTTCTTGTAGTGCCATATCGCGCATGGACGGGTGTCCCTGCATGAATGTTCGGTGGGCAACCCCGAGGCCACATTATGTTGTAGGCCGCACCAGTCTCCATCATTCACATGCTGCAAACAAGTGACCGACTGACTCTATTCTAAGACCTCTCCTTAACTGAATCACTATGGAAAAAAGCAAACATAATAGCAAAGCTAAACCAGCTAGTCTGAAAACCCCCAAACCTGTCTGCATCTCTTACGCTAACATACGTGGTATCCGCACTAACTTCCTCAGCATTGATTCATTCCTTCACACTAACTCACCTGATATCTTGGCCCTATGTGAAACTAACCTTAACCCTTCTATCCCCTCTTCTGAGTTTGACGTTCCTGGCTACCTTCCCCTTTTCAGGAAGGACTCCAATGTTCATATGCATGGGCTTGGTGTGTATGTCAGCGAACACCTTCCCCTAGCTAGGGCGACATCCCTTGAATCCCCAGGTCATTCTTTCATGTGCTTCTGCCTCACACTTCTAAGCTCGATTAGCTATCTCTTCTTTCTCTACCGCTCCCCTTCCTCCCCTGACTATTCATTACTTGACAGTGTCTCTGACAATATTGACAAAGCCATCTCTTCCCATCCCTCCGCCCATATATTCATGTTTGGTGACTTTAACGCCCACCACACCAAGTAGCTGGAGAACTCTGTCACTGACCCTGCTGGTGTCCACACCATGAATTTTTCAATGAACCCAATCCCTTACGCAAGTGGTGAACTTCCCCACGTGTTTCTCCGACAACCCTAACGGAAGGGACTCACTGCTAGACCTCTGCTTCACTTCCATCCCAGACTCTTGCACTACCAGACAACTCTGCCCACTTGGTAACTCTGACCACACTGTAGTTTCCGTCAACATTTCATTCCACTCCCACCCAACCCAAGAAACCCAGACAAGTAGAATATTCTACTGCTACCAAAGAGCAGACTGGGATTTGTTCCGAGACTTCCTCTGTGACGTTTTTAGTCTTCCCATCGAAGAATGTGCATCCGAGGTCTTCTCCTGGGTTAAGGCTGGCATCGATGCTTTCATCCCTGCCAGGAAATTTCAGCTTAAATCTCATTCATCTCCATGGTTCTTGTCCGCTTGCTCGGCTGCCATTGCCCAACCGGAATCATTTCTTCCAACTCTATCGTAGCTACGCGTCAGACCAAAACAGACGCCTTTTCGCTTCAGCTCATAATAAGTGTAAAAAGATGCTTAACGAAGCTAAGATGTTATTTGCTGCCAGAATGAAGCAACGCATAGCATCCTCTAAGTTCAGCACCAAGGACTACTGGCGATTCTGTAAAAGAGTACTTAACAAGAACAAGTCCACAATACCCCCACTAATAAACAAATTTGAGGTCCTCACTTCCCCAGCGGACAAGGTTGAATGCTTTGCCCACAGATTCTCGAATAATTCGAGACTGGACTCGTCTGGAGTTTCTACACCCGACTTCCCACCTAGAACTGATGCTCAACTGAATGACGTCCAATTACACACTCGCATGTCTCTAAGATAATCTCAAAACTTGACCCTCACAAAGCGAGCGGAGGGGACGAAATCCCAATCATAGTCTTAAAAAATGTGCCCTCAAACTTTCCTCTGTACTTTCTAAGCTCTACAACTTCTGCCTATCTGCTTGCTGCTTTCCTGCCTGTTGGAAATCTTCCTCTGTAGTTCCTACATTTAAAAACATTGGAGAACCCTCGGACCCCGCAAATTACCGACCTATCAGCCTTCTTCCAATCTTTGGCAAAGTGTTCGAAGTCCTAGAAATTCATACACTGATGTCCTCAAGGACACATAGCCCAGTGAATATAGACATTAGTTAGTTCCAGTAACTTGATCCAAAGATTTGTGAGTTCAATACCAGGCTACAGCAGTGGTGAACAAATAACTTAGAGAGTTTAGTTAAAAGGAGATCAGAAGTGGAATCACACATGGAATGAAAATGATATATCTCTGTGATTGAAATAAAGAGTTTTAAATTTTTATCCGAAATATTGTAAACATGCCAATAAAGATGAGAACAGTTGTCCAAACAATGTAAATAATGTAAATATTACCTCATTTCAGAAGTATAGACAAATACTGCTTGAAAATTAGATTTTAGAATTTAAATTTTTACAATCCTTATCTCCAGAAAAAAGGAAACATACAGAATACTGAAAAATTAAATCAAAAATTAATAAAATCTTGATTGTCAGTCAATTTTGAAATATATTTGAATGAAAGATTGCTACCCAAATATACATTAATATATATAAAAATGGACACTGAGGTCAACATAGAAAGATGACAGTCTGTTTTATGCATAAACGTAATTATTAGGCTTGGATTCAGCACCTAAAGATTGTGTTGTGCATGAAACTCTGAGTTGTGCTACTGGCGAGGAAAAATGTATTTTTATTAATATATATATATGAATAACGATTGGTACCCACAGAAACCACAAATTGCTCTAAAAAAAAAGACGTCATACTTATCCCAAACCCGAGGAACCTTTCGACCAACACTTTTCAAGGGCTTTGTTGGCAAAATTATGAATAGGGCTAGAACGAAGACAATATCAAAAGGGGAAATTACTCACAGTCCTGGGAGAAAGTGGAATTCGTTTCAAAATAAACTTTAATGAAAAACATTAAAATGTGAGGGGGGTTGTAAATTTAATTCCACAAGAGTGATTTAAAAAAGGAAAAAGTTACACTCACAGACTCTCCAGTAACTGCAAGGAGCGAAAGAAATGCTCTTTCTGTCTGCACAGGCTAGGTTAATGGATTTTCAGGCAAATAGCCTCCAAGACCCGTAGATGATATGATGAGCGAGCACTGTGCAAGACAGAAAACCAACTGTCCTCGTACGCGGAGGCACACGCTGAATTGTCCAATATGTGTTGGCCGATCGCTGAATCCAGGACAGCTTGGGTTGTTCTTATAGTACTGATAGGGCTGCCAGAATGTATATTCGCAGGGACGTGTTGCAAGACCTGCGTCTCCAATCTAAGACTGGTTTGTCCTATGTATGCTGCATCACAACAGCATTTAAATTTATAAACAACGGAACTTTTTCGAAAATAGGACAACCTGTCTTTGACAAAGGATGGAAAAACAGGTCTAGTATGGAAAACAACATGCAACTGTACTGAATAATAACAGGACAAAACACACGCCAAAACTTTGTCAGTAACAGTTTGACATTTTCTGCCAAGCCAGGGTAATTTTAAGTACAATGGACAGCAACTAGGTCCTTTGATTTTTGGCTCCTTAAACCATTTGATCTTGCGATCAATAACCTGTTTAACCACATTCACTTCAAAGATACTTTGCAAGTGCAATAGTTCACTGCTCAAACATATAGGGGAACAAATATTGAGGGCATGGTGAACCAAAGTTTCTATAAGACCAATTTTGCGGGACTTAGGAACAAAAGAATTCCAATTAGTATACAAACCAGCAAAAATTGGTTTGTGAAACACAGATGTCACAAAAACATCATCCCGTCATTGAACAAAGACATCCAAAAAAGAAAGACATCCATCCCTCTCTGTCTCCATGATGAACTGAAGAGAGGGATGTAAGGAGTTCAACTGAACTAAAAAACATTCAGCATCTGAAGCGTGTAAAATAAAGAAAAGGTATCATCAACATAACGTTGATATATTAATGGCTCATCAAACTTTTTAAACAACAAATGCTCATGATGTCCCACGAAAATATTAGCAAGGACCCAAAGGACTACCCATTGCAACGCCATCTGTCTGTGCAAACATGGTATCATTAAAACTAAATTCAACCCCTTCAGTGGCCAAACGCATACATTCCAAGAATACCTCCTCGGGAATTGTTACTGGGCCAAAATTCCCTCTATACAACATGTCAGTGCAGATGTTAATGGTTTCATTTAATGGAACATTTGTATACAAACTGACTATGTCAAAAGAGACCATAAATTTATCTTTTGAAGAGAAATCTAAATTTCTAATTAAAACTGGAAAACCTGAAAGATTCATGAACAAGATACGAAGAAAGAGCATCGGATAGGGGTTGGATAATCTCAGCCAACCACTTAGCCAACTCATGCTGCACAGAACCCACCATAGATAGAATGGGTCTAAGGGGTACTTCTTCCTTATGGACCTTAGGAAGACCATACATCCTAGGGCGCTGCGAGTCTGTAGGCCTGACCCTGCTATAGATGTGTTCAGAAATTAAACCTTTCTTGTACAAAGACAATAGCCAACGTTGAAGCTTGGCTTCAATCTTGCTGGTGTTGTCAAAATTGTCGGCAGAACCTATAATAATAAACTTGGAAGGATCATTCAAAATGTTATACATTTTTGATAGATAATCCGCCTTGTTTAATATAACAACACCAGATCCTTGTCTGGCTTGGTTATATAAATGTCTTCCCTGGAATGTAAGGACTTAAGTGTACAAAAATGAACACTACGCCAGTCCAAAATATCTTTCTCGCAATCTAGCGAAGCAAATTCATTGGCAAACTCAAACAACCCAGCTTTAACTGTGTAACACTTTTCAGTAGAACTTGGAACATGATGAATGAGTTGCAAGTATAATAACTTGAACTCAGAAAGAATTTGTTCCTTGTCGATCTTAGAAGGCAGAACACAAAAATCCAACCCACAGGAGAGAACAGAAAGTGAGACCTGTGAGACTTATACTGGAACAATTGAAAATGTGTTGGTGTAAATCACCAGAAACATGACTGTACCTTCTAGTAATCAAGTATTCTAAGTACTTACTATTTCTCTCGGTAACAGATTTTTCAAGAATTAGTCTGCGATTAACTAAATATCGAGAGAACCGAAAAAAGTAAAAAAACCTATTTCTGCTTTTAATATCGTTCATGATAGAACGCAAGGACTGTAAGACTTTAACTGAGCTTTCAAATAATTTATTAAGCTCATACTTGATTAAAGAGTGTTCAATGGAGATGCCAGAGCTTTTGATTCGGGACAATCTCCTCTGGATAAAGGAAGGAACCACACTACAGGAACAAACACGATCTGAGAAAGGTTCTTCTAATTCTCAGACTATTGACCCTATGCCATGATCTTATAGCCTGATTAAATTGGCTAATCAAATGACTGGGGTACCTTTGATGGAAATATGTGAATAATGATCGGTACCCACAGAAACCACAAATTGTAAATTGTAAATTTAATTCCACTCTTGTGGAATTAAATTTACAACCCCCCTCACATTTTAATGTTTTTGATTAAAGTTTATTTTGAAACGAATTCCACTTTCTCCCAGTACTGTGAGTAATTTCCCCTTTTGATATTGTCTTCGTTCTAGCCCTATTCATAATTTTGCCAATGAAGCCCTTGAAAAGTGTTGGCCGAAAAGGTTCCTCGGGTTTGGGATAAGTATGACGTCTTTTCTTTTTAGAGCAATTAATATATATATATATATATATATATATAAATATATATATATATATATAATTTTTATAGTAATAATTAATTCAACATTTTTATGACACATAATTTCCCAGGTTTTGGAATAATATTTTAACTATGACTCCATCTTTTGGGGTGACTAATAAAACATTTTTTTCCAGTTTAGCTTTACATATGTATTGAGCACTGTAAAATTAAAAATAAACAATAAGAAACAGTAAATTTTTTATTGAAACACTAAATTTCTTATTGTCCTTTCTTCACGTTAATATATATATAGGTAAATACTGAAAAATGTAAATAGATAAATAATAAAAATGTTATTTGTATATGTATTATTAAAAAGCTCTTATAAAATATTAAAAATAGAGCACTTTTATATGCATAAGAAATGCAATATACAAATCATATATGTATATACAAGTAGAAAAATTTCTGAAAAATAATGACAATTTTTTTCTTTTTATAAATACTTGTTGCAAAATAAAATCTTTATATTTGACTCCATCAGAGGACGAAACATGTCAGCTAAGGTAAGATTTACTTATGTCTTCATTCATATATGTGTACGTGTGTGTGTGTGTGTGTGTGTGTGTGTGTGTGAATATATATATATGAATAGATATATATGTTTGTATAACTACCTGACAAATCACACACACACATACACACACACACACACACACACACACTGCAGACACACACTGCAGACACACACACACACACACACACACACACACACACACACACACACACACACAAATGTCCTATTTATTAAGATGTGTGTTTAGTATTTTTTGTGCAGTTTTAGTTTCTTTCATCTGGCAGCATGTAGCTGGAAGCAAGAAATCATAGAAAACCGAATGACAGTGTGTAGGTAAAATATATTTTTAGATTTTGGGTTTTAAGAGTTTTTCTTATTTTCTTTTATTTATTATTTACCCATATTTCCTCCACCCTCATTCAAATGACAAACTTCTCTGCACTGTTCTGCTTTTACCTCCTGATATTCGGTTTTTATATTTTCCATTAAGCCCTTTGCTGCTCGTCCTCACCAACTTGTCCAAATAAAAGTCAGCACAGCCCTACCCTCAGAAGCGTATGCATCCCATTTCATTCCAGAATAACCTAATGACAAAATGGAAATGACTTCAGCAACAGTATAGCAATGACATATTTTTAAAAGCAATTAATTTCAGGGCAGACATGTTTTTATCAAAGCATTCATGGCAGTGAAGTGGTTAAAATGTTAGTCCTCTGAGCTGTTGCCAATGAGTTTAATTCGCACATGTTGATTTCAGAAATATCGAATTGCATCAGTGTTGACCTATGCTGTCCAAAACTGTTTTTACAGGTCATATTTTTTCCAGCTGTTTGTTGCTTGTGGTTTCATGTTATTAAATATAATTTTATTTCTACTTTCTGTGCATTTAATATTTCATGTGCCAAAATACATTTGGGCAAACTTCATTAACATAATTCACATATTTAACCTGTGTCTATTTTAACAAACATTGTGTCAGATCTTTTCTTTGAAGCGTAATTCTTTTTTTATTTTTACCCAAGTTTGGTTCACTGCTGCTAATACTTTGATCTGTTGCAGAAGAAACAGTACTGATGAATATGAAAAAGCCTTATTCAAGTGTATTAACTAGAAAAACATAACTCATGCTAACAGAAAATGAAGAAGTAATGCACAACATTGGAGATGAAACTGAAAAGATTGTTTTATTTACACTTTCATCTTGGATGACATAAAAAAATGGATACAGAGTTTGCCTTGGGATTCTACTGCATAACACATCACTCAATAAATGTTCAACTCATAAAACAACAACTTTTAGGCAAAATTCGACTTTGTTCATCAACATAGTCTTCTTCTAGGGTGATACCCTGATTCCAATGTTTTTCTAACAATTTGATGCTTTTTTTGTAGAATGATTTGTCTTTGGCTTCAAAATATGCCTCAGTTTCCAATATCACTTCTTCATGGAGCCAATTCTTTTGAGGTCTGCAAACAACCAATAGTCACTGGGGGGCAGATCTAGAGAATAGGGTGGATGTGGAAACAATTCGAAGTGCAATTCATGTAGTTTTGCCATTGCTGTGATCAACTTGTGACATGGTGCATTGTCTCACGCAACTTCAGTTTACAATCAGCCAAAACAAGTTTGTGGATTTTTTGGTGTTTTCTGAAACAAGTGCCGATTTTGGGCAACCTGAGCATTCAGCATCATTTGTGTCTGTACAACTACATTTAAAGTCAGCATACCACCTCTTAGCCATTGTTTCTGATGAAGCAAGGCCCGAATAACACTTACCAACTCATTGCTTTGCTTGAATAGTATTTATTCCAATCAGAAAGCAATGCTTTATCAACACATGAAGTTTAGATTTTTCCATTGTTTTGAAAGTTTGCAACAGTAGCTTTACTTAACTGTAATTTGTAATAATCTGATTGGGCCTAAATTTTGTCACATGCCATTTGAAGGTTAGTACTTTCTAAAAATCATATGGATTTTTTATTAGTGGTGCTATCTATATGTCAGGCTTGGGACTTATTGAGTGATGTGTTACATAGGAGCTGGTATTGCAGTTGAAAGCATGTGAGGCAAATATACACCTTTATGAGAGTTATTGTATAATAGGAGTAAAGTCATTCATTGCTTAGTAATCTTATTGTGCAATCTGCCTGCTGTGCCTCTGTGGCTGTCTTTGGCTGTCAGTGTCAGGCTTCAGTAAGTAGGTGTCTTCAGCAAGGCCAACCAAAATGGCTGACCGACAGGTGATTGACAGTGGTATCTTATATGAGCTTTCAGCCATGGAATTGAAATGATGGTAGTTTATATAGCATTGGAATGGATCAAGAACAAATTGTTGGTTGAAGATGTGAAGACCTTTTCTGATTGGTCAGAAAATATTTTTTTAATTTAAAAGTTTTTCTTTTTTTTTTTGGCAGAGTCAGTGTAAAATGAATCCAGTTTGTGTCATTTGAATGGTGCTTGTTCAGCTGAGCACTTCTGTTTTTTTATTCAAGAGACCTATGATTTCAAATATAAAATAGGATATCTAATTTTGAATACATGGCAAATTAATTCATTTAGTTCAGTCTCAAGCAAGATGTTAAAACTGCAAAAAAAAATGTCAAAACTAGATACCCAATTTATTTGTATTTGCATAAAGGTTCTCATTGAATGGGTGCTGAAAATTAGTTATTTAAAGATTTACATATAAGAGTTTTATAATGATCGTGACTTTGAGTCAGTTGCCAAAAATCTGTTTATGTCAAAAACAAAAAAATTTCAATTTTGTTTTCCAACATTTAACACATCTCTGAGAGGAATCAAATGTAAAAAAAATTACTGTTAAAGTATTGAAAATTCATATTTCTTTGATTATTGAGATTCTTGAACAATGCTTCAGTAAATCCAGCATTGAACATAGATTAACCTATTACTTACTCCCAAATTTAAAAATCATGGATGTAAAGAAAAGAATAAAATTATGAAAAAAATAAAAATAAAACAATAAATTATTATAGAATTACAACTTAATTGCTTCATTAGCTGTCACTGAGAAAAAAATAGTTAATGGATATCATAAATTAGTTGAATTCCCAAGAGGCAGCTAATTAATCTCCTACTGATGCTAGTGACATCTTAATTCTCAGTATAACAGATTGTTTAATTGAAATTTTTTTTACCACACATTATTTCTTAAGAAATTACTTGAACTGTATGATTGCTCAAATCCAACATTAGGCTAATTCACTGTACAGTATGTTTGATTAAATCTAAAATTTGGCTAATTTATTGTACCATATTGTACCATAAAAGTAGGTAAATTCATTGTATAGTATGTTTGATCAAATCTAACATTAGGCTAGTTTATATGACTGCTCAAATCTAATAGTAGGTTAATTTTTTGTATAGTATGTTTGTTTAAATCCAACATCAGGGTTCTGGTATCTTAGGCAATCTTACGTATTGTATTTAAGTGCTAAACTGCTTAATTTCTGGGATTCCATTACATCATGCATATTGCAGGGAGACAACCAAAAATGACTGAGTCTCCCCAGCCAACCATTTCAACTGTTTCTCTATCGGTGTGGAATGTAGCTTTGACAAGAAAGGACTTGGTCTTTTATGACCAAATGAGAGACAAGTACAAGATTTACATTAATGGAAATGAATTGTTGGTTATCCCTGAAGTGACAAATTTTATAGCAGCTAAGATGATCTCTCTGTTGACATAGGAAGTCAAAACGAAAAAGTTTAATAGTGTCAGAAGAGAAGCATAGAGGAGGCACTAAAATACCTCAATATTGTGCCAAAAGTATTGGCGAGAAGGTCCAGTGCAATGTGGGACATGCTAATGGTCTCTGAGGCTAAAGGTTTAGCAGGAGCCACGATGACCATCAAAACTATAAGACTCCAGACAGACTTCATGGGTACACGTCGAACAAGGATAGTGGTGCTTGGGGTACCATTAGAAATAACATGATCATATGAGAGCCTTTTTCTCACAATTTGGTCTTGTAGAAGAGGCTTCACATGTGGCTAGCAAGGCAGAGGTCTATACTAAAAATGTCAGACTACAAGTGACTTTGGACCGACCCAATTTTAACAAAGTACCGGACATTTTGAAGTTCTTTGGGAGGAAATTGTTTGTCATAGTGGAGGAACAAAAACCACAATATTGGACATGTGGTGCAGTTGGGCACTTGTTGAAAATGTGCCCTGCAAGAAATTCAGTGACAGGAAAAGTGCCACCACTGACACCTGTAGTTCTGTCAGTCCAACAAACAAGACCAGAAGTGGCTGAAAAGTCCAGCTAAGAGGCAGGCAGAAGTAAATAGACTGAGGTTGTAAGGAGAGGGAAAAAAAAACAGCTTCCCTTCCACAGTAGCAGGACGTCCCTAAAAAAAGACACACACAAAGCAGCAACAACAACCAGAACCAGATGGACTGGAAATATTAAAATCTGAAATGAAATCTGCACTGGCCAAACTGAATAGAAGCAAAGCAGCTGAATCAGATGGCATTGTAATAGAGATGCTGACAGCCTTAAACAATTTCAGCATCGGCAAAATTACAGAAATAATAAATGAAATCTAAAACAGTGGTGATATACCAGAAAACCTAAGCAGATTGAGATGATACAGTGTTGATAGCAGACATGGAAAGGAAACTAAAAAACCTTCTATAGAAGGTAGATGAAGTAAGTGAGAAGAAAGGACTATATATAAACTATAAGAAAACTGAATACATGGTCATCAGTAAAAAGAGGAGCCCAAAACACCAACTACAGGTTAGGAGTACAGAAATTTAAATACTTGGGAAATGTTCTGACAAAGGTAGATATCTGACAAAGACTGATATCTGAAGGTGAATTGGCATGGCCATGGATGCATTCCAGAAGCTGAGTAGAATACTGAGAGACAGGAAAATTTCGCTGGAAATGAAGAAAAGAGTACTGGATGTTATGTGATGTCTGTTCTACAATATGACAGTGAGTACTGGACAGTCTCCTCAAAATCGAAGGAGAGACTTGATGTGGTTCTACAGAAGGATACTGAGGACTGAACATGTGAGTAATGATGAGGTTTTTGAAAGGATAAAAATGAAAAGGAAACTAATACTTAACATCAGGAAAAGACAGCTGAAGTTCCTGGAACATATAATGAGAAAATAGGGCTTAGAGAATTTTATACTCACAGGTCAGATAGAAAGAAAGAGAGGCAGGGGAAAGAAACACATAACATACTTGATGTGCTTGAGCAAATGAATGGCAGAGCAGGGTTTGGGTGGAGTAACTACTAAGGACAGGGAGATGTGGAAGGCCATAGTTGCTTACACCCTGAAGTGACATGGCACATAGAAGAAGAAGAATCATGGCTAGAGACTTCAGCTTTCTCTGCTATTTAACCCACAGATAAAAGAGATAGATTCCTAATGGTTTTTGTGTGAAAGTGAATGTAATAATCTTGAGTTGGAATTCAAACTTGGCTTGTCTGTTTCTAGTGTACTTTCTGTAGGACTCTAAATTTGTGAGAATAATAGCCTACTGGATTAAAGTGTTGATTCAGGAATTATCTGACACAGTAATTGTAAGTTCAATCCCTGGGGCAGGTAGTGCAGAGTTAGAAATAGGACAATCTAAATCTGAGTAGTACTAAATAAGAACAAAATGATATATATTTAGGAAAATTAAATAAAGCTAACAAATAACATAATCCAAAAAAGTTAATTTTCCCATAATACAAGTTTTAAAGAAATTGGAAAGGGTTTCTGGTCCTGTGTGCAATTTTATGACACCACCTTCAAAAAGAGTAGAAATCATTTTATTTCTACTGTCTACAAATTTCATTCAGACATGTTTGAGCAGCCTTTCTAATGAAGTAGAGATCTGACCATCATAACTCTTTGTGAGGCTAACTTGAGCTTGACCATCTTTACCTGTTCTTGTCCTTAATTCCTATAAATTAGTTCTGAACTAAAAAGGGAAATGGACATATTCAAAAACATTTACCTTTTTATCAATACAAGCAACATAAAAGGAATAAATATTTGTAGTAGAAACACAAGTTTTTTGTATACTTCTATTTTTATTTACATGCATCCTCACCTAAACACATTAATCACAAAGCCCACAACCTTTATAAAAGCCACATAATCGTAGATGTGGATAGAGACAAGAGAACAAGGTACACCCATATATTAAATAAAGGGTTCAGATCAAAATTCCCCAAAGGTTGCTCGGAGCAAAAAATACTTGAAGAAGACAGATGGCATAGTGGCTGAAACATTGTGATAACAACAATAAAGATATTAATAATAGCCTGCATGAAAATAAAGTAAATAGTTTGATTACAAATGCATATTAAATGATATTGATAACAAAATGTGTGTTTGTGGTGCAGTGGATATCGACTTGGAATGAAAACTCAGAGAGCTGAGTTTGAATTCCCATCAAACTCATTGCATTTGTTTACGCACAAATACTCTTCGGGAAAAGTAATAATCTGTTGCTTCTCCCTCCTGGTATGGATTAAATATCAGGACAGATTGGGTTCTCTAGCCTTGGTTGGCAACCAGTCTACTACAGAAAGTAATGGCAACCTACTGTGGGAAAATCAGTCATGTCTTTTTTGAGACATGATCACCCAAGTGTCTATTATGTATGGCACTTAGCTGACTGACTGGACAAAATTTAGGATCTTAGGGTGAATGACTTTAGTGTAAAAAATAATAAAATAACAATTACAAAAAATTTACATAAGTTTTCAAATGCTGTCACAATAAAAGTTTTCTTTTTTATATGTTATAACTTTTATCGTTTCATGTACATGATGCAATGATTGTTTGATGTCAAGTCCCTTCAGAACATATGGGATTAGGATTCTTCACAAATGCCTTTGTGTTTGAATAGCTGTATATTCTCAGGAAATATCTTTCCTGAAAATGAAAGTGAAATGGTTTCCTGTTAACTTCTTTGTGGTTTGGTATTCAGAGTTTTTCTTCTATTAGACTGGTTGCTGCTCAAGGCAAATGAGTCTAATCTATTTAAGCTTAGGTGAGAGAAGAAGGGATGCCTTTCACAAGTGGTGCAAAAGTGAATGCAACTGGTTGATCTGGTAATTGAACTAGACAACCTGTACATACTGCAATGCACAGATAAGTAAGAAAATAAATTCTTCCTTAAATTTCAGTAAAAATAAACTGTTGTGCATAAACAAAATAAAATATTTTACAGCAAAATAACTATTATTTTCTTCTTGCCCCATCAATGCAAAATAAATCCCATTTCAAGTTTGTTCGCTAAAAGTAGATTTCTAACAACTATCAATGGCTCTGTGTGACATATCCATAAACTGAATAATGCTTTTTTTATTCAATTTGTAAAGAAACTCTTTTTTATTCATACTTTGCCCTTGCCTCTGGGCTGATAAACGTATAAGATTATGAAAGCCAGCCTAAAGTCTTCTCTGTGTATTCCAACTTAAAAACTGAAGCATATTTTAAGCAGTCAAGTATCCTATATCTATGCCACTGTGTCTATCAACAAATCTTACTCTATTTAGTTACTACAAAAATAGTTAGAGCTAGCAGAGGTATTAAAGACATGACACTTTCCCTGGTGGCATTGCAGGAAAGAGTAGCAAACAATTTATTAGGTTGTTATAGTAACTGCTAACAATTACTATCACTTAGGTAATTCTATCCTCTGAGCCAAAATGTTGTCTATACAAACAAGTCATGTCATTCTGTGTTTTCTTTGGTTAGAGGCAAACTATTAAGAAGGTCCTTTCTTTAATTTCTGCTTGCTTGTTCTGAGAAAAAATCAACAGTCAATTTAACAAAAAAAAAAAAAATACTATCAGGAACTATCTTCATCTCATTTAACTGTAGGTGGCATTGAACAAGTCAAATGATCACCTTCAGATTTGAACAGCTTTTGTATATATCAACAAAATATTTAAATACGAAATTCCTATTCAGTACATTGAATGCAGGCTCATCTAACACAGTTTCAGTCACAGAGATTTAATTTGATCAATATATAAGTGAGAGCTGTGTCTACCATACTGTTTAACACATAGTTAGGGAGAGAAGAGATCAATCTGAAATTTTCTGAATGAAATGTATTTCAGCAAAATTAAATATAACAAATTCAGATGTACTATATTTCTCTGTATGAGGTAACCTTTAGATAGGATGAGGTAAAAAATAAAGCAAATTTTCATGAACTTGTCTTGTACCCATAGTATTAGATGATTTGCTTAAACATATCCCCTAAAATCTTTGCCTTACACATATCCCCTAAAAACTTTGTCCTACACATATCTCCTAAAATCTTTGCCTTACACATATCCCCTAATATCTTTGCCTTACACACACACCCTAAAATCTTTGCCTTATTCATATCTCCTAAGATCTTTGCCTTACACGTATCCCCTAATATCTTTGCCTTACACACACACCCTAAAATCTTTGCCTTATTCATATCTCCTAAGATCTTTGCCTTACACATATCCTCTAAAATCTTTGCCTTACACACACACCCTAAAATCTTTGCCTTATTCATATCTCCTAAAATCTTTGCCTTACACACACACCCTAAAATCTTTGCCTTATTCATATCTCCTAAGATCTTTGCCTTACACATATCCCCTAAAATCTTTGCCTTACACACACACCCTAAAATCTTTGCCTTATTCATATCTCCTAAGATCTTTGCCTTGCACATATCCCCTAAAATCTTTGCCCTACATATGTCCCCTAAAATCTTTGCCTTATTCATATCTTCTAAGATCTTTGCCTCACACATATCCCCTAAAATCTTTGCCTTATACACATCCCCTAAAATCTTTGCCTTATATATATCTCCTAAAATCTTTGCCTTATACATATCTCCTAAAATATACACATATCCCTTAAAACAGAAACCATTGTCTTGTTTATGTTTCATCATGTGATCTCTTGCGAATACTGATTTTTCTTCTTCCTGTTGTTTTTTCCATATTTAAATAGTTACAAACAGCCTGGTGTACTAATAGCTATGTACTTATACTTTATCAACAATCACAAAATATTGCTAATAACAATACGATAATGTACAGTAATTCTATTACTGTGAATGCAATCATAATTCGACGTTATATTTTCTCAGATGAGCTTGCACATTGATTTCATTGTTATGGAATTATTTTTCAAAAAGGCAATTTACTATGAAGTTATGTCAGTAATATATAAAGTAGAAATAGTTTTAGTAGTTCTATTATCAGTTTATTTGATTATGTAAATTTATTAGTAACCAAAATGAGACAAGTATCACTCAGAAGTTAAGGTTTCTTTTTTAGAATTGTAGTTTAAGAAAACTCCAATTTATAAGGGTGATTTTTGGGATTTAAAGATTGTCTTATATGTGGAAATATATGGTAATTCGAATTCATCTTTTGATTCCTCTTTCTGAGTTGCTGTTAAGCTACAAACTATTTAAAATGATTTAAGAGTTGATTGAATATTTAAATGTACAATTGAGAATATTAATTAAAGAAATATTCTGATATATCATCATTTAATTATTTTTTCATTTCCTTTTTAGAAATACTTTCTGAAAGCATAAAAATAATGCAACAATTTAATTCCATGTTTTAAAAAGTTTCAAAAGTAAAGCAAACATGAGTCATATTGTTTCATCTGTTTGAAGTTTGAAGTATTTTTCATTGCAAGGTACTGCTAAAACTTGTGGGTAAAAACAACATTTTTTAACTGTGGGTCCTGACCCTTCAGTGGGTCACGAGATAAATAAAATGAGTCGCAAAAAAAAAAAAAAAAATGAAAGAAAAAATAGCCAAGTGGAAGCAAAGTGCAGAATATAAACAACTCTAAATGTTGCACAGAACTTATAAATCATCACTAATTTTTCACCAAGGTAAGCTCATATTATATTTTATCTTTTAAAATATAATTATATACAAATGTAGTCTGTTCTCATTGAGTTTATGTATCTTGTTTTGGGTTGAGAACAAAGGGGAATTTTCACTGTTGAGTAAAAAGGCTATTTTATTACTATTGCCTTTTACAACTACTTACTTGAGTAAACTGGATTTTTCTAAATTAACCCAATTTAAGATGAAGGACAGAAACAGGCCCAACACTGCACCTGATATGTGCATAACATTGCCTTCCTGTGTTCCCAATTGGAATCAGCTCCTCATGAACAAACAAGCACATCCATTCCATTAAATGATTTTTTTCAAATATTTACTTTCCCTTTATGTTAGAATTTCTTTTAAGTTTGTTTTTTTAAAGTAATAATTCTATAATCATACAAATAGATAACAGAAATAGATACATACAATTCCAATATGTGCAGATCTTAAGAAATGTACATATAAATTGTTGATGTGAAATAAATGGACCTAATGAACGGAGTTTGTCTTTGATTTATTATACATGGATCAAAATGCAAAATGTAGTTCTTGCTGTGTGTTTCAGTAAAAAAGTTTAAAAAATGCTGGTTTAGAGGATAGGGGAATGTCAAAACCGTTTCAGATTCCAGGGTCATCATCTGATGAAGGATTTGTTGGCAAAACATGTATGAACTTATATCTGTTATAGACATCTGTGGGAAGTTCTGATGATGTTAGAAAAGACTAGTGACAGTTGTAAATGACCAAATATAGTGATAAGATATGGAAGTCTGATTCATGATATGAATTCTCAAAGTTCTGCAACATCACACGATTATTATCCCATCACAAACTACTAAGATATATCTGTATGTACATTTATTTACAGAATATAGTGATTCTCAACAGATGTCGGGTGGGAGTCCATTTGGACCACAAGGGGTGAGGTGGTTCTATACAAACTCTGGAGGATGGGGGTCTATGTAACATTACTAGGGTCCGCACAAAAAAATGGAAAATTGGGGGTTGATAGTAATATTTCAGTGGTTTATACAGCAATTTCACTTTTGAACAGTTGTTACAACTGAGAATTAGAATTGCTACAATAATCTAGGCCATATTAAAATACTAAAAAGAGAAAAACAACTTCAAAACTTGCAGAAAACAAGTTCAAGTGATGTAAGTTTGTGTTCTCTTTATTCTACCAAATGTTTTCATCGTAAAAGTTTAATAAAATCTGAGAAGAATATATAAAGGAAGGATTATATATATATATATATATATATATATAAATGAAAATTACATGAAGATTAAAATTTATTATATAAATTAATAATAGATAATAAATAATAATAGCAATTTCAAGTATTAATGAAATAAAATATTAATATATTAACAAAAATTAATTTATACAAAGTATTAAAAAAATATTAATAATAAATTAATTTAATATATAAATTATATATAAAAGAAGAATTAACAGTATTAACCTCTTCAGCAGCATCAACCACAAGAATCTCATTGAATAAATCTGCATTTTTTTCAATTTATCAATTACTAATATATTTTAGTATGGTTATTATGAGTTATTTTATTAATGTACATAAATATTCCATAGAATCTAGTCATTAAATACAAGTTAGTTTTCATTAAATTAGTTTTACTTCAAAATAAAGCATATACATTGACTATTTCTAGAATACAATTCCGAAACTTATCTATTAGTAAAAAATGAAATAAGATTTTTTTCTTATGGGGTTATGGGTTATGGGGGTCCACCAAAGAAAATTAAGAGTAAAAGTGGTCCATGGGTAAAATCAGGAGAGCCACTGATTTAAACAGTACATTTTAATTTGAAAAGGAAATATCTCTAAAAATGTATTTCTGATTCATAGCTCTTGCCAACAGTATATATGAGTTCCACTTAAGGTTTGGATTGATTTTGTCCCACCCCAAGTAGGATATTTCATTTTGTTTCCAAAAGATCAACCAAAGCTCTTCAAGCATTCTTTCTTCAACATTTATGGTATCCATACAAATTTCTGCAGTACAGAATCATTTTTCTTGGAAAGTTCTCCCAAGTTACTAGCTCTCTTGCACATATATAAATCTACCATCTGCCCGTGCATTGAAAACTGCTGTCACATTTGGTCGGGTGTCTCTGCTATTCATCTCGGGGTTCTTGATAAAATCTAACAAAGAATCTGCAATGTAACCTAGTAGCTCAACTTCAGTCACTTTCTCACCAATGTAATGTGGCTTTTCTCTGTCTCTTCTACAGATACTTTCACAGCTTCTGCTCAGGTGAGCTTAGCTCCCTGGTGCCTCCTCTGCATGAATTTACTCAAGCTACTAAACTAGCCATTAGGTCTCACCCTTTTACAGTGAAACCAATCAAATGTAACTGCAACTTCTACTCTAGAAGCTTCTTTTATTTCACTTTCCATCTATGGAATTCTCTTTCATATACTTTCTTCTATGACAGCTACAGTCTCCAAGAATTGAAATGCAATGTCAATTGCCATCTCTTATCTCTTTGAGTTGCATCCATGCCCTGATAACTCTTGTATCATGTTCTTCTCCCTTTTCAATTTACTCTCATGCAGCTCTCTTCACATCAGTGTTTTCATCCTTCTCTTATCCATTCTTTGACACCCTCTGTAACTTGTTCCTCTTTCTTATCACTAACCTCTTATGAAACCCCCTGCTCACCAGTAGCAATACCGACTTGCTTGGGATGAAATGATTATAAAAAAAAAGAAAAAACTCCTCAATCACTATCATGGACTTTTCTATTTATGGCAGTCTTTTTCTCTACCAAAAGGATTCTAGCATCCAAATACATGGACTTGATGTCTATGTTTGTGAAAACCTCTCAGTGGCAAATTCAACTCGGTTATCTTTTCCTCCCTTATCATTCTCCTTATCAGGACTGTATCTTGTGTGATATAATATTTAACAGTATAGATAAAGCTTTCTCTTTACAGTCATTTGCAAATAATTTGTGTCTGGTGATTTCAATGCTCATCATGTCAGATGGCTTTATCACTAATGACGCTGATCTTGTCAGTGTCCAGTCTTTGAATTTCTCAACTGTTCAATCTCTCACTCAAATAGTAGATTATATTTGCTCATTTTCCTAGTAATTCAAACATACTTCGTTACTTGATCTTTTCTTTACCTCCTCTCTGGATTGATGTCATGCTTTGCAACTCTGATCATTCAGTAATGTCTGTTCATATTTCTTTTTTTTTAAATCATATCACCTCAAGCAGGGATTTACAGTGAGAAAAAAGACTGGGTAGAGGGGAAGTCAAAGAAAGAATAAAAGATGAATGAGATTCAAGAAGATAGAAGATGGTAAGTGACATTGAATTTAAACTTTTGGAGACTGCAGCTATCAGGGAAGCAAGTAAATGAAAAGGACTTTCACAGGCAGAAAGTGCAAGAAAAGAAACTGTTAGAGTAGAAGTGATGCTTACATTTA
Source organism: Ascarosepion bandense (assembly GCA_037127315.1). NCBI lineage: Eukaryota > Metazoa > Mollusca > Cephalopoda > Sepiida > Sepiidae > Ascarosepion > Ascarosepion bandense. The sequence goes on along the minus strand of JBBBDQ010001908.1, from coordinate 1,904,877 downwards.
AGTATTTCAGTAATAAAAGGGTGAGAACTAGAAGCTATCCTAGTAGTGTGCTTAAATTCATGTGATTGGGGTACCAGGCAAAAAAAAAAAAAGCTCGTTAGAGCAGTCACCATGAAAATATTTGTAGAAAAGACAAAGGGAAGCCATGTCATATCTGTGAGAAAGTGACTGAAGTCAAGATGCCAAATCCTTTTTAGAATTTTGCTGAGAACTTTGAGATGAATAGCAGGAGCACTTGACCAGATATGGCAATAGTGATATAAAGATAGGAAGAAGAATGGCATGAAAGAGTTCTTGTTGACCAAAACAAAGAGCTGATCCATTAGTTTGTCATGACAGAAGTACCAGAAGTTGTTCAAAATGCCAACAGTATTCTTCTCATTCACTTCCACTCTTTTGTGTCTTAGTAGCATTCTCACCTTACTTGGGGTGAAATGATTAAAAAAATTGTGTATTTTCCCCATAGTCTGAGATAATATACTTTAAAAGATTTTGTTTTTTGTGATAATTAATGTGCTGTCATAATGTAAAAAATATGAAAATATGTTCATGCTGTCCCATTATATTGTCAAATATTTAAATTCATTTCTGATAAAATATCTGAAGCACTATAATTAATGATATATATATATATATATATTATATCAATTGTCTTTTTTGCGTTGTCAAACTAGTAGGGTATCAGATGTTCAAATAAATGCTCCATTTTTTTGCTCTGCTATGAATGTTACTTTCCATAGATAAACCTCTGCTTGTCTTGTCTAAAAAGAAATATATAAATAAAAAAACTAATTATACTGTCATTTTGTTATGTCCATAAAAAAAGTAAACAAATAAACATTAATTATAGTATCAAAAATAATTACAACAAAATAGTTTTAACAATTATAATTTTCATTAATTCACTCATTCTAAGCCAATGAGAATTGACCTTACTTTTCTCCTCCGAACACACAAACATGTGACATTCTCACTATCGAAAAAACAGTGCACACTGACAGGTCATTAACATGTGCATCAATGAAAATTTCATCTTTTTTTCTTTTTATAGGCCATAATATTGTATAATAATTGTATTATTTATTTTTTAGCACTCAACAAAAATTTGAGGTAAGAAAACCTTTGAGACTTTTTGCATTTTTTCAAGTTATCTGGACACACATCTATAAAAAAAGACATGAGAAAGACTACTTATTTTTTATTTTATCTTTTTGTCAGATTCTGATCCATATATGATCCATCCAAGCAAGATGGGAACTTCACTAGTATGCAGAGAGAGAGAGAGAGAGAGAGAGAGAGAGAGAGTTGAAGAAAGGATAAATGCTGGATAGAATTCAGGGAGATAAATGCTGGAAACTGTCAATAAATTTAAACTTTTGGAGGTTGTAGCTATCAGGGAAGCAAGTAAACAGAAGGAAGTTCCACTAGCGTGAAGTGTGGGTTAATCCTAAACTTACATTTTACTCAATATTACTGTCTTTTGTGTCTATAACACCACATATCAAGATAAAAAATAATACTTCTTTTATTGTTTTTCCATCTTGCTACCTCTCATCTTTACAGGTATTTTTGTATATATAATTATAAATATGGATGTGCATTGTGGTACAGTGGATATCAGCTGGGAATGAGAAATCGGGGAGCCTAGTTCGAATTCCAGTTGAATTCCTTGCATTCATTCATGCGCAGATACCCTTGGAAAATGTATTAATCCATCTCTTCCCTCCAGTTATTGGTTAAATAACAGGACAGATTGGGTTCTGTAGCCTTGGCTGGCAAACAGTCTAACATAGAAAGTAATGGCAACCTACTGTGGGATAATCTTCTGCCCAGTCAGTCATAATTCTAACCCTCATCCAAGCATGTGTCATGTATGGCACCTAACAGACTGACTGACCTTATGAAAATCTAGATAACAGAGTTGGGGGTGGCTGTATCATATATTTGGTGGGGGCACCAGCCCTGAAATAATAATATTACTATTTTTTAAAGCAAATGCCTTCGCTCTTTCTCTTTTTCTTCTCCTTTCTCTTCTTCTACTTGGGATAATCTTCTGCTCAGTCAGTCATGTCTCTTTTAAAACATGATCACCCGACTGAATTATTAATAGTTGTTTATAATTATTTACTCAGATTTATAACTTCACTACAATCTACTTAAATAATAGTGGATTCAAGATAGAATTGAGATAGATTAAAAAACTAAGAAAACAAGTATGTTTGAATTGTGTGAATTAGGATAGCTTAAGGCACTGATTCTTAACTGCCATGTTAGGACACACCTCTTAAGTGTGCCACAAAATATTGTCACTGCATACATGTGTGTGTGTGTGTGTGTGTGTGAGTCTGTAAGTAGTAACAGTACAGCATTAGTATTTGAATAAATGAACAAATACAAAGCTGTTTTTCAAATAAATCTTATCACTATGTTCCTTCTAATATTTGACTTCAGTTATGTGAAGAAGAAAAAGAATTAGCTGCCATTTCTAATGAGTGAGGGATCAAAATAAAACATTTGATGGTAGTCATTGATACATTTTCAAAGGAATATCTCACATTAGCTAAAAATGCTTTATCAGTTTTATTGCAGTTTTTAACTTATTTATGTGAATTAACTTAATCAGCCCCAAATAACATCAAAAATAAAAAGCAAGAAAGACTACACTCAACTGAAGAAGAAATGAGAGTCTGCTTATTGTACATTAGACCAAACATTGTAGAAATTGACACCCCCCCCAAAAAAAAACAAAAAAAAAACCCCACCAGATTTCACACTAAATAAGCTTCACAAATAGTTGATTATAAATGTTGAAATAAAGTTCAGATTTGTATGTGTATTTTTTAAAAATCTATGGTCTTATTTCACACTCCACCCACGTCTATTGAACAGGTTAAGAGGCCCTTGTTCCCTCTTTAGGATGTGGTTTCCAGCTTTCTCTTTTCCAATCTTCTCACTTTGTTTTTTTATTTTCAATTGGAGTAGATAGACTAAACTATCGCCCGGTTCACACTCCACCCACGTCTATTGGACAGGTTAAGAGGCTCATCCCTTGTTCCCTGTTTAGGATGTGGTTTCCGGCTTTATCTTTTAAAATCTTTGCACTATTACGTAGCCCCCTGCACATCAGTGGCGTTACCACCTTGCTCGGGTGATATGATTAAAAAAAAAAAATTTAAATTTATACCCTTTAAAAATTTTGCTAAGTGTGGCATGATGTCTTCATTTGTTCCTAGGGGTCCTGTGATATTTTCATTTGCTCCTAGGTGTGCCATGATATTTTAACTTACTCATAGATGTTCGGTTGCTTAAAAAAGTTGAGAAATACTGGCCTAAGGTATAAACCAGCTTTGTGAATGATCCTCCCTCTCAAACAAGTTGATTAAAAGTTTGTCAGACTTGTAATGGCTTGAATAAGTAATATGACTCCCTTGAAATATTCCCTTAAAAGACAACATCTTGCCAATATTCATTCTTTGAGTAAAGCATTGAAAACATTATTTTTTTTTCAATTAACATCCTTCATTTTTTTTGCAGTGACTAAAAGTCTAGTCACTTTTATTTGAATCCATCTTATTTGTTAAGTGTAACAAAGGAAAGACATTTCTAAAATAAAAATTACTTTTACAAATTTACTCAAGAGACTATTACAGACGAGTATCAGACAGCATTTAAATTGAAGAAAAGAAATAAGAATGAACAAATAAATTTTAAGAACAGAGCATCAGTAAGAAAAATTCTGTGAAAAAATGTTTACAGCTCTAAATCAGAACATTACTTCAGTTAGTCTCATGAATGATAGAAAATAAAGAGAGTCTTCTGTGTGTCATATCCCTTGAGGAAATAGGTAATTAAGGTTGATTAAACACTCCCCTAAAAAAATGACTTCCTGCCAGTATTATTAATGGCCACCTCCTGGAAATAAAGGAGTGTTTGTCTGAACCAACATATTTGTTCTTAGTTGGGCCTAACCCCCCACTTCCTACCCAAGCAGTGCTTTGTGATCCTTGCTATCTTATCAGCATTTGATTTTTTTTCTATCTATTATTACAAATTAAACTAAGCACAGTCAGTTAAGTGCCATACATGATAATGTCTCAAAAGAGACATGACTGCCTGGTTAGAAGATTATCTCACAGTAGCTTGCCATTGCTTTCTGCAGTAGACTGGTTGCTAGCCAAGGCTATAGAATTCCATCTGTCCTGTTATTTAACCCATAACTGTAGAGAGATGGATTAATACCTTTCCCTCCCAAGGGTATTTACGCATAAGTGAATGCAAGGAATTCAACTGGAAGGATGAAAATTTTTTGCAGATTTTAACATCATTCTGGAGTATTTTTTTGTTCAAATCTGTTAATTTGTTTTGTTCATGCTATGTCTGAAAAAAATGATATAAAAATCATTATAATTTATAATGTTGAACGTGTTAAAATTATTCAACTTTGTAATAAAAAAATTTAAAGTTGATTTTAAAAATTGCTACAAAATATTGTTGATTTATTTAAGATGGAATGATATATTATGACATGTCACTATTTTGTATTTAAATACATTGCATTTATTTTTAAATTTTCTAGTTGTTCACCTATATTGCATTTAATCCATTATTGTACAGAATAAGGTTTTTATAAAATTTATATTTTATATGAATACTACCTTATGAAAATCGAGAGTTGGGGTTCCAGCATTATAGAGTTAGGGATGGCTGGATCATTATATTTAGTGGGGGCCGAAAAGACACTTGCACCATCATTGCAATAATAATATTACTATTTTTGAAAGCAAATGCCTTCTCCCTTTCTCTTCTTCTCCTCCTTCTGTATGCTACATCACTTCATGACAAGTGTAATTATGGCTCTCCACAACTTTCTACCCTTTGTAGCTCTACATGATGTTTCTCCTCATACTATCTCTTTCAGTCATATTCTGCTATCCATTTACATAAGCTTGTTATATAAGTTACTTGCTGTTTTTCCTCTACCCCTCTTGCCTTCAATATGTCTGATAAGTGCCAAATATACATCAAATATTCCAAGCTCTCTTTTCTCATTATGTATCCCAGTAATTTCAACTCTGTTTTTCTGATTCTAGGTATAAGTTTCTTTTCCCCCATTGTTTTATCTTATGCTAGCATATCTTATGTTGCTAAGATTGTACCCACCAATAACAAATCCTGGTAGAATTTCTTGTTCTTTTAGGATTGCCTTGATGTACAGGTTAAAAAATTTTAAAAAAAAAAAGTTCTCTCGTTCATTTAACTAAACATGTAAAACAAAGATCAGATATAATGAAATTTGTAAATATCACAAATTGAACATAACTGTTATTTTCTTTTTATTAAATAAAAGGTATGTTACCTAATTAATTAAATACAATTTCCATAGCTAACTCTGCTACTATGAAGGTCAGTTTACTGTGTAGGGCCACAAAGTTTTTCCCATCTGAAGCCATCCTGCACATATATCAATCCAATATCTGCCCATGCATTGAATACTACTGTCACATCTGGTTGGGTGCCCCTGCTATTCATCTCAGGGTTCTTGACAAAATTCATCAGAGAATCTGCAATGTGATCAATCCTGACCTGGCAGTTCAACTCCATTCACTATCTCACCAATGTAATGTGGCTTCCCTTGTCTCTTCTACAAATACTTTCATGGCTTATACTTTGACAAGCTTAGCTCCCTGGTGCCCTCTGTGCATGAATTTACTTGAGCTACTAGATGAGCAACTAGGTCCCACCCTTTTACAGTGAAACCGATCAAATGTAACTGCAACTTCTACTCTAGTATCTTCTTTTCTTGCACTTCCCACCTGTGGAATTCTCTTCCGCATACTTGCTTCACGGACAGCTACAATCTCCAAGAATTTAAATGTAAGGTCAATTGGCATTCCCTACCTCCTTGACTCACATCCTTTTCCTCAAGTTCTTTTCCCAGTTCATTCTATTTTACACCATCCTTCTCTTAGCCATTTTCTAACACTCCCTATAACTTGTTCCTTTTTTTCATCATTCTCCTCTCATGTAACCCCCTGTGCACCAGTGACAGTAACTGCTTTGGGATGAAACAATTGTAAAAAATAATAATTCTGTCATTTTTTACATTCTGAACATAAGATGAAATTTCAAGAAAAAGGTATATTGTTGAAAAGATTCCCATTTTATTATTTAGACAAATCTGTCTTTATAAATAATTTTAAAAATACCAAATTAATTATCTATTAAATGATGGTCAACAAAAATAGTTTAATAAAATTGAGGCCAACAGTACAATAAGGTACTTTCTGCCATGTATGTGAAAATCAGTTAAATGTAAGTCTTTGTATGTTAAAGTAGATGCTGTTAGCTTCCTTTATAAAATAAAAATTGAGTGGTTTATCTCAAATACATAAAAAAAATATGTCATTTCAAAATGTGACAAAATTTGAACACGATTTTCTTGTTTTTTTAAATTTTGTGATGGAAAGTACTTTCTAATTCTAAATGCCTCGATTATAAAATGCAATTTACAGCGTAATTTTAAAAAATCAAAATTAGATCTGGGCTTAATTCCACTTGCATTTATGAAATTAAAAATTATTATAATGATTTTAGAAGAATGAAACCTAAATTTAAGATAGAAAAATCAAATTTACACTAACTACATTTGGATTATTTTCCTCATCTTTCTTGTTGTTATCGTATCATTTCAGCCATTGCACCCTCTGGCTTTCATCAGATGTATATCAGTCTGAGTAAACTACAGGGAATTCTGAACTGGACACTTTATTTAATCTACGGGGGGACGACTATTCTCATTCTATTGCTCATGTCTCCTGGTGAGCAACACACTATGCCTCCATGGTCTAACTCTCTCAACTGACCTAAAGTTGAACGACTACATTGAATCTATAGCTTCAGCCTACTGCTAAGATGGCTGGATTACTTTTTTTGGTCCAGAAAGTTTTTCTCATCAGAATCCATCTACCCGTCATGAATGCATTGAATACTGTTGCCATATCTGGTTGGGTGCTCTCGTTATTCATCTTCATTTATTTATATTTTTTTATTGTAATGTTTTCTTATTGTTCACCCTTTTCCATGGAGTTCAAGTACACACTGTCTGGACCTAAGGATAAACATCTGATGAAGACTAAAGATAACAACAATGAGGACAATACTCTGAATGTAAATTGTGTAAATAATGATGATTCCTCATCTCAGAAAATCAAACATAATCAAAGATAACTGGTAAAATACTTTCTCAAAATGCTGTATCATTTCAACAAATCCAGAAAGTTTACTGATATATTTTTCAAATGCTGCTTCATGCATCTTTAATAACTGTATAGTATTAAAGAAAAATAATGTCGTTTTGACAGAGGAATCGATAACCACAGTTTAAAAATCCATGTCACTAGTTCATAACTAAATGAATGACTTCAAAATCATATTTAGTGGCTATTAGTGCATGGATTAACTTATGATCAGTGTAGGAATCAGATTAATCTGATGTAGACACATAGTACAAATATATATCATCATTGAATGATAGCTTGACCCAGACAAGGTTGATGTCTTCATTCAATCAATCTGATTTCTTTCTTTAGAGTGATAAAACCAGCTGCCAGTGAACTACTATCTGTCATCTCTAGGTCTTCTTTCTATTGATTGCACTGTTATGGAATGCCTGTAAAAAATAATAAAATAAAACAAATTTCTTTAATTCCAAAATGCATTTCACCAAAGTTAATGCCGCACTTAGAGAATATATTCAAAGACTTTGTTTTTTGCAATAGCTAAGAGGTACATTTAGAGTAGCCAGACATTTTGGTTGATAGGTCAGTAGTTACTAATTTCACACTTAGCTGTTTCAATGATGTTTTTTACAAAATCATTCTTCGTCTTTTGCAGAATTTTTGTTAAAAAGTTGAGTTTATTTTACCTGACAAAGTAAACCTAGCTTCTGCTCTTCAAAAGAACCTCCCATCTGTGATGGACTGGGGTAATAAATTGCTCGGTAAATTTTAATGTTTCCAAAATGAAGCTGCTCTCCTTTAACCACCATAGAGAAACTTTCCAGCTTGACATCAGAATGGATGATGCTAGTGCTATGTCTGTTTCAGTACTCAATATATAATACACCATTATGCGAGATGTAATGGAGTGCAAACAATTAGCAGCTTAGCACTTAAATGCAACTCAACTCATTTACATAGGATGTCACAGCTAGTTCCTTAGAGAGCAACACACTGCACCTCCTCAGTCTCATTCTCTCAATCAACCTGAGTGGAACATCTATATCGAATCTATAGCTACATCTACTGCTTGGAAGGTTGAGTCACTGTTTTGGGCCAGAAAGTTTTTCTTGTCAGAATTCATCCTGCACATTTATAAATCTACCATTTATCTGTGCATTGAATATCTTTGTTACATTTGGTCGGATGCTTCTGCTATTCATCTTGAGGTTCTCAACAAAATCCAAAGATCTGTAATGTAATTGGTCCTGACAAATCAGGACCAATTACATTACAGATCCTTCAGTCACTTTCACATCACATTGCAGATCCTTCAATCACTCGACACCAGTCACTTTCTCATCAATGTGATGTGGGCTCCCTTTGTCTTTTCTACAAATATTTTCATGGCAACTACTCTGATGAGCTTTTTTCTCTGTTGCCTTGACCACATGTTACCCTGTTTTTTCTCTCACTGTAACCTCCTGTACACTAGTGGGAATCCCGCAATGAGAATATACAAGCTAAAAAGTTTGCCTTCTTCCACCGAGTGCCCATAGCTCAGTGGGAGAATTGCCGACTGATGCCAATTCGGTCAGGTTTCAATCCTGGGTTAAAAAGCAATCGGACTCTAACTGTACTGATGAGTTGTGATACAGCAAAACAGATCTGTCTGCGGATGACTATATATATATATATATAGGTATGGATGTAAATAAGTATACATACACTCCTGATCAAAATTTTAAGACCACTTAAAAATCTTTAAAAAGAAATATTTTTTTATGGATAGATTTTAAACTCCTCCCACTTAAGGTTACCAATACTACAATCTAAAAGCTTATGGAAACAAAAAGCTACATTCCGAACATTTTATTTAGAAATTTACATTTTTATAAAATGAGGCGATTTACACATGATCAAAATTATAAGACCAGAGACAAAAATTCTACGAAATTGTACAAGAAGTGTATGAAAGCATTCAACAACCAAATTTAATAATGAGATCTACCTCCACTGCTTTTGATGACTTCAAAAATTCTGTCGGGCATGCTAGAAATAAGTGTTTCCATTAAGATGCGGAGACTGTTGATTCAGCTTCTGAAGATGGGTTCCCGAAGTTCATTTTTTGTTGAATATTGTTTGCCATTTTGATAAATATCTCTTGTCATCCATCCTCAAACATTTTCAATTGGGTTCAAGCCTGGTGAGCATGCAGGAGGTCCCAAGAGATGGACCCCATTTTCTTGTAGAAAGGTCAAGGTCCGTCTTGCAGCATGGATTGCAGCATTACCCTGTTGGAATAACCATCCATCCCCACACAAACAATGGCCCTCCGTCATCAAAGATGCTTTTTGTAGCATGCTAACATAACCAGCCACTGTTTGACGACCCTGCACCACCTGGAGCTCCTTCGTCTCTCTGTAAGAAAAGGCACCCCATACCATTAGGAACCCTCCAACACTATGACGTGTGGAGAAAATTTCAGGAGGCATGTTTTTCTTATGCCAATATCGTTGGAAGCCATCAGGACCATCTAGATTGAATTTTTTCTCATCAGAAAACAAGACTTTCTTCCACTTCTCAACGTCCCATGTTTGGTATTCACAACCAAACTTTAAGTAGTCTACCTTGTGATGTGGAAGCAGCCGAGGAATTTTTTTAGGCTTTTTATTTACCAAGCCTTTTTGTCATAAGTGTCGTCTGATGGTTAAGGGACTGCAATCAGCATCTGTGAATGTCTTAATTTGACTAGAAGAAAGTCCCGCCTCTTTCATAACAACACGTCTTATTCTCTTACTCAATGCAGGAGAAATTTTTGGGGGCCTACCAGAGGATTTTGCTTTTCCATAATTCTCACTGTTCTTTAGAAAGTTGCAAATCACAGTTTTACTGTGATTTACCTTAGCTGCGATCACCCGCTGTGACAAACCTTGCTTATGGAATTCTAGAATTTGAGAACGCTCAACTTTGGTAAGTTTGCTTGCTTTAGGCATGGTAACACCTTTATGCAGTGATTGCTAATCTCTAACTGAACTAAAAACATTGGAATTACCATAGATCTAACAATTTATACCCCTGGTCTTATAATTTTGATCATGCATAAATCACCTCATTTTATAAAAATGTAAATTTCTAAATAAAATGTTTGGAATGTAGCTTTTTGTTTCCATAACCTTTTAGATTGTAGTATTAGTAACCTTAAGTGGTAGGAGTTTAAAATCTATCTGTAAAAATAAATTTCTTTTTAAAGATTTTTAAGTGGACTTAAATTTTTTGATCAGGAGTGTATGTGTATACATGCAGGTATGCATGTATATATGTAGAATAATATGTATATTTATTAATATATTGTGTGAATTTTGGCAGCATTTTTTCATTAATGCAGGTTTCATTGAATAATATAGACACGTTTTGTCTATTAATTTTGTGTAGGATCCGTTCGTACCCTCTGATATACTTGATGGTGATATCGTTGAAAGACAACAAAAAATCACCTTTGCAATGAAGAGCATCAAGATTAAGCAAGATTCTATACTGCCCTTAAGCACATCTTTCTTGTTTAAATTCCTAAAGTTCATAACTGCTCATTTTCATATCCAAAAACATCAACAAAGCCATTTCTAAAGAACTGATTACTAAAGTTAAGTAGTGTTCAGCCTGGTCAGTACTTAGAAGAGGAATCACTTATGTGATTATAAGAAACCTCTGACCTGTTTTTGGTTTTGGATAAGCTATAAAGGGTTGATATGCCATTAAAAAAACAAAGCAATTAACAAACTCCAAGTATGAGGGAGAAGCTGCTGTCTGATTGGGTATATTTTACACTGCTCAACCACAGAGAGTTTCAGACCCAAGCAAAGTTAAAATATTCTTTTTGAATAATGCACATTTACTCATTCAGAGTAAATGTGCATTATTCTATTTTTTTAACAAACATTATTTACTACTACTCCAAATATTATTTTATTCTTATCCATGTTTGCGTTGACACCCTATTTTTATTAAAGAAGGTGAATTATGTTAATTTTGTTTGTGCATTTAAAATAAATATATACAAGATGTCCCCCTAAGAATGTACCCACTCTTTAAAAGTTTCTATTGACTAGCAAAAAAGATGAATGATTAAAATTAAGAAATATTAATATTTATTGACTTACAAAGAATATTAACAGTTTAAATTAAATATTAAATGAAATTAAACAAGTTTTATGAAGTCGAAAAGTTAGTAGATTTTTTGGAACACCTGCGGATGACAACAATTACGCTTTCACACCCTGATTGAGTACTCTAGAAGAAAGGTAGACTTTGAAAAACAGTAGCCACTCTAGCGTGTACGCATTGCTCATTTCAGTAAAAATGAAATTTGAGCACTCTAGCTATTGGGTGCATAATATGATATGCACTAAAAAGACTGCCTTCTTCCACCGAACACCCCGTGGCCCAGGGGTAGAGTCACCGACTGACGGCCAAATCGGTCGGGTTTCGAGCCTGGGTTGTGTAGCAGTTGGAGTCTAACCATACTGATGAGCTGTGATACAGCGAAACAGATCTGTCTGCAGATGACAATATATATATATAGTTAGCAAAGCATGTCTCACTAGAATCATTAGAATTGAGTAGTGAGTTCGATGCTCATTGGGTGTCCCATATTTTTAGCCTTGTGCTATATCTGAACTACACTTGGAAAATCAACATATATATATATATATAAACTTATTTATAAATGGAACTTTATCTCTGTGTGTGTATGTGTCTGTGTGTGTGTCCATTACCTATAGACTCTGAAATGGCTGAACCGATTTTCTTGAAAATTTACACAGTTGTACTATATGCATCTGTGAGTGTTCTTAACTAGGTTTTGTGTCAAGGTACCCCTGATAAATATCAAAAATCGATAATCAAAAAAATCGGGTTATAGAAGGAGTGGTCTGATTTTAATCAAATTTGATACACTCATAGACAAAGACATAAAATGATATTCAGAAGTTTCAAGGTTGCAGTTCTTACAATAGTGCAGAAAATCAATAATATATTTATATAAAAGGCAAGATGTTTGTGTGTGTGTGTGTTTATCTGCCTGTATGTCCTTTATAGAAATCCACAATTTTTATCTGATTCTCACCAAACTTCACGCAAATATTCTTTAGGCTAAGTCTGAGCTCCTGGACCATGGATTAGTTTTAAAGCTTTCATTATACCCGAGAAATGCCAGCTATACTGCTAGTATATATATATGAATGCATATATATATAAAACTGTCAATAAATATGAATATTTTAAATATGTAACTAAATACACACATATTTTCATTATATTCAGTATATATATATATATGAATGCATATATATATAAAACTGTCAATAAATATGAATATTTTAAATATGTAACTAAATACACACATATTTTCATTGCAACAGCTCTGGCAAGCTTTTTTCCATGGTGCCCCGACTACTTGAATTTACACATAGGATCTTGGTACTAATCTAGTATTGCATCAAGGTCCTACCCTTTTTACTATTGAAATAGTTAAATGTAATTGTCTCTTCTACTCTAACAGTTTTTTTTCTCACACTTCCCACTTATGGAACTTCCTTTTCTTGCTTTCCCTAATATTTCACAGGTCAGATAGAGGGAAAGAGAGGCAGGGGAAAGCAATGCTTAACATACTTGATGGGCTTGAGCAAATGGATGGTAGACTAGAGTTTGGGAGAGGTAATAGGAGAAAGATCTATTAGAGATAGGGGATGTGGAAAGCTGTGGTCACCTACATCCTAAAGGGACACGTCACATCGTAGAAGTGTGTTCAACAAGTGATTATTAGGTATGTACACCCTTGTGCAAATTAATTGAAACAACTGCTTTAGTTTTCTTCTTTCACCAAACAGTCAGTTTTAGAGTCACTGGAGTGGCGGGGTGTAATCAATTTCCATTTTTTCCTCAGTTTATGTCATTTCCAATTGGTTGTATAATGAAATTCATTTGGCCTCCAAAAATATTATGTTATCTGTGATTGCATCAGATTTTTATCGTTCCAAGATATTATTGTCTTGACTGTTGCTTAGTTGTCCTATGGCCATTGTCTGTGATGGACGTTACTCTAAGGAAGAGTACGAAAATTGTAACACTGCATGAACACACTGGTAAGTTTTACTGAAAGATTGTGGATATTGTTGTTTTTCAACTGTCAGTCATGTTATCAAGACAAAGAAACAAACTGGATCCACCAGTTGAAAAAGTAAAGGAAAATGTGGTTGGAAGTGAAAAACAAACTCAAGAGATTTAGTATACGTGATCAGGGAAAGTGTGAAAGATCCTAGACATTATTCGATTTTGTTTCAATTAATTTGAACAAGGGTGTAAATAGTTTATAGAATTTTGCTGGTGGATCAAGCCAGAAATTTGTACTTCCACAGTGATGAGAGAAATGTGTAAATGTATCTTTTGCATATAGGTTCAGCACGTTACTTTTCCAGACATGTTAGAAAAATTCAAAAAACAGAAAATCATCAGGAATGTCTCCACATGTTCAAAAAATGTCAGAGCTTTGTCTACACCAGATTTCTAATGAGACAGTTTATCTCATATAAGATAGAAAGGGAAATTACTTGATTTTGGTTACTCCGTCTCAACTGTTCATTCACACTGTCTCACATCATTAATGATAACTATAACTCAAAGACACAAAAAAAGCTAAAAAAACAGATAAAATCCTTTCTTTACTTAGACTGAACAATTTTATTTAAACACTTATGCTCCAAATTCCGTCACACATCAAACTATATTAACTGAACTCCCAGTATCATATGCATATATATATCTTTTACAAATATTTTTATAGCTTCTGCTCCAACTAGCTTAGCTCCCTGGTGCCCCCTCTGTATGAATTTACTCGAGCTACTAAACTGACAAAACAATCAAATGTAACCATGACTTCTGCTCTATCAGCTTCTTTTCTTGCACTTCTTGCCTGTGGAACTCCTTTCTGTATACTTGCTTCCCTGATAGCTATCTTGAATAAGGGTACAATTTAACAACGTGTAAATCCGAGTGGAAAGAATACCAAGCCATGCATAATAGAATAAAAGGTTTATTCAGTGCAAGAATTATTAGAAACGAAAATAGTTCTACCAGGTTCTAATCCATAAGCAAGACTAACTAGTGAAAATGATCTTGCTCATTTATTCATGATAGACTTAGTCAACCATAGTGTTTATAGAGGGTGCTGGGATATTTCATTATAACAGCTACAATCTCCAAGAGTTTTAATGCAATATCAATTGCCATCTTTTATCTCCTTGACTCCCATCCTTTCCCTGACACTCCCTGTATCTTATTCTTCTCACTTTCTACTCTACTCTCTTGCAGTTCTCTGCACGCCAGTGTTTCAGTCCTTTTCTTATCCATTCTACGACACCTATTGTGACCTATTTCTCTTTCTTCTTACTCTCCTCTTATGTAACCCCCCAGCCCACCAGCAGCTATAATGCCTTGCTTGGGGGTGAAATGATTATAAAAAAAAATTATTAGCCCCTCATGGAAAACATTTATAAACATCCTATATAAAACTAATTTGTTGTTACATCTTTTTCTTGTGGTTCAAGGAAACATACCTTTATCTTCTGTTACTCTTTCTGTTTTTTTATTTCAGAAATTTTCAGGTGCAGTTGATTAAATTTTAAAATGAGGCAATACTGACAGAATTAGAATTCCTACCAGGACTCATTATTAGAGGCCACAATTTTAACAACATAACATATACAGATGGTACAGAGTTGATAGCAGACACAGAAAATAAACTAAAGGAACTCCTATAAAAAATATCTTAAGTTTTTTAAAAGAAATACATGGTGGCCCCAAATTTATTTTTCCTATAATGTACATGACAAGCTTGTGTAAATGGTTGGCAGAACAGCGATTGAGAAATATAGCAGAAAGATAAAATTTAATAATGGCAACAAAGGACAAGAAATTTTGGAGAACCATTATTTTGAGGAACATGGTACATAGAAGAAAATGATATTAGCGAGTATATTGAAGGAAAGAGGGACAGAAAAAAGCAGCACATACACTACTTAACACGCTTGTGTAAATGGTTGGTAGAACAGGGTTTAAGAGAGATTGCAAAAAGACAAACTTTACTAAGATGTACAAAGGATGGAGTTATGGAGAGTCATGATCACCCACATTCTGAAGTGACACAACACAAAGAAAAAGAAGTACAGTATGAAGATATGTATTTTTTCACTTGTCAATTTCTCCCTCTGTTTAGTTCCAGTAACCTACTACTTACCAATCAAAGACTGTTATTAACAGAAACTTCATTGTTGTAGTAAAAAAATAGGTAATATAATAATAACTTCACCAATTCAATGATGCTAAGCGTATATACATCACAATCATCTGAACACAAATGTGAAACCACCTGACACATGATAATGCGCTTTGATTTTACAACTTAATGTTTGACCCCTTGATATAATTACTGTTAAGAAATGATTTCTTTTGGCCAGAAATAGAAGAAGTCTAAAAGTAATTTCTATTAGATTGCATAGATTTTAAAAAATAATCATAATCTTTGGAATTTTGGATAATAAAATAAAGGTTTATCTTGAATTCCTGGGTGCTTATGGCCATATTACATTGAAACATTGGTTCCTCTCTGATTACAAACATTAAGCCTGTTCAATATCTAGATGAGAGACTGCTTGGGAGTATAAGGTGTTGTAAAGTTGGATGTGTAGGTGGTGTAATGTTAAAAAGCTCAAAATTGGAAATCAAAGAGTCAAGTTCCAATTCTAGTTAAATTTGTTATATTCACTTACACACAAATACACTTTCTATGAAACCACTTATTCTCCTTCTAGCTACAGATTAATTGGTAGGACACAAATACACTTTCACACAAATACACTTACACAAATACACAATTTCACACAAATACACTTACACACAAATACACTTTCTATGAAACCACTTATTCTCCTTCTAGCTACAGATTAATTGGTAGGACACAAATACACTTTCACACAAATACACTTACACAAATACACAATTTCACACAAATACACTTACACACAAATACACTTTCTATGAAACCACTTATTCTCCTTCTAGCTACAGATTAATTGGTAGGACTTGTATCAGTAAATCATTATTATCTTCCGACAGAAAATTCTTACAATCTAAAAATATTTTCTGTCTTGAAATAACCTACCTACAAAAAGTTGATAAGCCATAAAAAACAAATCAATCAATCAATTCCTAGCAATTAACCTGTAAAAATAATTTTTTTAACAGTGAGATTAACCCTGTAGAAGGCCTGGGAGCCACTGAAGGTAGGGAGTTACAGTGTAATAGGTAGAGTTTATGAAGATATGTCAGGGAGATAATGCTTAATCTAGTCTTAAATGGTTTTAGGTTATCGTAATCTGGAAAACATCCTCTTGGGAAGTCAGTTTCATAGAGTAGTGGTTTGTAGGAAAGAAGCTTTTTGAGGGGAACTTCTCACCAATGGAATATGAAAGGAATGAAGGCAGTTCTAGCTGTGAAGGTTAAAACTGGTCGAACTAAGGAATGTAATTCCTCTGGGCACTTTTCAGAAAAGTAGCGATAGAGCAGCTAGAGCTTTGCAGCATTTCATATGTGAAAAAAGAATTATAGGGAGGAAAACAATTTGTCACCCGCAAGGACACAAAGCCACTTTTGGACTGTATTGAGTCTGTAAAATGTTGACTGGGTAGCACCTGCCCAAATATGACAATAATACACCATTTTAGGCCTTATCTGGCTTGGAGTTTTTAGAACACTTGTATTCCCCGTATTTAAGGTGATTCAAACAATGTTGTTAGGTTGGTATTGTGCAATTAGAAAAGAATAAATAAAATAAAATAAAACTTTTTATCGTGCAAAAAATAAAAACAAGAAACAGAAAGACATTAATTATCTGACCTTGAACCTAATATTTAAAAATGAAGCTCTTCTTCTTTTCACCATATTCATTTACTAGGAACAAATATCTGTACAAATAACTCTGTTAACCTGAACCTGGACATAAAACTAAGTTAAAAAAACTCTCATCCCTTCACCTAAACCACAGTACATATTGTTGGGATCCATCTACCCAGGTTTTTGTTGCTATCTGAGTATGCAGATTCCAAACATTTAACAACAAAAACACATCTTTTAAATGTAAGATATAAAAGGTTATTTTCTAGAAGATAAGTAGAAACAGAATTTTAGTTGAAATAACATTTATATATTCTTTTCAGAAATATACAATATCAATAAAATGTTCAATTTTCCTTGCAGTGAAGTTTGATTTATAAAATAATTAAGTGTTCTTAGGGTCATGTGAAATGTGTGGACAAAGACTTTATAACAACTGGCCTGAAGTTTTTGTCAGTGCATGGACAAGGCCTTAGGCGGTGACCACTGGGTGTCATCTCTTCTATTGTGTGTGTGTGTTTGTGAGTGCATTAGTAGATCAAACAGGTCTTTGAAATTGTTTTGAACCATGAGAAGCTGTATCCTTCTATTTCTATATCTGTAAGGGAAATCCAAATCTAATTTCACATATGTGAATTTTTGGAATAATTCTAATTTCACAAGTGTGAACTTTTGAATACAAGGTTTTTATTAATTAGAAAATACTTTCCCACTGGCTCACAAAAATAAATTACAGGAGTGGAGAAGAGAGTTATTATTGTTACTTTTTAAATGGCCCCAAAATAACACATGGTAGATCTACAACTATGTTCACCAAGTATTTTGATGGTATTTGCCTTATGATTCTTTTATCAAACAAACCTTTTGTTGGTTCAAAAAATATAGGATGTAATTTCTATACAACCTCTTTTTTTCTTTTTTTTTTTTTTTTAATCATTTCACCCCGAGCAAAACGCCACTGATGTGCAGGGGGTTACATAAATGTAAAAAGATTAATTAGAAAAGAGTGAGGAGTACAAGCTAGTTAGAAAGGAACAATAGAAAGCTGAGAAAGAAGGTGCGATGACAGATACATAGGAGGAGAGAAAGGGAAGGTTATACAGGGGAGGGGAGAGAGCTAGAGGCCAGTGGTTAGTAGATGAGTATTAACTTTGCATTTAAATTTCTGGAGGATTGTAGCCGTCAGGAAAGCAAGAATACGGGAGTGAGTTCCACAGGCGGGAAGTGCGAGAGAGGAAGCTGCAGGAGTAGAATTGTCGTCTGCATTTGGCTAACCTGACTGTGAATGGGTGGGACCCAGTTGCCAGTCTGGTTGCACGGGTAAACACCTGTTGAGGAGGCATCAGTGACTTAAGCTCATCCGAGCAGAAGCCATGAAAATATTTATAGAAGAGACAGAGGGAGGCCACATTTCGGCGAGGGGAAAGTGGCTGCAGTCGAGTCGCCAGATCAGTACCTATCACATTACAGACTCTCCTTTGGAGCCTTGTCAAGAACACTGAGGAGAACGGCAGGGGCACCTGACCATAAATGGCAGCAGTACTCCATGCACGGACGGATGGTTGACTTGTATATATGCAGGATGGATTCAGGTGGAAAAAACATCCTGGATCGACATAGTGACCCAATCTTCTTAGCAGTAGATTTTGCTATGGATTCAATATAGTGATTCCATTTGAGGTCTGAGGACAGGGTAAGTCCGAGGAGGCGTAGTGTATTACTCTCCGGGAGAATCGCTTGGTCCATGCTTATGGAAGGCAGAAGAGGTTGCCTGTAATGGTTGACAGACAACAGCTTGGTCTTAGAGGAATTGAAGTTGACAAGCCACTTCTTGCCCCAGTTCACCACAGAGTGTAGATCCCGCTCAAGGTCAGCAGCGAGATTATGTCTGTCTGCCACGACAGGTTTCTTACTGGAGCGGGAGTATATTGTAGTGTCATCTGAGTAGATGCCTACTTGGGACTTGATCTCATCTGGGAGGTCGTTGATGAAAATAAGGAAGAGCGTCGGGCCCAGGATAGAGCCCTGTGGGACACCAGCATTCGTGCTGTAGGACAAAGAGGCACGCCCATTCAGAACGACTTTCATTTTGCAGTTATTTAAGAAAGATTGGATTAGGTCAAGCAGGCGACCAGTAATACCATAACCGCATAGTTTGCATAGGAGGCCAGGGTGCCAAACCCTGTCGAAAGCCTTGGAGATGTCCAGAGCAACCGCGCGAGCCTCGTCAGACTCATCAAGGGCCTGTAGCATGTACTCCGTTACAGTTGTTAGCAGGTCGGCCGTGGACCTGTCGAAGTGGAATCCATATTGCCTGTCGGAGAACAGTTTGTGGGCGGTGAGATGATGAACTATTTCAGCATTGATTATAGCCTCGAATACTTTCCCGAATATCGGTAGAAGAAAACTGATAGGGCGATAGTTGGATGGGTCCGAGGGTTCACCACAATTCTTAAAGACAGGAACGACTGAGGAGAATTTCCAGCATGCAGGAAACCAGGAAGCAGAAAGGCAGTAGTTAAACAGTTTAGAGAGGACGGGGGAAAGTTCAGGGGCACACTTCTTAAGGACTTTTACTTGCATATTATAGCTCATATTCAATGAAGAACCTGACTTTTCCTTTGAATTCACCATTGCAATGAAAAAGACCTACTGTTTCTTGCAGTGTTCGTACACTATGGATACCCTATTAGTGGGAGAATTACTTTAAATTTGCTTCAGTATAAACAAATTTACTATTAAGTTTAAATATAGAATATAAAATTGTTTTTATAAAATTTGTTGAGAATTGAATTGGCATATTATCAAATCAATTCCACTTGATGTCATGTTATGCATTCAGTACTTTGAAAAGAAGTATTAAAAGTTAGATTAACAATCAAACCTCTTTAAATTCTATCAGTTAAATTGCTCTAAATAATCTGAATAAAAAGATTGGCATACACAGATAAAATTTGTTCCAGAAGTAAAATATTGAAATATTTATGTATTTAAATATAGTTTAGAAACCAATCAATAATCAATGAGTGTTTTGTCTGGGGTTCTGACGAGATAAAGAATGAGAGCAGGCTGTATTAAAAACAGTATTACATCATTAGAGAGAATGGAAACAAAAAGGAAACTTTTACTTTTTTTTTTGTAATCATATCACCCCGAGCAAGGTGGTAACGCCATTGAAGTGCAGGGGGCTACGTAGGAGTGAAAAGATAGGAAAAGAGAAAGCCGGAGACCACATCCTAAACAAGGAACAAGGGATGAGCCTTTTCACCTGTTCAATAGACGTGGGTGGAATGTGAACCAGGCGATAGTGTAGTCTATCTACTCCAATTGAAAAAAAAAGAAAAGAGTGAAAAGATTGGAAAAGAGAAAGCTGGAAACCACATCTTAAACAAGGAACAAGGGATGAGCCTCTTCACCTGTTCAATAGACGTGGGTGGAACATTAGAAAGAGGCAGCTGAAATTTCTGGAGCATGTAATGAAGAAGGAGGACTTGGAAAATTTGATATTCACAAGACAGATAAAAGGAAAGAGAGGTAGACGAAAGCAGTGCATAATATACTTGATAGACATAAGCAAATGAATAGTAGAACAGGGAAAAATAACAAAAAGACAAAATTTGTCAAGAGCTACAAGAGACAGGAAGATGTGGAAGTCATGATCGCTTGCATCCTTAAGGGACACAGCTAATGTGTTGAATAAAGAAGGGCTGCTATACTGCTTGGTGCCAGTAGGTCTTGAATATGACCTGAATTGAGAAGGGCTGCTATACTGCTTGGCACCAGTAGGTTTTGGATATGACCTGAATTGAGAAGGGTTGCTATACTGCTTGGTGCCAGTGGGTCTTGGATATGATCTAAATTGAGAATGGCTGTTATACTGCTTGGCACCAGTGGGCCTTGGATATGACCTGAATTGAGAATGGCTGTAATACTTCTTGGCACCAGTGGGCCTTGTATATGACCTGAATTGAGAATGGCTGTTATACTGCTTGGCACCAGTGGGCCTTGGATATGACCTGAATTGAGAAGGGCTACTATGCTGCTTGGCACCAGGCTTGGTTTGAGGAAAGGAAGATTAATTCATCGGGTGTGATGGGTAAATTGCCGACATTTTATATTTTTAATTTTTGTTGACTGCTCTGCATAGAAAGTGATTCATATATTGAAAAGACAGGAAGAGTCCACATGGTAGGGGATATAACTGGGAACTGTCAGTTACTTCAGTTAATTAAGTGCCTTACATCATACATGCTTGGGCAATCATGTCTCTTTTAATCCATGACTGACTAGGTAGAAATTTTCCTGCAGTATGTTGCCATTTCTTTCTGTGCTACAGAATCCAAACTGTCCTGCTATTCATCCCATAGCTGGAGGGAGAAGAGATGGATTAATACCTTTACCAAGTTTATTTGCATATAAGTTGAGTAAAATGCTTCAAAAATTAACTAAGAAGTTAGTCAATTTTTGATTTCATGGCTGTAATGATTGGAATAGTGAAAGATGCTAAATAATGTATTGAGAAATAGGAACATCTGTTAGAAAAAAAGATAATGTTGTGGATAATCAATCCTTGCATGACAGTGAATAATGAACAATTTCCTCACAGTTGACAAGGAGACTTGAGACAACAGAGATGTAGCTATACAGAAGGATACTGAGAATATCATGGTTAGAATACAAGAGCAATGAGGAAATTTTAAGGAAAATGTGAGCAAAAAGGATACTTGTACTGAAAGAGAGAGTTGAAATTTCCAAGACAATGGAGAAAGCAGGCTTGGAAAATATGACACTGACAAGGCAAGAAGAGCAGAAGAAAACAGCAAGTAACCTACTTAATGAGCTTGTGGAAATAGATGCCAGAAGAGAAAGTAGGAAGGATAATAAAGATAAAAACATTACTCAGAGCAGCAAAAGCTAGAAAGTTGTGAAGAACCATCGTCATTCACATCCAAACGAGACATGGCATATATGAGAATGAAAAAAAAAACAATTATATTCATTCTTCTAATTTTATATACTTGGTCTGAT
Organism: Ascarosepion bandense; assembly: GCA_037127315.1. Taxonomy (NCBI): domain Eukaryota; kingdom Metazoa; phylum Mollusca; class Cephalopoda; order Sepiida; family Sepiidae; genus Ascarosepion; species Ascarosepion bandense. Next base: position 1,882,684 of record JBBBDQ010001908.1, on the reverse strand, counting down.
GAAAAGAAGATTAATTCTATTTATTTTTAAATAAATTGTTTTCTTGTGATTTTTCTTAGACATTTATTATTTACTTAAAGTATTTACAGCTAATTTTTATCAACTTAGCATGTTAATATCTGATTAGACTAAAAATAAATTTAAATGTATTTTAATAATTCAATGCTTTTATCATTTCCTCTTAAGAAATGAATCAGCTAAAGCAATGTGAATGATAATGATTATAAAAACATTGTAATGAAAACGTTGATTAGATAGAAATGACAAAGGTGTATGAAAATAGAATACTTGAAAATAGGATATGCTTTCAAGGAATGATATACTGGATGCGATGAGTAAATTGTCGCCATGTTATATTTTTAACTTTTTGTTGACTGCACAGTATACTAAAGTCAGGTGAGCACTGTGTTTTCCCCTTTTCTTCTCTTCTCTCTTCTTCTATTTTCCTTTTATTCATTTTTTCTACTTTGTCTTTTTCTTCATTCAGTTTAAAATATTTGACATGCTTAGCTTCCCACGGCGAAACACTTGTTACACTACTGTCTAGTGAGTTATACACACACTGTTCATTCATTCATTCATTCATATATATATATATATATATATATATATATATATATATATTTTTTTTTTTTTTTTTTAATCATATCACCCTGAGCAAGGCGGTAACGCCACTGATTCGCAGGGGGCTACGTAAGGGTAAAAAGAATGGAAAAGAGAAAGCCGGAAACCACATCCTAAACAGGAAACAAGGGATGAGCCTCTTCACCTGTTCAATAGATGTGGGTGGAGTGTGAACCGGGCGATAGTTTAGTCTATCTACTGCAATTGAAATAAAAATTGGAATAAGGAAAAGAGTGAAAAGATGGAAAAGAAAACCGGAAACCGCATCCTAAACAGGAAACAAGGGATGAGCCTCTTCACCTGTTCAATAGATGTGGGTGGAGTGTGAACCGGGCGATAGTTTAGTCTATCTACTCCAATTGAAAAAAAATAAAAATAAGGAAAAGAGTGAAAAGATTGGAAAAGAGAAAACCGGAAACCACATCCTAAACAGGAAACAAGGGATGAGCCTCTTCACCTGTTCAATAGATGTGGGTGGAGTGTGAACCGGGCGATAGTTTAGTCTATCTACTCCAATTGAAAAAAAAATAAAAATAAGGAAAAGAGTGAAAAGATTGGAAAAGAGAAAACCGGAAACCGCGTCCTAAACAGGAAACAAGGGATGAGCCTCTTCACCTGTTCAATAGATGTGGGTGGAGTGTGAACCGGGCGATAGTGTAGTCTATCTACTCCAAATATATATATATATATATATTAAATCATTCATTCATATATATATATATATATATATATATATATATATATATATATATTAAATCTCCTTATCTATATATTACAAAATAATTAACCACATTTTACTGTCTGATGATGGTGTTTTGACACTGAAACTTTATAGCTACTAAGTTGCAGTCTGCTATTATTATTATAATATGAAAAGTGGGTCCTTAAAATTATACCTGACAATAGAGTCTCAACTAGGGGACAGAACTAGGGTACTCTGAACTATTGATACCTATCTTTCTGTGGCTAAGATCTAGCATCTGCTTGCACCCTTACTCAGGTTATGGTTTGTTTGTTTTTTTTGGCTTTTTCATATACACAGTAGACACAGAGGAGGGTGTTAATTTTTTAAATATTTTGAATGTAGGTAGAATGTGAATGGAATTGGTTTCATGTGTGTTTACATATGTGTACATGTATAAACCTCAGTGAGGGGTAACAAAAGATTGTTTGTTTAATACTTCAATGCAAGTGTGTCACCATATTCCTTATCAGTGAGAAAATCGTTCCAACATTTGCTTCCTTTTTTATGGTAGATTGCTGGTGAATGAGAAGTTATTCATAATTAGACTATAAATTGCCATTGAGGAAAGTGGTAGCTAACAGATGACACACAAGTTGATACTGGATCAGTATCAGGGGGTATGATGTAAAAAGACCCAAAACCCCTAATAAATCTCAATTAAAAACGTCAGAAATGATGTGTTCAGAATCATCCAACTGAAGTATTTCATGAAATAGAACCTTGAATAATTCAGTGACCTCTAGGAACAAACAAGATGATGCTGAAAGAACAGGTTTAGTGAGAACTGGAGAGACAGATGACAAGCCAGAAAGATGGCAGTTTGGGTATGCTCGGTTAGTATTCCTACTTGAATCTTTTGCTAGGAAAAAGTTGTTGTTGGTTACAAGTTGTTCAGAAAGTAGATTCATCCAGGGGGACTCAAGGGTGAGGGTATGTGAATGAGTCCCGAAATAGGAGGGCTTTTAGCAAAGGATAATAACAGGATTACAACATGGAATTACATCTGTAGGATGGAATACAAGAAACCGCAAAGTCTTAAAATCCACCACACCAAGATAAAATGTTTAGAGAGAGAGAGAGAGAGAGAGAGAGAGAGAGAGAGAGAGAAATTTGCAGGAAGTTTCTCTGGTGAGACTGAGGAGAAACATGGCTTGGAGACAAATTACAGAGCTGAGTTCCTGCATGTACCAGTCATTTGAAACCCAAACTGAGTAACCAGAAGATAAATGACACAGTGTACACCAGAAGAATGAATGACAACAGTTTGATCAGGATGTAATTTTAAGAACAATATTGCAGAAGGGAAACAGACAGCAGATTATATACAATGATGACGTTGATAAGAAAGACTTGGTTATGTTCAAAAGGATCATAAAAAAAGACCCAGCAATAACTGCCAGGAAAAACAAATTCACCAGCTTCCTTCTTTATTGTACAAAGGATTTTACATGAATGAAATTCACAAAGACCTAAAAAAAAATGAATAAAAATAATGGTTGCTCCCTTAAAAGAAAAAATTTCAGAAAAAATACATCATTACATCAGTTCAGTGAACACACACACATGTATTCACACATAAGCATATATATACGCAACATATAATCAAAGAACACGTGCAGGGGCGGATGTCAACAAAAGCTCAAAGATACATTCAGCCTGTCAGCCAGACCGCTGGCCTGTAGAGTTGAAATGTAAAGAAAGTGGGTTAGGTGAGAGAGAGAGAGAGAGAGAGAGAGAGAGAGAGAGAGAGAGAGAGAGATTTAAAAAGAAAGGGTAAGTATCTTAAATTGTAAACGAAAAGGGAAGAAGAAGAAGAAAGAAGAGAGGAACAAACCCAAAACAGAAAGAAAAGATGATAGGAGAAAATGAAAAGGTAATAATGAATAAATATGTTTATACATATATATGTGTATGTGGGTGTGTGTGTGTACGTATTTAAGTGTGTGTGTGAGTTGTATGTGTACATATATATGTTTTTTTACAGTACTAAAGTTATACGCTATTATAACTGTACTGTTTACCGAAAAATTTACCTACATTATTATTATTATTGCATTGTTAACCGAATAATTATAAATATAATTTTGATTATATAGTGGTGTGGTGGTAGTTCTGATTGGAGCAGATTGATTAATTAGTGTATCTTGATTGTTTGGTTCTGTTAGGTTTTTTAGGATTCCAATTTCTTATCCTTTCACTAGTAATATGTAAATTTATTTTTAAACTAAATAATTAAGTTTAAACAACTAAATTTAAATAGAATAATTAGACTAAATTAAAATTTTTTTTTTTAATTCTATATTGTATTATATTTGTTTTGTAGATTGTATAATTAGTATAATTTTGTTTATATAGTGGTGTGATTATTTTGTGATCACAACAGATTAACTATTATCTCTTAAATATATTTAAAATTTTTTTAGACTCTAATTTCTTACCCTTTCACCATTAATATATAATATTTATTTATGCATTACCTTTTCATTTTCTTTGTTCCTCTCTTCTTTCTTCTTCTTCCCTTTTTGTTTACGATTTAAGATACTTACCCTTTCTTTTTAAATCTCTCTCTCTCTCTCTCTTTCTCACCTAACCCACTTTCTTTATGTTTCAAATCTACAAGCCAGCGGTATGGCTGACAGGCTGAATGTATCTTTGAGCATTTGTTGACATCTGCCCCTGCACGTGTTCTTTGAGCATATATTGCGTATATATATGCTTATGTGTGAATACATGTGTGTGTGTTCGCTGAACTGATGTAATGATGTATTTTTTCTGAAATTTTCTCTTTTAAGGGAGTGACCGTTATTTTTATTCAGTTTTTTTTTAGGTCTTTGTGAATTTCATTCATGTAAAATCCTTTGTACAATAAAAGCAGAAGATGATGACGGTTCACCTGAAATAGGCCTATACTTCCGATTTACCATGAAATAACGTGTCTGCCTTAATTTTTCTTATATTTGCTCTATATGTATTTATATACATATATATTTAGAGTTTTCTTAAAGAGTTATCCTACCATTGTATGTACAGGATACTCCTTTGGATTCTTCTATACCCACACTGCATGCTGATATATATATAATGTTTTTATTTGGAAGTCAGTTGATTACGCAATCTTGGTTTCAACCTTTTGGTATCTACAGGCATTTTATATTAACTGATTCTACAATGTTTTCAAATGAAAGCATTTAAAAGCTCTACATAATATATGTATTGAGCACTTTTAATATTAAGCACATTTTTTTTACTTTTTTGAGCACTGTATACTAGTCAAATTTAATTCAGACCAATAATTGGCTAATAATAGTTATGTATATATATATATATATATATATATATATATATATATATATATATATATATGCAATTTACAAGGTAAGTTTGTATTTGAATTTCTGATTTCTAAAAATCTATTTCACAATCATAGTAATAAAACTCATGTTTGAATCCCACCATAGTTGGTGAATTCTTGACATTGGCTTGTACAGAAATCCCAGCATGCATCACTTAGAGAAACGCCAGAAAACCATACAATATTCTAACCACTTCCCTGTGAGTAAAATTGGATAGACAGAACTTTTAGGCAGCTGTTGATGATTGTGCTAACATAAATTCTCAAGTCATTATGACAGAGAGTTTGAGCATAACTGTTGATTATATCAAAATTGTAACTAAGATCTGCTCAGTATAGTTGCCCTATAAGCTACAGATTGACTCGATAGGTGTTATAAAAACAAATATATCTGAGCAGGTGTTAGCAACAGTGATTGGCTAGTGCTTAGAAACAAGTAGTTTAGTATTATATATGTATATATATGCCTAAATGTGTTTGTGTGGTCTAATGACTATTTTAGGTATAAAACTACTTTTCTGTATTGATTTTTATGTCCACACTGTTTATATTTACAAATGCTCATACTTGAAATTTGCACTTTTACTCATAAATATAGAAGATTTTAAACAATATATATAATCATCCACATACAGGCTTGTTTTGTAGTATCACGCCTCATCAGTGTGGCTAGATCAACCATTTGCTTCAAGCCTTGATCATAATTCGGCTATTTTGTCATCAGACAAAGATCTTACTCCTAAGCTATAGGTGCACATCATAGAAAGGCAGTAGCCAAAGAATGTAGCATAAAGCTGTAAGTGGCTACTGTTTTATGAAATCCACCCTCCCCTGCAGAGCTCTATTGACTAGCGAGAGCATAAATAATCAACCATTTGCTTCAAGCCAAGATCAAAATCTGACTGATTTGTTATCAGATGGAGATCTTACCACTAAGCTATCAGTGCACATCATAGAAAGGCAGACTTCACAGCATGCTATTCACAGAATGTAGACAAACAGCCAGTAACCAAGACTGTTTAATTCAGTAGCTGAACTGAAATGCATTCAACTTGGTAGCCGAAGAACATAACACAAAGCCATAAGTGGCTACTGTTTTATGAAATATAAAAGTGGACACTGAAGTCAAGATACAGAGATGATATCTAGCAGCAAGACTTCTCATTGAGAGATTGGAGGTTTTGAGAAACATGTAGCCACCTCTTAATTGATGGGGTGGTTGCATCTGTTCCAGTTGTGGGCAAATAGAAACCCCTGTAAATTTACCGACAGTACACACTATCTCTAGTTGAAGGCATGCAGGTGTGTTCCAACTATTTAGATTTTGGTATTACATGACCCATAGATGTTGATATACTGCTAAACAAAATCAACTAAACAAAACCAAACCAATTCAAACCAAACCAAAACAGAGATGACAGTCTGTTTCATGCTTGAGTGCAATTTTGAATTTCATTATTTTTAACTTGTTTATTAGGATATTTAGTTTTATGATGCTTTGTTATAGTTATGTCCACTGGATGACCTACACACTTTGTTACAAATGCTAACTAAAATGACTAATCAGTAGATGGGTGTGTTTGTGTGTCATATTGGTAGATGGTGCTGTTTGTGTTTGTGGCTAAAGAGGCCTGCCCTTTAGAACTAGACATAACTCGATTTATCACACATGAAGAATTCCTTTGTGTCCATCTCAGGAAAAGGATTGATGTCTTCTATGTATCTACCAGGTTGTTTCAGCTCAGTTCAAATTTTTCCATGCCTCCCTGCATGATGCAAGATGTTAATTTTACTCATGCATTTTGAATATTATTTCTTTAAGAAACAATTAGAATATAATGTTTTCTCATGTCAAATTTTATCTAATAATTTATTAAAAGCAATCTCCATTGACAATTATGTTTTGAATAAATAGCTAAAATTTTAGCAATGTTTAGTTAAATCAACATATCAATTTTCTGCCTTCAGATTTTATTATAATGTTAAAACCAATGATATTTTTTCAAACATTAGAGTACATTAGAACAGTCAGTCAGTCAAGTGCCATATGTAATACATGCTTGGGCAATCATGTTTCAAAAGAGACATGACTGACTGGGCAGAAGATTATCCCGCAGTAAGTTGCCATTACTTTCTGCAGTAGACTGGTTGCCAACCAAGGCTATAGAACCCAATATGTCCTGTTATTTAACCCATAAATGGAGGGAAGAGACAGATTAATACCTTTCCCAAGGGTATTTGCACATAAGTGAATGCAAGGGATTCAACTGAAATTCGAACTTGGATCCCCAATTTCTCATTCTGAGCCGATATCCACTGCACCACAATGCACATTCATTAGAACAACTGCCATGAAAATATTTATTGAAAAAACAGGAAATGCCACATCAGGGAAAGTGAGAAAGCGACTGGTCAAGATGCCAGGTCAGGATTAAGAACCTTTCTTTAGATTTTGTCAGTAATCTAGAAAAATATTACCAAAACATCAGATCAGATATGGCAGAAATATTCAATGCATGAATGAATGGTAGATGCATAAATATACAAGATGGATTTTGATGAAAAAAATTGTCTGGTACACAGAGTGAACCGATCTTCTTATCAGCAGATCTAGCAACTTATTTAATTTAATCACTCCACTTTGAAAAAACAGGCAGATCAAGAAGGTGCAATTAATTACTTTCCTGAAGGTTAGCATCAGCCATGCTGATGGAAGAAAAAAAAGCTGTCTATGATGATTAAACAATAACAGTTTCATTTTGGAGGCATTAAAATTCACAAACCATTTCTTGCCCCAGTTTGCAACTGATTAGCTGCTATTTTTAAAAGCAACGCCAGTTTAACATTGCCAGACCTATTGAATATACACAGACCTATTGAACATACATAGGAGGAATAAATAGTTGTGTCATCAGCATAAATACCTAATTGCAAATTGGTGACACCAAGAAGATTCTTGTTGAAGATAAGAAACAATGTAGATTCAAGGGCAGAATCCTGCAGAATCTGCATTAATGTGAAATGATCTCGAAGTATGGCCAACTGATATGACCTTCATTACATAATTTGTTATATATGTCATATGTTCACATAATAAAAAATAAAAAGTGAAATTAGCACCATGGTAAGAAATGTTAGGGCAAATTCAGCTTCAAAAATATTTGGTTATTCACTTGGTGCAATCTGTCATAAGTAAGTAGGTGACATTTTGGGCATCTCCTGCTATTTCTGTCATGACAGACTAATGGATCAGCTCTTGGCCATCATGGACTCTCTCCTGCCACTCCATTTCTTATCTCTATATCACTGTTGCCATTAGACTTTACTGCTGGTATTAATGTACTAATCTGGTTGGGTGCTCCTGCTATTCACCTTGAGTTTCTTTATAAAATCCAAAGAAGTTTCTGCAATGTAATTGATCCTGCCTTGGCATCTTAACTTCAGTCACTCTTCTACAAATATTTTCATGGCAACTGCTCTGGTGAGCTTTTTGGCTTGGTATCCCAAGCACAGCTATTTATGTGTACTACTAGGTTGGCATTTTTCACCCTTTTACCATTGAACTACTTGAATGTAACTACCTTTTCTACTCTAAGAGTTTCTTTTCTTGTACTTCCTAACTGTGGAACTCCCTCCCATTTACTTACTTCCCTGATAACTGTAATGTCAGTTACCATCTTTTATTTCCTTAAATTCCATATATCTTTTATTGTTTCTTTGACAACTCTTGTATCCTGTTTTTTTGTTTTTTTTTTCTCTCACTGTAACCTTCTGTGCACTAGTGACAGTCCTGCCTTGCTTGGGGTGAAATCATAAAAAAAATTCCTGAAAAGCAGAACTCAATTTGTCCACAGTTGGCTTCAAACTATTCTGTAAGAGGCAGCCTAAAACTACTCTGCCAATTCTAACTCTGCTAATATAAGCTTCTGGATGGAAATTCTTAACTTCCAGCCAAGTGGGCATTGAATCCCAAAAGTTTTTATTTATTTTCTCAATTTCCTTTTGGTCAACAGCTCGGCTCTTTGAAGATCTTACTTTTAGACTTTGCTGCTGGTCATAAAAAATATCAGACATTTCAGACTCAGATAAAATCTTTCACTGTTCACATCGCATCTTTTTATAAATGCAGAATAGATGGATTTGAACTTGGTTCACTTCACTTTCCATGACAATAATTGTTAAGTTCACTGCACATCCTCTTATACAATCTATATTATAAAAGAAAAGCTGATTGTCTGTCTGTCATACATTGTCTGAATGCAACTTTGCATTCATGAGGGCAAAATGTATATGTCAGTGTTATGCATGAGTGACTTACATATGCTTGTGCCATTTGATGGCTACACGGGCACATGTATGTACACATATGCATAATTTGACTGAATTTAAAACAAGGCATTGGAATAATACATCCCCTTCCCACTTAACCTAGATAAACCCTACCTTGGGATAAGCAATAAAGTCAAAAAATTTGAGACAAGAAAAAAACAAATTAAACATTTAAAAATCATAGAATAATCATAAGACTTTCTTGAATTTTTAAAAAATTATTAATAGAATTAGGTTTTAAATTTAAAAAAAAGTTTTTAGAAGTATTTTCAGGCTTGTGATTAAATTTGCATATAAACAAATGTACAAACAAATGTACATATATGCACAGTTCGTTTAAAATTAAAATGGACATAACTAATTTTCTTTTCTGTCTAGCAACAACCCCTGAGTAACAAGAAAAGAGTACAAGCTAAAATGTGCTGTCCTTTCAATTCATTTTCATGTCTCCTTCTGTATTTGAATTGAATATATTTTCTAATATATTTGCATTGTGGATATCAGCTTGGAATGAGAAATTGGAGAGCCAAATTTGGATTTCAATTGAATTCATTACATTTACTTATGTGCAAATAGCCTTGGAAAAAAGTATTAATCCTGCTCTTCTCCCTCCAGCTATGGGTTAACTAACAAGACAGATTGGGTTCTATAGCCTTGATTGGCAACCAGTCTACCACAGAAAGTAATGGCAACCTACTGTGGGAAAATCTTTTACTCTTTTGAGACATGATCACCTAAGTGTCTATCACGTATGACTCTTAACTATCTGATATTTTCTAATAAATGTAGTATTTTAAATGGACAAACAATTTAGATTTGAAATTTGATCTTTTTTCTGTCTGTGAAGTGAAAGATACCAAGCTAGTTCACAAACTAGTTTCTCAAAAAATTCTTTTAAAATTTATATATAGAAACTATCAATAATGATGATGGAAAAATGAATGACTGCTTGAACCCCTTTAGAATGTATCTGGCTCTTTCTGTCATGTTTTACATTTAAAAGAGTTAGATCAAACCAAAAATATTGTGGATATATCTAGATTCAAAGTCACTTACATAATCTTGTAAGGGAAGACCTATTTTCTACCCTACATTCCCTGTACCACAAATGCAACATTGCAAGTCTATTGCTACTCTGTTGCTATTTCCATGGCAAATGATCTGATGAACTCTATTCTTTAGTGTCACCAGCTCCAACCATTATGGCCAAAACCTCTCCTGTCATATCTACAGATTTGAATTACTTTTATTCCATATGTATTTTTTTGATAAAAAGGGTGTTCTGCTTCAAATTTTTTTTATAAGAATCATTATTTTCTACAATCTGAACCTCTTCATGTCTATAGTCAATCATTATCTATCCACCATATTCCTTCATACTTCCTCCTCATATGTTCTTATCACACACGTCACTCAGTAACCCTCTACTTTGAGTGGCTCTTGTGCTTTGTATTGATTGAACTATAGTAAAATGAAATCAAGATTTTATGAGGATTCTTATTATTAGTATTTCGTTATTTAATTTTTTTGTTTTCATGGCTTCAATTTTTTGTGCATCAAACTCATTAAGTAATCATGTATATTTTATCTTTATTTTGGCATTACAAACTGTTATTGATAAAAAGCTGAACAGCAGCTATAGTTAAAATCTATTTAGCAAAGCCTGTATTATAACAAGTATGTTTAATAAAAACAGGGTCTTGCTAGGATGAAAGATAAGCACAAAGTTGAGATTCTTTTTGAAGACTGTATATTCTATTCCATCAACAAATTTGTAAAACTGTTGAGCCTAACTTAAACACACCCTTTCATAATTTCCTTTGCATGAAACACCTGTCTGATTGATTTAAACTAATACGGAATAGTGGAAATGGTTGCATATATCTTCATTGACAAATGTAGATTTTTTTTAATGAAAATAAAAAGCTAATAATTATTAGTAAAATTAATTGATGTTATTTAGGGTCAAATATCTTTAGAAAAAAGAAAGAATAGATAACAGTGATAACATTTTTAGTATTTGTCTTTACTTCTAAGATGAGGTAGTATTTACATTCTTTACACTGTTCAGAGTGCTGTCCTCATCTTTATTGCCTTGTTTATGACATTTTGGCTGTTGTATGCTTTGGCCTTTTTCAGGTGCTAGGAATTTTGAACTGAATCCTAAACATGGCAATAGAGATGAGGACAACAGGCAAACAGTTTAAATAATATTTAGTATATATAAAGGTTTGTAATCCTGATTTTGATTTGACGATTTATGAGGATTGGCTGAAAAGTTTATAGGCTGACCATGATATAAATGTGACACACTTGTTGATAGCCTTAAAGACATGCAAGTGTATCAGAATACATTGGTTGGCCAACACTCATTGTATTTTGACATTCTACCCATGAATAACATGAATCTATTTTTATCACTTTAGTGCTAGAAATCTAAATCTAAACTTATTTATAAATGGAACTTTGTCTGTGTGTGTGTCCATTACCTATAGACTCTGAAAGTGCTGAACTGATTTTCTTGAAAATTTACACAGTTTTACTATAAGCATCTGTGAGTGTTCTTAGCTAGATTTTGTGTCGAGGTACCCCTGATAAATATCGAAAATCGATCATCAAAAAAATCGGGTTATAGAAGGAGTGGTCAGATTTTAATCAAATTTGATACACTCATAGACAAAGACATAAGAAATGATATTCAGAAGTTTTGAGGTTGCAGTTCTTACAATAGTGCAGAAAATTGATAATATATATATATAAAAGGCAAGATGTTTGTGTGTGTGTCTGTTTATCTGCCTGTATGTCTGTATTTTTTCAGCCCTTTTATTTTAGTTTTTGCTTCAGGTTTAGCTGTAAGTAGGTGTAATTGTAGTTCTTAGTCTCAGCCATGATACCATTTACTCGGAGGACTTATTTAGCCTTCAACATTCAGTTTACGATGAAAAAAACTTATTTGATATTGATACCAGGAAATCAAAATTTGACTTGCATCCATTCATTTTTCTTTCATTCTACGGTTTCGCTTTAACTGGAAACAACTATTGCTTTTTAGTCTTTTGTGCCAACATTCAAAGAGTCTGAGCTCCAGGACCATGGATTAGTTTTAAAGCTTTCATTACACCCGAGCAACGCCGGGCTATACTGCTAGTTATTTATAATGTCATATCTCAGCTTTTCCATTACTCTTGGCTTGTATGTTTTCATTGTTTTTCTTATCTATTCCAATCTTTATCACCCACCCATGTTTTTGCATTAAAATGTAACAAACATATGCATAAAAAAATGTTTAAAAATTCAAAAATCCAATAAAAATTGCAAAAAAAATCAAAGAGTCATTTTTAATTTATTTTATTGATTAATTTTTGCCTAATACTACTGTAGCATTATCACAAAAATGTTTTAAATTAGCCATATCTGTTTATATATTAAAATGCATATTGTGTCTTGATGTTTCATTAGGCTTACTGGAAAGAAATTCTTGTTGCATTCTTAACATGATCCCTTTCAGGGTGCATTTTCAATACTTACAGTAAAATACTCATTAATTATAGGGTTTATCTCAGGCCCATATACACTGTATATTACAGGAATTCAAATAGTGCTTTTTAACAATAGAAGTGGCCAAAAATGTTTGTGGTTTAAATAATGTGAACAAGAATTAAGAACTACACATGAATTCCATGGCAGAAGCAAGTTTGAGAGAAATGGTAACTGGTATGTAAAGTTTAATTTCTTTTAAGAAATTCTTCATTACAATTAGGATGTTTCTTTTCTTTTATTTCTCTCACAATTGCTGCTGCTTCTTTTTTGACTCAACATTTTCTCCTATTTAGCATTCCAAAACCAATGCAAAAAAAAAATAAATAAAATAAAAAGTAATAAGAAGCCAGTGAAAACACCACTGATTCCTTCTTTCTATGGACAATTGTTATTCACAGTGCTCTGGTCATTGTCCATAAATACTCTCTCTTCAATTACTCATAATTTGAATGTATCAATATAAGTGACACTGTATCCTGTATTTATTTATTCAAACCACAGTTCTTTCCATCTATTGAAATTAACCATCAAGTGTCCAGATATGCCAAGAAAAGATATGCTACTGTTCTGGACCTTGACAAACAACAATAACAATTGTCTTGAAATATAATGACAAACAAGAACACATATAAAAGTATGAACTTAGATTTCTATTCTTTATTGGTGATGATGGTGTGGAGTAGAGGATAACTAGAAAGAATCCCACACACATGAGGGAGCTGTTGGGAGTCATTCATTTGTGGGAGTTGTCTTTTCTTCTTCTCTCTTCTCTGCATTCTCTGAATGTTCTGATCTTGGTCAGAAAAAAATCCCAAACTTATATAACCTGAAATTTCACTTAACTGTGTCATCTATCACCAAGCACATCTGTCAATCGTCTTTGTTGGCTGTTGCCTTTCAAGTCAGCTCCCTTTGATGTCAGTGACATTTTTGTTGGTCACTGCTTATATTTTCAGCCTTTGATGTTGATAACACTTTTGTAGGTCCTGTTTGTGTTTCTTGCCTTTGATGTTGAACATACTTTTGTTGGTTACTGCTTTTGATGTTATTCATATTTCTGTTGGGTCACATAAATATATTACAAAAGTTTGAACAGTTTTCAATGGAGAATTTTTCTCTCAAAGATTCTCTTTGATTTGATCAGCAGGGATTTGTCAGTATTGAGGAAAATCCTAAACAAACTGCACAAGAATCAGAAAAACAGTTCAATTCAAGACATACTTTGATCATAAAACAACTTCATGAACTTGAAAATATGTCTAAGCTTGGTCAGTGATTCTCTCATCGTCTGACTTCTTCCTTCTTAGCTTAATCAAAGAGTTGCTTTTTGCTCATCATTGAAGAGTTGACTTACTACCAGACGTTTCCTAGGTAATATTATCACCAGTGATGAAAAGTGGGTTCTCTATAATTATAACATATGAAGATACCTACTGGAAACGGGGAATGTATCTTCAAACTAAGACGACATTCTTTAAAAAAGTCATGCTTTATATTCGGTGAGGTATAAAGACAGTTTTATGCTGTTAAGTCATACACAACATTATATATACATATTTACACATATCTCACAAAGAAAAATATAACATGAAACAACAAGAAGAATGAAAGGGTTGGAAAAAGAGTCATACATATAATAATTCTGAGTGGAAACTGGATTTGCTGGAAAGTCATCTATGTTTCTGGATAAGCCATACTTAGGATTCAGATTCATTATTTTGCATTGTTGTTATCCAAATGCATTGAAGAAAAATTTGCAGTGTCTGTACCCTCATTGGTTAATCACAATGATATGTTGTTCTACCATCTTTTCAGATCATTGCAATGTTTTTAGAAGAAAAATTGTGAAGAGGTTAATGAGTGTTTCTTTGCATTAATACCTGAATTATACCTGAATTATGCCAGAAGAATCTATAAGAATTATGCCAGAAGAATTTTATGCCAGAAGAATCTACAATTGCCAAATAGATGAGATTATGTTATTAATAATGAGAGGAAATATTTTGATTAAATATATCAATTCAAACCAAAGAAAGTTTGTTTCTTTTCTATTTTCAAATGCAATATAAATACTATGTTAAAACTGAAATAAAAGACATAAATTAACAAAAATATTTTTAGATAAGAATTTTATCATGGGAGAGATGTGATTTGGAGATACTTTGATAAATATATTGATAGTAATTCATCTAAAAATCAATAGTTTGGAAACATACACATGTCATTTTTTTTGCTTTTTCCTGCTTAAACATAAATTTGTTGCTTTTTTATAATATCGATTAATTTGGAGACTAAAAGCATTTTTCAAATCATTGATTGATTGATTCATTTTTATGGCTTATCAACCCACTGTAGATTATTTAGAGCCAGGAAATATTTTTAGATTGTAAAATTTTCTATTTGAGTTAATAATGGTTTACTAATTAATCCATAGCTGGTGGGAGAAGTGGTGGATTCATAACTTTCTGAATAGAATTTGGAACTCTCCAATTCTGAACCATTATCCATTGCACTGCCCACACATACAAGATTACAGCACCTGCTATTCCCTAAGTACTGACCAGGCTTGATGTTGCTTAACTTCAGTGATCATATGGGAACTGGTGTTTCAATGTAATGTGGCCATCAGCCAACATTTTTTCATGGCAAGAAAGTAATCTGTATGATGTTAGAAGCAGTTCTTGTGAAATGAGAAGAAACAACTTAAAGATAAAACTTTAAAAAAATACATAATACTTATTTTTTTAAAAAGTTGTCATAGTTTATATAAAGTGTGACCTTCCCTTCTTTCATATTCCTTCAAATCATCCAAAGATTGCATGAGCATGAAACTTGGGTTATGACTAGGGCCATCTTTATATATATATATATATATATATATATTGAAAATATGGTAATATTGAGTGTTAGTGAATAATTCTATTTACAACTGTGTATATATATATATATATATATATATATATATATATATACACAGTTGTAAATAGATATTTCTATTTAATAATTCTATTTACAACTGTGTATATATATATATATATATACACAGTTGTAAATAGAATTATTCACTAACACTCAATATTACCATATTTTCAAAGAAAATATGAATTTTTGCAAGTAATTAGTGAATTTACTATGAGTAGTTGATTCCATATTTATTTTTTAATAATTCATGACATTTTTAAAAGTCTCACTTTATTATCATGGTTATAGAATTTTCTAAAAATTGGTGCAGTCCAAAATTACTTGAAATGAAAATTATGAAATAATACTGCTCGATGTCAATTGTAATGACTTTTTTCTAAATTTAACATTTAAAACAAATATCCTTTGAAAATGAAATAATATTGACCTAATTCTATAAAATTTTCAAAGGTAATGAAGGAGACAATATATGAGTTCCACATACCATGATAACTCATTAATTCTGCAACTGTAGTGAAGACAGCTGAACTTAACAAATGATGAGGCATACAAATAAGATAATGAATATACAACACTTTCCAGGTATTTAAATGTTCCTAGACTGACAGTTGTTAGAAATGTTTCAAAGAATCCTCCCTTAATGACAAAAAACATTGTCAATGATGTGAAGACATGATGATTGAATGTATTGATGAAGACAGTCACTAGATGCTTTCATTGAGCAGAACTTTGCATTTGTTGCCTAAGGAAAACTTCCTTGCTTAAGACTAAACACCTAAGATGCAGATTAGCTTATGTTAGAAGCCATCTAGAGTAAATATTGGAGCTTTGTTTTATAGTCAGATGAAACCATACTACAATTATTTGGTCACATGAACTCCTGTTATATTTGAAGGAAAGTGAATGAAGCTCACAAACAAGAAAAATACCCTCCCTAAAATTAAGCCCTGCGGTAGAAATATTCTGCTCTGGGGATGTTTTGCTGCTTCTGGACCAGGATAACTAGTGAGAGTCCCATGGATAAAGAGCAGTATTTGGTTATTCTTAAAAATAATATAATCTAAAGTGCACAAAATCTGTCTTTGGAGCATCACAGGATGTTTCAATATGACAATGACCCAAAACACATGGCACAAATTGTTATAAAATATTTAGACGAAAGTAAAATTAAGTCTTAACCTAAACCCCATTGAAAATTCATGGGCATATTTGAAGAAAAAATAAGGGAAAAATCCTTCAAATTTAGAGGAATGAGAAGTTATTGCCAAGGAAAAATAGAGCAAAATACTTATCAGTGTGTATAGTAAGGAACTTGTAAGGAACTATCAAAAATGATTAAAGGCAATAATCAAGAATAAAGGTTATACAATTTATTATGGAAACAAAGAGGGCCAATAACCTTGTAAGGAACTATCAAAAATGATTAAAGGCAATAATCAAGAATAAAGGTTATACAATTTATTATGGAAACAAAGAGGGCCAATAACCTTGTAAGGAACTATCAAAAATGATTAAAGGCAATAATCAAGAATAAAGGCTGCACAATTGATTATTGAGGCAATATTGTGAATAATTTTGTCCTATATTAAATATTTTTTGGGTATTTTTGTATTATTGCTTTATGTTAAAATAAAAACTTTGTTGTGAGCATCATTGCACATTCTTTTAAATTAATTATGTCATCATTTGTGAAATATTGCAATTGAAATTTCTATGAATATTTGAAGTATTAGAGCTTTATTTGTAATTTTGAAAGGGGTAGAATAATTCTGTCTACAATTCTCTCTCTCTCTCTCTCTATATATATATATATATATATATATTGACATAAATGCTACTCTGCTCAAATGAAGAATATTCACTATAAGGCAAATGCCTAGAGAGAGCCTTGTTCACAAGGTCATCTACAGTAAATTTATGCATAGGATTTTACAACATTTCACCATTTCTGGCAGATCTTCTATTATCACAGTATAGAATATCTAATAACAAAGCAGATAGAAAGAAAAAGAAAAAGACTCTAAATGAATTCAGCTAGATATAAAAAGATTCATGGCAGCATTCACCAATTTAAACAAGGTGAGCATCCAGAAGAGATGCAGACGATTCTTAAGTCCTCTGGAGGCCATTGTTGAAGCCAATGGTGACTTTATTGAAAATATTTAAAATTTAGTATTTCAATATATTTTTGTACAATGTTGGTAAATATACCAGTTAAAATGAGATGTCAGTGTTATTTTCATTTTTGCATATTTTAAATGACAATGTATCCATCGCATTCAGTGTGTGTGTGTGTGTGTATATATATATATATATATATATATATATATATATAGCATAATGATGATCCATGTATACTGTCTTAATATGTATATGAAAAACTACTAAAAAGTTTTAAGTTTAAAAATGTATTTTTTTGACAGTATTTATTTATTTCTATTATTATATATAATAATAGAAATAAATAAATGCTATCAAAAAATACATTTTTAAACTTACAACTTTTTAGTAATTTTTCCTATATATATATATGTAATTCATTACTTTGGACACATCTAAATCTTAAAGAACAACTAGCTTTTGACTCGAAATCTAAATCTAGCACTTTCTCACTCCTGTTAGAGAAAACCTTTCCCTGATTGTCCATGTCTTCAAGGATGTAGCTGTACTCATCATGTTTGACCAACCGTGAGTTGGTAAGGCTATTTAACTTATAACTGGAGGTTTTGAATTCAGAGTTGTTCTTCTCCTACACCCATTGCCATCCAAGGCTAAAGGACCCAGTCTGTCATACTATTCAACCTAAAGCAAGAAGAAAAAGATTCATACCTTTTCCAAGAGTATTAGCACATAAGTAACAAAAATGACTCAAACTCAACTCGCCTATTCCTTGATTCAACCTGCTATCCATTACTCCACTACGCCATTATAGATAAGAATAAAAAAGAAGCAAAGAAATAAAACTATTTAACACATTCAGAAAATTCTATCCTAAAAAAAAAAAGTCAGATATTTACTTACTTTTGCTTATTTTTGTTCCATCCACGTTAATTTTTCAAGGACACCCTTAAAAGCAAAAGAATTCTAGGATTGTACTATAATCAGATTTGTGTATTTTCAACAGTGATGTGATATATTCAAAGACCAAATTGATGTTTGAAATGGCCTTTTATGCCATCATCATAATATCAAATAGCTAGCTGACCTTTAGCCAACCTAAACTACTTGTCCAAAATTGGGTAAACATTCAGTAGCAGTACATTTTCTCTGGAATTCTCAGCAGTCACTGAAGATTATCTCCTAAAATGCTATTCACAACAACTCTAAAAAATTAGATTTACTCAATTCTCATGAATAAGTAAGTAACATATTTTTTAAGCATTGAATACCGTTGCCATATCTGATTGGGTGCTTCTGCTATTCATCTTGTGGTCCTTGACAAAATCCAAAGAAGGATCTGCAATGTAATCAATTTTGACATGGCATCTCAACTTTGGTTACTTTCTCACTGACATGACATGGCTTCTCTCTGTCTTTTCTACAAATATTTTCATGGCAATTGCTCTGATGAGCTTTTTTCCCTGGTGCCACAACCACATGGATTTAAGTGTGCTACTAGATTGACTTCAAGGTCATACTCTTTTACCATTGAAATAGTTAAATGTTACTGTCACTGCTACTCCATCATTTTCTTTTCTCACACTTCCTGCCTGTGGAACACACTTCCATTCACTTGCTTCTTTGATAGCTACCATCTTCAAAAAATTAAATGCAATGTGAATTGCCATTTTCTGTTTTCTTGAATCCTGCTCAGGTTTTATCCTTCCCCAATACCCCCTGTACCCAGTCTTTTCTTACACTTTTACTCTTTGTAACCCCCTGTGTACTAGTGGCATTCCTGCCTTGCTTGGGGTGAAATTATAAAAAATTCATGGCGCATTTTCATATTATTTTTGGTTTTCATTGAATTGAATAATGATTCATGTCAAAGAAGAACTTTGATAATATCAGGTAAAATCGTATAAATTACAACATTCATTAGTCTCTTCTATTCAGACTTTTACAACTAGTTCATACTGTATTACTTCCACGGATTTGAATCATCCTCTTCTTCCAGATTCTAATTGTAAGAAAGAAGCTATTCAGACAGTTCTTTTGCAAGAACTACTGGAACAAACACTTGCATAAACATTTCCCTGCACATTACAATCTTGACTTCTTTAAGGGACAATATCTATCTATCTATCTATCTATCTATCTATCTATCTATCTATCTATCTATCCTCCTGACTCTCATAAGCTTCTCTTGCTACAACATCCATTCATATCACATAATTATTCATAAAAACACTGGCTCTCTACTAAGAGTGGCTCTTGAGCCATCTAATGTATTTGGTAGGAGAAATGATTTTGTTTCATATATGTTGGCCAGAAAGTTTTGACTCTCTTAGGAAGTGGAAAAAAAAACAACAAATCTTGATACCTGTCTGGTAGAATTTTGAATGGGTACTGCATTTCGAGCGTGTTCCATGAGCACTAAACTGTATTTCCTGAAGCTAGACCAAGTGTAAAACAAACCAAAGAAGAAGTATCCTGCTTTGGTCAATTGAGCTTTGTCGGGCTTTGTTTCAGCAAGACAATGCAAGGATTCATACTGTCAAGTTGACTACAGAGATATTCCAACAGATGGATGGTGATGAAATTCTTCCACATCCACCATTCAGTCCTAATGCTACTCTGAGTAACTATGGCCTATTCTGCTTAATGGCACACTTCCACTGAGACCAGCGATTCAATACTTTTCATGAAGTGAAGCAAACTTGTTTACAGTTTTTTTGACTCAAAGCCAGCACACTGGTATCTGGGATAGGTTTCGATGCTGGATGATTTCTGGCAAAGGTTTGTTGAGAACGATGGACTTTATTTTGAAGAATAAATGTTGTTGTTGCTCTGTAAAATTTTGTTGTTGTCTTTCTGCTTCCTGAGTGAGTCATGATTTCTTGCTAACCTAATATTTATCAAAAAGAAAGCATTGAATGATGATCAATGAAAATGAGATTACTGTTATGATTTTCTTAGTCAAATTAATTTACTTTTCTCTTTAATAAAAATAGTAAGCATCTTTGAAAAATTAAAATAGCCAACTAAAAGTTTAAATATTTAACTTTCATTAACACATTTAAAAATTTAGTAGCAGTTATTTATTTTCCTTGTCTTATCATTCATAATTTTCTTCTTGTTTCTTAAGATTTTCATATTCTTCTTTCTTTTAATCATTTCAAATCAAGTAAGGCAATAAAGCCTCTAAGATGCAAGGGGATTACTGAGTAGGAAAAAATTAAGAAAAACGTTATTAAGGACATACAAGAATAGGAATTAAGAAGGCAGTAAATAATGAGTGACATTGCATAAAACTTTTTGAAGATCATTCTTGACTGGAAAGCAAGAGGCTGGAGTGACAAGAAGTGAAAGAGAAGAAAGTATTAAAATAAAACTTACTGTTGCATTTAGCCATTTCAACTGTAAAATGATTAGACCTAACAGCCACTCTAGTACTGCACTTAAATTCGTAAAGTCTAGGTACCAGAGTGGAAAGCTTGTGGTGTGTCCAATTGTAAAAATAAAACACAAAAATAAAATATTTAAAAATTCACATTAAAAGTAGGCATTTGCTTTCCTTTAAAAACCCATACCTCTTTTTTTCTCTCTCTCATACTCTCTCTGTGCTTTGTATATAGGCAACTCTCATATAAAAAGTGGAAGAAGAAAAAATACAACTGCTGCCAAAAATTTGCTAGTCCAGGGTCTAGTTATTGTTATCAGAGTTATGTCAAAACAAGTAAAGCGCCACACAACTTCTGCTATAAAAAAGACAAAAAAAGAATATCAGAAAATAAATAAAAGAATTTTGGCCAATCAAAAGAACAAAGAAACTTTTAATGTTAGCCAAAACCAATTTTTGTGTCTGGAGCCTTTCAAAATTGTATATAAAGAGACAGGCAACAAACAGCAGTAGAGGAGACAGCCCTGAGAAATCATCTGCTTAAAATATTTTTCCACACTTTTTGGAGGACTAATGATATGCAGCACATGGCACCGCAATATGTTTCCAAAATAACCATACACCCGACAGCTACCAACAAGTCTGGCTCATAAACAAATAATTAGCCAACCAAATGAAATTTTGCCAATCTGATTTATAAAGGACTTGCCCCAATCAAAGTCAATTAAATAAACATATATTATTTGTTTATATTTCTGATTCTGTTCCTTCATTTTGAAATGTTCCAAATTTTTCAATAAAATATTACTAAAATCCTCTGTTTCTTTCTTCACAATTTTATCAGAACAGTTATCGTGAAAATATTTTTAAAAAAGGCATAGGAAAACTATGTTATGGCAGCAGAAGAAGTGACTGAAAATGATATGCCAGGTCAGAACCGCTAACATTAAAGGTTCTTTGTATTTCATCAAGAATCTTTAAATACATAGCAGATGCACCAGGCAATATTAAATGCATGGATGAATGGTTGACTTATAAATGTTATCTGGCAAGAAAAATTATCTAGCACAACACAGTGAACCAACATTCTTAGTGGCAGGCCCAACAATTGATTCAATATAATCTTCTCACTTGATGTTAGCTGAAAACATTAAGCTGAGAAGAGGCAATGAGTCACTTTTCTGGAGGTTAGCATTTGTCATGCTGATGGTAGACAAGAAAAGGTTCTCTAAGACAGTTATGCATAAGTCTTTATAGAAAAAACACAGGGTAGTAACATTATAGCGGTGAAAAAATAATTAAAGTTGAGATGCTAGGTCAGGACTAATAACATTGCAAATTCTTCTTTGCATTTTATCAATTATCTCTAAACATATAGCAGAAGCAAGAAGAAAATTCCACAAGCAAGAAGTGTGAGAAAGGAAACTGTGAGCACAGAACTTGCACCTAAACTTTTTAACTGTAAAATGATGTCATTTGGCTGCCAATCTATGCTTAAATTCATAGAATCGAGTTACCATAAAGAAGAGTTCATCAGAACATTTACCATGAAAGTATTTATAGAAAAGACACAAGGAAGTCACATTATAGTGGTAGGAAAGTGACTGAATCCAAGATGCCTGGTCAAGGCCAATAACATTACAGATTATTCTTTGGATTTTATCAAGAATTTCTAAATATATAGTAGAAGCACCAGATCAGTTGTGGTAGCAATATTCAAAGCGACAAGAAATGGTAGACTTAAAAATATGTAAAGCAGATTCTGGTGAGGAAAATTGTCTAGCACCAACTTTCCTAGTAGCAGACCTAGCAATTAATTCAATATAATATTTCTACTTCATGTCAGTGGAAACATTAAGCTGAGAAGGTGGAATGAGCTACTTTTCTGGAGGTTAGCATCTGCTATGTTAATGGCAGGCAAAAAAGATTCTTAAGACTGTTATATATATTAACTATATATATATATATATTCTCTTGTGCATACATACATATTCATAGATGAAAAGAAATCACATGTATATGCTTGTGTTTTCTTTTCATTGACTTTTCAAGGATATATGTGGCTTTTACTGAATATATTAATGGATCATCTTGTTTCCATTATTCCATCAGCATACTCTATGTTCTTTGACTCCACTGTTCCCCTCTCAGTGAAGAGAAATTAATCAGCAGTTTCTATTGTTATAGGCTTTCACAGTTCAAAGAATCTTTTAATAGTCTTTAGTTCTAAAATAAGACTTAGAAAAACAGTTGTTGCTCTGAGGACTGTCCCGTTTTAGTTTCACTAAGTCTTTTAGTTATTTTAAGGTGTGTATTATAAAAGAAATGTCTTACGTACCTTGTATGGATTATTTGTCAAAAATTAGTTATATGAATTAAACAATAGCATACTTTAAGATATTTTTATTTTTCTTTGTCCCCTGTGTCTCTCACAACTCATACCGTGTCATCTGTCACAATGATATGTTACAATTGTTAGCACAAAGACCACATTGCTGCTATCATAATGGTGTGCATCTTGTGTCAATAAAATTTTTTTTATGATATTTCATTCAGTATTAAGATTGAAAGTTGTGGAGAGTCATGACTGCCATCCAAATTCTGACAACATTAAAATAAGACAAGATTAAAATAAAATAATAATTTTAATGTTTTTATGATGCAATATTTTCTTCTTTTTCTATGTGCCTTGTCCCTTCAGGACATAAGCAATCATGGCCTTCCACTTTTCCCTATCCCTGGTGGCTCTGAGCACGATTTCTTCTGTTACACCATGTAATCCTCATTCCATCATCCACCTGATTAAGTCCTTTAAATATGTTATCCGTTGCTTTCCCCTATCTCTTTTTCCCTCTATCTGGCCCGTTAGTATCAGATTCTCCAAGCCCTCCTTCCTCATTGCGTGTCCCAGGAACTTCAGCTGTCTCTTCCTGATACTAAGTATTAATTTCCTTTTTGTTTCCATCATTTCCAAGACCTCATCATTGCTCACATGCCCGATCCATGATATTCACAGCATCTTTCTGTAGAACCACATTTCAGTTGCTTCAAGTCTTTCCTTCATCTTTGATGGTATTGTCTAGCATTCACTGCCATATTGAAGGATGGATAGCACGTAGCAATCCAGTACTTTCTTCCTAGTTTCTAGCAAAATTGTCCAGTTTCTTAATACTTTACTCAACTTCTGGAATGCTTCCTTCACCATGCCAATTTGCCTTCAGATCGCTGTGTCGCACTTTCCATCTTCTGTTATAATGCTTCCCAGGTATTTAAATTTTTGTACCTGCTTGATTCTGGTATCCCCGGCCTGTATTTGGCATTTTGGGCTGCCCTTTTTACTGATGATCATGCATTCGGTTAAGGCTCCCAAAGCCACTCAAGTTAGCAGATTACAGATTGTTTTATGAATATAAGAGTATAAAGAAAGTACAGATTATGAGGACATGTAGCAGAACTGGACTTGAGGAAGTTAAGACTGTATGATCAGGGAAGCATCCTCTTGGAAATCTGTTCCACAAAGTAGTGGTTCTTGAGAAGAATCAGTTTGAGTGAAACTTCCTCTTTACTAATGGAATATGAAGGGAATAAGAATGATGCAACCTTGTGTACAAAACATGGCATGTTCTAACTGTAAAAGTCTGAACTGGTGAAAGGTAGGTAACTATTTTGCCATGGAAATAATGACAGAGTAGTGATAAGTTTGTGAAGTTTTATCTGTGAGAAAGGGATTGTAGTGAAGATGAACATTTTTAATCCTGTCAAATTTGGAAAAAGTGGATTATGTTGCTCTAACTCATATAGTGCTACAATATTTGATTTTTTGTCTGGATCAAATGCTGCATAAGTTTATAAATTTCGTGTATCAAAATTATTTGTGAAATTGATTTTCTGATGTTCTTACAAATATACAAATTGATTTAACTCATGATTTGGTCTGCCTTGATACTTGAATATGATGCAATTATTTATTTTCCATGATGTAGAATCCAATCTTTTCATCTACCTTCACTTCACTTGTTAATTCAAGAAAGGTCAATTTCCTATAATTATATCCCAATATTCATATCAATCATTTATATTGTGTATTCAAATGGTTGAAATAACTTTGGTATGTGACCTTTTGCCTTGTCGGGTGTGTCTAATAGTTGCCTGGAATGAAAGACCATCAGAACACAAAAATATCTTTGACTATTGATTTTTATGGGAATAAATAGAAAAATTGCTAATTGACCAGAAATGTCAGCGTAACTAAGGAGGGATTTTTTGGAGGGGTTGCAGGGATAAGTGACTAAAGCAGAATATTATAAGTTAATCAAGAAAATGAGATTAGAGAGCATATGTTAATTTATTTAGATAATTATAGAAGAATAATTGTGTAATGGCTGGCTGTTCAGTTTTGAGTATGCCTGTCTGATAGGGTGGTGAGCTAATCCCTTTTGTCGACGCCTGATCAGGCAAATTTGCACTAGTTCAAAACTCACAGATCACAACTGCTGTTATGGAAATGTACATGCTTCTCCAGAATCTGACATGGACTTATCCGAACAGTATAATACTGATGTTGAGAATCATCATTGTAGACTGCTATGAGACAGTTATGACAGAGTCAGTAGACAGTTAAAAAAGAACTACAAGACTGCCAGCTGTAAGCAAACTTTGTAGACTACTAAAGATTTTAGCAAGACTGTATTAACTTCAAATGACATTATATATCTTGATTGTGTTATCTGTGTTCAATGCAACAAAGACATAACATCTGCAACTAGGCTGATCAGATTTTAGTTACAGTTTCTGGTATAACCAGCAGTCTGAACAAGGCCAGTACCCTCAAACCCTTGGTCATGATGATTTGTGACTTCATGCTAGTACCACAATTGGCAGCTCCCAAACAGTTACATCTAACCAATTTTACTCCCAGCACTTGGGTCAACTTGTTGTATGGTTTTCAAGCACTTTCCAAAGATGCTGCATGCCAATACAAAGCGGGTTAGCATAAGTCAATGTGTCAGGTCAGAAATCTATTTTGCACATTTATAAATCTACCATTGAATACTGTTGCCTTATCTGGCTGTATGCTCCTGCTATTCATCTTCAAATTATCACAAAAATTCAAAGAATTCTTCTTCAAACAGCCACTAGTTGCTGGGGGCCAGATCTGGGGAATAGGGTGGTGCAGAAGCAATTTGAAGTGCAATTCATGTAGTTTTGCTATTGTTGCAATCAACTTGTGACACAGTGAAAGAACACTATTTTCTTCTTCATTTGTGGTTGTTTTTGGTCATTTCTTTCTTCAAATGCACAAATAATGCTATATAATATTTAACTATTGATAGTTCTTCCTTTCTTAAGTTAATTGATGAACAAAATACCGTGAGTATCCCAAAATACAGGTGCCAAAACCTGCCTACTGATGTTTGCGTCTTTACCTGCTGCTGTCATCCATTGTCACATATTTATGCAAAAACCCATTCTTGTTGCAGTGAAACAGTTGCAAACAATGCTCTGAATTGTTGATGCATTGTTTTTGATTGACTGTGAGCAAATGCAGCACCCACATTGAACACAGCTTTCTCATTGACAAATATTCATGCAAAAAGGTGAATACACTGCCTTCTGATATGTTTAACTCCTCTGCTATCTCATGCAACTTCAATTTATAATCAGCCAAAAGGAGTTTGTAATTTTTTTTTTTGTTTTTTTGGGACAACTGCCGATTTTGGTGACAGCAATATTAGTATCTGTATGAGCATGTTTAAAGTTAGCATACCTCCTCTTAACCATTGTTTCCAATGAAGCAGAGTCTGAATAACACTTATCAAGCCATGGCTTTGCATGAACAATATTTTTTCTATCAGAAAAAACTGCTTTATCAACACATGAAATTCAGATTTTTCCATTGTTTTGAAAATTTGTAACAACAGCTTCACTTAAATAACTGTAATTTGTAAACTAATAATTCAATTGGGCCTAAATTTTGTTACATGCCATTTCAAGGTTAGTACTTCATAAAAATCATATGGATTTTTTATTTGTGGCACCATCTATATGTCAGGTCTGGGACTTATTGAGTGATGTGTTAAGGTTCTGGGGAAAACTGGTTGAGAATCATTGCCCTAGAATATCACCACCAAAGACTAGAGAGCCCAGTCTAATTTGATATTTAATCCATATGTAGGAAGAAGGAGAAAAGACAGGTATATGCTTTTCTAAGTTTATTAGAGCAGAAGTGAATGCAATGAACTAGCTAAGAATGTAAACTTAGTTTTCCAATTCCTTTTTCTGCACCAATATCTGTTATCCTACTCACACTTGCTTTTTTTAATCAATTTACCCCTCAAAAGATGATAATGCTACTAAGATACCAGGTGTTACTGAGAGTGAACAAGAATAAGAAGACTTTTATTGAGAAGAAAGAACAGGATTCAGGAAGATGGAATTCCAAGATTGCCATTGGCTTTGCATTAAAATTTTTGAAGGTCATAATTTGCAAGGAAACAAGAAACCTGAAGTGTGTTTCACAGGTACAAAGTGCAAGAAAAGAACTTGCAGTTATATTCACCTATTTCAACAGTATCATGATGAGACCTATTTGCCAATCTAATAATAGATATAAATTTATAGGGTCAAGGTACCAAGGAGGAGAGATCATTAGAACAATTGCCAGGAAAATATTTGTAGAAAATAACTGAGGGAAGTCATAACAATTACAAAGTGAATAAATTCATTAAAAAATCAATTAGTTCATAACCTAAAATGCATGTATTTTACAATAATTAATGCATTTACTTTATTATTATTGAATATTAATCATTGAACATTATTTCATTAGAATTTATGGTCATAGTTCTACTAGTTACAGCAGTACAGGATACAGAATTATTGATTCACTCTTGTATTTGATTTGTAAGTAAATAGATAAACTACACATTTGATCTGAGAGCAACACAATTTTGTCTAGAATGCAGCAAGTAAGATGGTTTTTACTTTGGCCCTAGTAATAACATTTGTAACAAATTGGAAAAGAACATTTCTCTCTTTAGATGTTTCTCAATTTTATTTCAAAATCTAGAAAATTGTCTTCAAGTAAAGTTTACCAGAAATCAGGTAAAAGGTCAAAATATTGTAATTTACAGTCTGGGATTGACTGTTTCTCACCAGCTTTGATAAAGTTGGAAGATTATTTGCATTGCAGACAAAAATAATTTTTATTTTTTCTTATAATCTTTATAAATCGTTTTTGCACACAGTGTATGAGAGATGTCAGTACTTTTATAAACACATATATAATTATAATTACCAAGGGAATGAATCATCAAAAAGTGCAAAAATCTGTGTTTGAGATCAGCTATCATTTGTATATGTGGTTAATGTAACAGTTATCAGTAAGGAAAAATGGAATCAATAAGAATGTAATAATTTCTCCTTTCCTTGCCCTAGCTGTGGTTTAAATGGTAATGTAAACGCGTCTCTGTAGCCTTGGTTGGACACCAGTGTAGAAGAAAGGGCTATCAGTGGGGGAAAATGAAATCAGTAAGCAGATTTCAAATTCCAGATTTTCCAGCATTTATGCTTTTGGGAAAGGAATGGAATAATTTTTCCTTCCCTTGCTCTATTTATGGGTTAAATGGCAATGTTACCTGGACTCTTCAGCCTTGATTGCCAAAAGTGTAGAAGAAAAACCCTGGATTCAAAACTGTAGAGAAGCCAACAGGTAACTTCTCAAAGAAATGAAATATGCAGAGAACCATGTCCTTAAGGGACGTCTCTTAAAAAACAAACTAGTCATTTGGACTTAACAATTTATTTTGGATGCCATATTTCTCTCATTTTTTCAAGTGCCATAGACAATCATAGCTCTCAACAGATTCTCTTTCTTTATTACCTGTGAATTACCATGACTTCTTGGGAAAGATAGTGGAGTGGTTTTGTCATAGTTTTCTACAGTTTCCTTTACATTACTATTAATGAATAGCCATGAATTCCTGGAAAAATAATTGAGTGATTTCCCATTGCCTTTTCTATGGTTTAGAATTCAGAGTTTTAGACTGGTTGCTAGACAGAGATCAGTTTAACCAGCTTTTTAACTTATAGCTTAGAGAAAAAAGATGGATTTACACTTTCCCTTAGAGCATTTGTGTGAAATGCAAGAGACTAGGCAATTGGAACTTGGCTTGCCGATTCCACTTTTTAGCTGATAAGTTGTATAGCACACATACTTCCTTTCTTCCACTCTGCTTTCCCTATTCTAATCACGAATCTAATATCTTCTTATACTGTAGTGATACCTTTTGTGCTTTCTTTTGTAATCATATACAAATACAGTTCTTCATCAGGTTCTAAAATATGTGGGTCAAGATACATGTGCCTTCTTGTAATTGGGCACTGCTGAAATTGACTGTTCCATTCATAAAAAAAAAACCCTAAAAAACAAGGAAAAATTTAAAGGGGAATAATTGTTGCAGATTAGCATTTATTCCTCAAACCATGACATTGGGGAGAATTGAAAAATATTGACTTTTATCAATTTAGAATAGGGGTCTAGTCCATAATATAGATACATTATCAAATTGATCCGTACTTTAGTTTATTTTCATAAATATCAAGTCTGAAACTGTGTTTACATGATCAATGGCTGATTATATTTCTAAATAATTCTTTTAAACATTTTTAAACTTTTTTGGGAACTTTTTTGGAGATACTTGCTCAAACAGTGGGGTATAATAATAATTATTTATTTTAAATGAAGATCTGTACAATATTTATTCTATATTTAAAAGAAATCCTTTTGCAAAATAAACAGTTTCTTCAGAATATATTTATTAAGAATAAGACATCACTTTTACATAAATATCAGTGTTATAAACACAGTTTAAAACTTTGTATATAAAACGCAGTAGAAAAACTCAGCAAAGTCATGGATTGATTTGACACTATATTATGAACAGTATTTTTTTATTCTTGTGAAAGATCTATTGAAAGCTAGTCATAAAAAATTTATACTTCCCACTAAATTTATTTTCATTTTTTACAAGTAGACCAGTCAATTTAAGTAGTGTCTCTAATATAAGGTGAAAAAATATGTTTTCTTGATTAATCATAACTAAATTGAGTCATGAAATTCATTTGTTATTTTGAGCCAAAATTAGGCAAAAAGCACCTGCAATATTTGATACTTTGTGAATAATAGATAGACTTTAAAGAAACAGGAGAAATGAGATGTGCAAATAAGCCAAATAAGAGAAAAAAATCTATTTTTATTTCTAAAATGAATAATTATTGGTAATTAATGAGTTCGCAACATAATTTTGTTCAAGATAAAAATCATAAAAAAGTTAAGCGTAATAGAAAATTGTTGGGTCAATACAAACATTTCCCACTTTGCTAAAGGAAAACATATTACATAAATAATCTAATATACATTCTGATGTTTGGCCAAATTTTAGAAAGTACCCTTTGTAATAGTATGTATAATATTAAGTTGGTGCAAAAATAATTGTGATTTTCAAGAGCAGTGGTTCTAATGAGCTCATTTCCTTTGTCCCTCAACCACATGATGAGTGTACTACTAGATTGTCAATTAGGTCTCATTATTTTTCTGTTGAACTAGCTATATGTAAGCATAAGTTCTATTCTAATAATTTCTTTTCAGTCACCTTTCATCTGCGGATCTCATTTCTTGTTGTAGAGTGGCTGACAAACCTGCAGCACTCTCAATGATGAAATGGCCCATAGTTTGAAATGGTTTATTAAATAAAGGCAGAATATTCGAGTGTCATTTGAGTAATATTTGAACTGATTACTTTGGTGACTATTGCAAACTAAATCCCCTCCATTCTGTGTCATAAGTTCTGTTTTGTCTGTCATTGTAAGTATTATACTGTTCTGTGTATATCCAGTTAGCACTTGTCCCTACAAGTGCTAACTTGGTGATGCTTGGCAAATTGGCCTTGTGCCAAACACGTCCAAAGTTTCCCCAATTTAAATATCACAAGGTTGAAGGTTGGATGTTGAAATGTGGAAGGATAAAATATTTCGTGTGTACATTAAAATAAAGATTTATTAAGAGAATAACAAAATTGTAAGAAGACAAATATAAGGGAAATTTTGTTAACTGAACACTATAACATATTTTGTGAGAAGAAAAATGTTATTGAGAATGCATGTAGCTTTGTAGTTAAAATTGTTCAAAGAGAAATGTAAGCATTTAAAATGTCCACAGAAGTTTAGAGTTCATGGTTGTATAGTAGCAGAATGTAAAGTCTTATGTTTCTTCCTCTTTTTGATATGTTGTCGACAGAGTGAAAGAGAAGGTTAAACAAATAGAGAAATTGTACTTAGTGCATCCTGTTGTTGTTGTTGTTGTTGTTGTTCTCTTTGGTGGTGTGGAGTGAAAATGAAAACTGGAAGAAAAGGTCGAATGAATCTGTGATGCGCCTTTCTGACTGCACCATTCTGTGATGCGCCATTCTGACTGCCTTTGACTGGTCATAAAATAAGTCCTTAAGTAGTGAATCTGGTCATGTGACCGGCTCCATTGAGCATTTTCACTTCTAGGGGTGAAAAAACGTCATATATGAATTTTCTATTTTTAATCCACTCAGGATCCAGTATTTTTACTTTTCACACTGACTTGTGAATTTTGTCTTGGTCTGAGTTTTTCCAAAATGTTTTTAGTCATTTGAATCCACTTTTGTGGGTGTGCAATTTTACTTTGTCTGTTATAGTTGGGTTTTTTCAAAATGTTTTTAGTTGTTTGGATCTGATTTTGTGGGTGTGCAATTTACTTTGTGTGTTTTAGTTAGTTGATGGATGATATAGGATTTGTATCCTATATACTGGATAATGTACTAAATACTGAATAATATTGCAACACACTTTCTCTGTGTATCGTATCCACCTTGGTTATACAACACTTCTGATTTCTCACTTCTTGCAGTTTTTTTTTTAGAGAAGTGATTTACTGGTTTTTCTAAGATGCTAAAATTCAATTTTAATGGTTGGTCATTGTCATAGAGAAGTGATCTTTTTGATCAACTAATGCTGGAGGTCTTGATTGATTTTGCCATTTTCTTACCAATATTTCTTCCTTGTGATGGTCTAGCCAATATTAAAGAAATGGTAGTGGGTAATTTCACTTACCATCAACTAGTAATCATAACTTTCTTTTGATGCAACTAAATGTCATTTAGTGCTTTATTTCAGTCCAATCTTAGTGATAACACAATTGGCTGTTATACAGAATCCCTTTTTTGTCAAATGTTACAATGCTATCAAACAATTTTTTATTTTTTTAGCAAAACAGAGCAGACTTCACAATATGAATTTTTTAAATTTTCATTCAGCTTGTGCAACTGACATTTGTCAAGCATTTTTAATTTTTCACTTTGGTACAAATACCAAGCAACTGTGGAATGATCAGAGTTTGACTGTTCTGCAATATCTCAACTCTTTGCAAATGGGTCTTCTTCACTAATGATCCACAATCAGTTGCAGAAAGGATACTCACATCTCTCCTCATCTTAAAGGCTCTGATCAAGGTTACAACATTTTTATAGCTTATATTGAGTTATATGCTTATTGACAAACCTCTAGCTAAATGTTGGTTGATATTGTGAACAGCTTTTCATTTTGAATTTATATAATAAAGTTGATTGAATCTGATTTTTTTTCTTTATTTTTACTGCTAAAAATAAACAACAATTAC
This sequence comes from Ascarosepion bandense, assembly GCA_037127315.1. NCBI lineage: Eukaryota > Metazoa > Mollusca > Cephalopoda > Sepiida > Sepiidae > Ascarosepion > Ascarosepion bandense. The sequence goes on along the minus strand of JBBBDQ010001908.1, from coordinate 1,849,965 downwards.
CAATGAAAATGTATTAAAATAAATCAGTGGAAAAATGTATATTTGTAAATGGTATATATTCAGTGGTGTAAATAGATGAGAGGGAGGAGCAGTTCACTTCAGGGAGCACTTATATGAGGACAGCACTTTTGTGTCTGCTGTAGGCTATAAGCCTGTATAGGCTGTACTGAAATAAATGTAGTTTTAATGTCGAGACAGTACTCACAGATGAAGGATATTTTCAATTCTCAGTATCTTAAACTATGGCGTATATATTGGTTTATCTACTGTCTATAGAATGATAGTTGACAAATGAAATGTTTTTTTTGATGATGTCATTAAAGAATTTGCCAAGGAAAAAGTAAGAAAAGTTACATTGTAGAATGTTGTCATTTTCGTTTCAGAAATAAAAATGATCCTAACTTTTTGCACTTTCCCCTACATGTCATTTTTGTTTTTTAATTGTTACTAATAAAGTTTAAGCATATTTGGGGTGTATTTAAAGTATGTGAAAGTAATATTATAATGGTAACAAACTAGTTTTAGAACATCTAAACTTATTTATAAATGAAACTTTGTCTGTGTGTGTGTGTGTGTGTGTGTATGTGTGTCCGTTACCTATAAATTCCCAAAAGGCTGAACCGATTTTCTTGAAAATGTACACAGTTGTACTATAAGTGTCTGTGAGTGTTCTTAGCTAGGTTTTGTGTCGAGGTACCCCTGATAAATATCGAAAATCAATAATCGAAAAAATCGGGTTATAGAAGAAGTGGTCCGATTTTAATCAAATTTGATACACTCATAGACAAAGTCATAAGAAACGATATTCAGAAGTTTCAAGGTTGCAGTACTTACAATAGTGCAGAAAATTGACAATATATATATATATAAAAGGCAAGATGCTTGTGGGTGTGTCTGTTTATCTACCTGTATGTCTGTATTTTTACAGCACTTTTATTTTAGTTTTTGCTTCGGGTTTGGCTCTATGTAGGTATAATTGTAGTTCTTAGTCTCAGTCATGATACCATTTACTCAGAGGACTTATTTAGCCTTTAAAATTCAGTTTACGATGAAAAAAACTTATTTGATATCGATACCAGGAAATCAAAATTTGACTCATTTTTCTTTCAGTCTACAGTTTTGCTTTAACTGGAAACAACTATTGCTTTTTGGTCTTTCGTGCCAACATCCAAAGAGTCTGAGTTCCAGGACCATGGATTAGTTTTCAAGCTTTCATTACACCTGAGCAACGCCGGGCTATACTGCTAGTATATATATAAAAGGCAAGATGTTTGTGTGTGTATATCTGTCTGTATGTCCTTTATAGAAATCCACAATTTTTAGCCAATTCTCACCAAACTTCACACAATTATTTTTTAGGCTTCCGGTCAGGTCATGGGCTACTTATTTTTTCTGATTTTCCCCGGATATTGGAATGAAGAGGCTCATCCCTTGTTTCCTGTTTAGGATGCGGTTTCTGGTTTTCCCTTTTCCAATCTTTTTACTCTTTTCTTCTCTGTATTTTTGTCAATTGGAGTAGAAAATCTAAACTATTGCCCAGTTCACACTCTACCCATGTCTATTGAACAGTTGAAGAGGCTCATCCCTTGTTTCCTGTTTAGGATGTGGTTTCCAGTTTTCTCTTTTCCAATCTTTTCACTCTTTTCTTTATTTTTTTTCAATTGGAATAGATAGACTAAACTATTGCCGGTTCACACTCCACCCTCGTCTATTGAACAAGTGAAGAGGCTCATCCCTTGTTTCCTGTTTAGGATGCGGTTTCCGGCTTTCTCTTTTCCAATCTGTTTACTCTTATGTAGCACCCTGTGCATCAGTGGCATTATCGTCTTGCTTGGGGTGATATGATTAAAAAAAAAAAAATCTATACCCCTATATCCAATCAGGTCTGAACAAGATCAAGATTTCAGCCCTTTTATCGTGGTTCTTACTGCAGAATTTGATCTAACTTGGTAAAATTATAGTTTTTAGTCTCAAACATTTGTAGATTTTCTCAGACAACTCATTTTCCCTGATATCAGAAATCGATACCCTCCAATATTCTATCAAATCAGATCAAAATCTGATATTCAATCATCAATATGGCTCATTTTCTCCAATTTTACTTCCAATGTGTATGATAAGTTTTCATGGACTTACTTAGGTTAGTTTATCTTTGGATGACTTATTTGACTCCGATATTGGAAATCGATACCTCGATATCTTATTGGGTCTGATCAAAATCAGGTTTTCAGCCCTTTTATTCTGGTTTTTGCTTCAGGTTTTGCTCTTAATAGGTATAGTTGTAGTTTTTATTCTCAGTCATGATACTATTTACTCAGAGGATTTATTTAGCCTTCAAAATTCAGTTTGTGACACAAAACTTATTTGATATTGATACCTGGAAATCAAAATTTGATTTACATCCAGTCATTTTAGTACGTTCTACGACTTCGAGATCAACCTTTGAACAATCTACGTTTTTCGTGCCAATGTTCAAAGAGTCTGAGCTACAGGACCATGGATTAGTTTTAAAGCTTTTATTTCACCCGAGCAACACCTGGCTATACTGCTAGTTATAAATAAATATATACATATATGTTATATGTTAAATATATAATATATATGTGATGTATAAATATATAACATATATATTATAATTAAATTAACAATATATATCACCCAATGACTCACTCTTAAGTGATTCACTGTACAGTATATATTTTTTGTGGGAGTCAGCAAACTTGAGCTCAGCCTTGACACTAAATATTATATGAAAATTATTCATTCGTATAGAATGTAGCAAAGAAAAGTATGTATGGTTGTGAGCAAAAGAATCAGCCTAAGATGTGAATAACAAATTGGAGATACCAAAATCAAGCAAGTACAAAAATTTAAATACCTAGAAACATTTTAACAGAGTGACAACAAAATTGGAAGACATCAAAATAGCAAGAGAAATCTTTCAAAACTAAACAAAGAAACAGGAAAATTTCATTAGAAACAAAGAAAAGATAAGTAAGCTGTTATGTAATATCCTCTTATATGGTAATGAATTTTGTACAACCACAGATGAAGAAGAGATTTGAGGTAACAGAAATTTGGTTCAACAGAGGGATGCAGAGAATACTATAGACTAAACATGTGAGCAACAACAAAGTTTTTTAGAAAACAAAAACAAAAAATACGCTTATATTTAGAATTAGAAAGAGAGTATTGAAATTTCTAGAGCACATAATGAGGAAAGAAGGCTTTGGAGAATTTTACACTCATGAAACATATTGATGGCTTGGAGAATTTACACCATGGATTATGCCAGCATAGCCTTGCCATTTTTGCCAAAAAAGTCATTATAGCTCTCAAGCAGCTATAAAAACAGGTCATTTCCTGTCTTTCTCTTTCTTATCAATAAGCATTGGGATATTTTACCTCACAATGACTGAACTTTATTCACACACAGACACACACACGTATCACCTACATTATTGTGATGTCTTCTTTCTATTACATGCATCTAATGTATTTTCTCTCTCTTTTCACTAAGATGGCCAAGGGCCCATTTCAAAAGCTAAGTAGAAAACAGAAAAATTTTGTTGGAGACAAAGAGAAGAGTACTGGATTGTAATCTGATATCTGTCCTTCAATATGATAGTGAATGCTAGATAGTCTCATCAAAGATGAAAGAAAGACTTGAAGCAACCGAAATGGAGTTATACAAAAGGATGCTGAAGATATCATGGACCAAACATGGCAATATTTTAGAGAGTGTGGTGATACCGACCAAGCAAAAGCAATGAATCGGATGTTTGCTCTCTTACGACAAAAAAGCAAATGACCAAAACTCGACGGTGTGCATCCGGGTTCGCGCAGATGTTCCGGTTGAAAAATAAAAATTAATCAAATATCAAATTTCCATTTCGCGAGCCTACACAAATTTTATTTATCAGCCAATGGGAAGCCCAGAATCAAATACAAGTGTGAAATCCCAAATGATCACCTGCAATCCAAAAAGCCGAAACAGAAAGCACTCAACAGACAGACCGACGATGACAGGCGAAAGTAATTAATATCTCCTTTGACCAAGTCAAGTGGCTACTATGCTCATCCCTTCACCTCTCTTTCCTTCTCCCCTGTCTCAAAACTACTTACTGACCTAAGGAGCAACTACATCAAAGACATTCCTCACTTACATGCTCCCCCACATTCCTAAGCCTTAAATCTCTTTCAGCTTATTATTTGCCATGAACATTTTAACCTCCGTTGGACCTATATTCAAGTATTACTTTAATTGTAAAAACATAAACTGATATGTGTATATATAAAAATGTTATTTTTCAACTCAATTTGCTTTTCTTGATTTTATAATCATTTCATGACTTATAGTGGGGCTATCTACCACAAGGCCAAATTCCGTTAACCTGCAACAATATACAACTACCCTTCTACAACTAGAAAAAGAATAGATAAGCAAACCACTATAAGAGGATGGAAATGAAAAGGAAGACTTACACTTAACATCAGGAAGAGACAGCTGAAGTTTCTGGGACATGTAATGAGGAAGGAGGGCTTAAAGAATCTGATACTCACAGGACATATGGAGAGAAAAAGATACAGGGGAAAGCAATGCGTAACGTACTTGATGAGCTTAAGCAAGTGGATGACAGAGCAGGGCTGTGGAGAAATAACAACAGAAAGGATGTTAAAAGCTACAAAGTATAATGAGGATGATCACCTACATTTTAAAGGGACACAGCACATGGAAGAAGTAGAAGATACAAAAACCAAAATACAAAATATGCCTTGTTAAAATTCATTGTTTCCTTACACCCATCTCCTAATACTCTGCTTATCTTTTGGAATTCGTCCTTGGCCATCTGAGTGGAAAAAGAAAAGACATACATTAGATACATGTGTAAAATATTGTTGCCATTACTTTTAGCTAAATTAGGAGCAGTGCCTGCAACAGTTTGACAATCATAATTTGGTTTTGACATTCACATGCTGCAATGGCACTCATGGAAGAGAGGAAAGCAGTGCATAAACTACCTAAGGAGCTTGGTTGACAGAAGAGTGATTAGGAAAAATAGCAAAAAGACAAAACTTACTAAGAGCCTCAAAGAACAAGAAGCTGTGGAGAGTCATAATTGCCCATGTCTTGAAAAGAAGGTAAAAAATATTTTATTCCAATATAAGTGTACCGATACAAATTATCAGCATTTGGTAGAGAGAAGAGAGTTATCCTCCCTAAATGTAGGAACTGTGTTATTTTTCTTTCAAGGAATTTTTCTATACTTTTTAAAAAAATTGTTTCACCCCAAGCAAAGCAGTACTGCTGATGCTGAGGGGGTTACAATGAGAGAAAAAGAGTGTGGGGAAAGAACAAGTTACAGGGGGATGTTGAAGAGAGAATAAGAGAAAGATGAAGGAGATAGAAGGTGGCATGTTACTTTTACCTATTTTTGGATATTGTAACTTTCAGGGAGGCAAGTATATGGAAGGGAATATCTATCAATTTCTTTCCTTCACTTCCCACAGGTGGGAAGTGAAGGAAAGAAACTGATAGAAGAGAATTGGTAGTTACATTTGACTATTTTGACAGTAAAAGGGTGGGACCTAATTGCCAATCTAGTAGCATATGTAAATTCATGTGGTTGAGGCACTAGAGAAAGAAGCTCAAAAGAGTAGAAGCCATGAAAATATTTGTAGAAAATATTTGTAGAAAAAACAGATGGAAGCCACATTCCATCAGTGAGAAAGTGACTGAAGTCAAGCTGCCAAATTGGGATCAATTACATTGCAGACCCTCATTTGGATTTTGTCAAAAGGTTCTGAGAACCCAACTAGATGTGGCAACAGTATGTGTACAATTATATTGCCTAGGCAATTATATTGCCTAGGCAATTATTGTAATTACATTTTGTAGTAAACAAAGTATTTTCATCTAATGCCATGTCCATTATCAATGTAGGTGATCACATACAGTTATGACTTGGGAAAAATTGTAGAGTGGTTTCTCATTGTTTTATTCACAGTTAGAATTCAGATTTGTTATTCTCTTAGATGCTGTCATCAAAGGTTTAAGAGTGCTGACTATTCAACCATTTAACAAGAAGAAATGGCTTCTTACCTTTCACAATGGAATTTGTGGGAAAATGAATGATTAGGTATTTTGAACTTGGATCAATAATTCTGGGTCAATAACCATTACTTTATCCATCAATCCTAAACTAAAATACTATTACAAAAGCAAATGTGTAAATGTTTCTTTTCAGTGTAATCAAAACAGTTGAATTGACCAGAGAATTTATTTTTATGTGTATGTCAGTTACTAAACCAAAGTTCTTTACATGTTGTGGTGAGTGTAAGCTATGAACTTCAAAGTGTAAAGTGTAAACAAAAATCAAAATTTATTTTGGTGCCAGTTTAATAAAATTATGACTTATTCAGGTGTTTCTGACTTTTTTATTAGAAAAGTTGAAGACACCAAACAATTTTTCTATGTAAAGAAAAAAAAATGCTACATGATTGTTTTTTTCTCATGGAGAGATTATTACTGTTAAAAACATCATCTGAATACATCTCATCTATACTTACATAAGCATAACAATCAAAGAAATTAGCTTCTATTTCCATTGGTACAGAATTGTACTATGCACCTTACTAGCTAAGAGCTCTTTACTCATTCAAAGCTTTTACAAAGACCCTAAAATTGAATTTTCTATCTTAGATTGATTTATCTCTACTTGTCAATATTAAGTGAAAACTTGTTTTCAATAGCAAATAAATGAATAAATCTTGTTTTCAACAGCAACCGAATTGATAAATGCTTTTAGAGTTTAAATATAAATCTGGTAATATAAAGTCCCATAATACAATTAACTGACAAAATCTAATTTTCCTGTAGTGTTCATGAAGATGAAGTGTGTAAATATTTAAAGACAGGAACCTTAGAGTAGTGTTTCTTGTTTATACAAAAGACTGTCATTTTGATAAAACAACTTTGTAAGTCTTGTACATAAAATCTGTTGATAAAATGTCTTATATGAAATATCCAAACGGATTATATAAGATGTAATATATAAAAACTTGTTGGAGTTTAAATATTTTATTTTGTGGCCAAAATTTTTCACGTTAAGAACATCATCAGAACAACTTAAAAATTAAGGAAAAATCATTGACATCAAAATCTTGCTACTTAGAAATGCAGTGGAAAGGGAAGTAATATTAATAATACACAGAGTTAAAGGTTAACTTAAATTTTCTTAAATTTAAAAAATTAAATACAGCATTTCTAAGTTAACCTCTAGCACTCTGCATTATTAATATTACTTCCCTTTCCATTGTATTCTTTTTCAAAGTGTCTCAGTTAAAGTATCCTTAATGCTAATTTCACTCAAAGTTATTTCCTGCTGCTATAGCAGGATATGTCAACACAACTATGAATTTTCAAATACACTATTGTTCATTGATCAAAGTAACCTTAACAAAGAAGAGAGTACTCGATTGCTATGTGATGTCAGTTCTTCAATATGGCAGTGAATGCTGGACAATATTATCAAAGATGAAGGAAAAACTTGAAGCAACTGAAATGTGGTTCTACAGAAGGATGCTGCGGATATGGATCGAGCATGTGAGCAATGATGAGGTTCTGGAAAGGATGGAAATGAAAAGGAAATTAATACTGAGGATCAGGAAGAGACAGCTAAAGTTCCTGGGACATGCAATGAGGAGGGAAGGCTTGGAGAACCTGATACTAACAGGCCAGATAGAGAGAAAAAGAGACAGAAGAAAACAGTGTGTAACATACTTGACTGACATGAGTAGGTGGATGACAGAACATGAGTTGTGTGGTGTAACAGGAGAAAGTGTGCTAAGAGCCACCAGGGGTAGGGAGACATGGAAGGCCATGATTGCCTATGTTCCGAAAGGACAAGGCACATAAAAGTAGAGAAGAAGAAGAACCTTCAGTAGCAAAATAAACTTTTTGTGCAGCAAATGAAGTCACATACAAAATGATAAAGGTTAATCAAATTAAAAATAAATATTTGTAAATAAAATAAACATCTGTGAACTATACATAGAAAGATGTTAAATCAGATATAAAACATAGAGATTTAGGAAAAATGAGTTATGAGGAAAAAATAAATTTTGTATATCCAAAGAAATTATAATCAATGAACATCTTTAGGTGTTAATGAAAATATAAAATTAAATTAAAATACAAATTATTATAAAATATTCTTGATTGGTATCTATTTTGAAATTATTTTCTTTCCTTTTAAAAATCTCAGTTTGGATTAATTGAATTGAATCATGATATTGTATATTTTTGTCTACTCAGGTAGGTTTTAGGAAAAAAACTCAAGTATCAAAATACCAACAATGAAATAAAAAATGAATAAGCACATATTTGTGAAGAAAGATAATCAGAAAATAAATTAAACATAAAATTTTATGAATGTGTTGATGTGTTGTTAATATTAGGTTGTCACACATTAAATTATGCAATTTATAGAAAATGAATAAAAATTTTCTGAAATGTTAAATAAGTAATTTATTTCACTTGGATAGATACCAAGTTGATGATGACTGTTCTCCAATGTGCTACTAAATTCTTGAATTCCATCTTTAAAAATATCCTTGTCCTTTGATGTGATAAACAGTTTAAATGCTTTGATTACCTCTTCCTTATTCGTAAATGTTTTATTGCATTTGAAAAGTTCAAAATGCTTAAGTGTTAATCAGTAGAAGAGATATCAAATGAAAATGGAGGATGAGGCAAAGTTTCATAATCCAGGCTTTGCAGCTTTTGGACAGTTGAGAATCATGTGGCTGTGCGGTGTTGTGAAAAAAAATTGGGCCATCCCTATTTAGAAGGTTTCATTTTCAATTTGGTAAGCATATATTCGATTTCTTCACAATATGAGGTTGCTGTTATTGTTTTTCTTTGAGGTGAGAATTAATAATGAATGACCCCTTTGAAAATAAACAGTAACTTTTTAGGGTGCAGCGGAGGTTTTTGGGGATTGTCTTGGTGATCCGCTTGTATCTAACCACTGGCCTTTCTTATTGTTTTCAAAGAGTATCCATTTCTCATGGCATGTAATGATTTAATGCAAAAATGGTCCTTTTATCCATTTTGTACACATACATTAAGATTTATCGACATTGTTTCATTGTAATCATTATTATTGGGCTTATGAGTAACAATATATTGAAAGAAAAATAGTCATGAATTAGTTAAGATTTTTTTAATATACTAAGGAGGTTACTTCTTTAAACAACTGAATCAACAACCAACCAAAAATGCATCATTTCATGTGAGACTACTTAATACATGAAAGAGAGGTCATGTAGGATAGAATTACTGTTGCTGATGTTACATATTACTGAAGTACATAAGGTTTTTTTAAAAATTGGCTTACTGTGGTGGATATATGAAGATCAAAATATTTTCTAGATGAGAATTTTAACTGAGCAGTTGTAATTATCCCTGGGAGAAGGATGTTTCTTCATTCACTTGTTCATTTCAGTTCAAGTGAGATTCAATGATTGAACTTGACTGACTGTATGCCTGACTCTAGTCTGAACTGAATGTTGGCTGTTGTTTTGTATTCCACTATCTGGGGACTCTGATTTTATTTTTTTATACCCATTGGTAGGATATATTGAGCTCCCATAATAGGAAATTCTTTGTTCACTTTCATGTGTCACAAAACAATAAAACTGTGTTTGTCTTGTTTGATTTTACTGGTACATTTAATATTTTGTAGGTTTGGGACTAATATTTGTGAGTCCTGTCACAAATGTCAGCAAGAATTAAAACATTGTTCGTAGTTTAGATTCTGCTGAAATAAATAATTTTCATGTATTTAAAAGTTATTTTTAAAGCAGCATTGTAATTTAATAATCATACTTTGCAAACTAATTATAATGTTATTTTTAAAATGATGGCTCAATTATAAAATAACATCACTTCAGTTTATCCTAAAGCCATATGTTTTTAGCATTAGAAAACTTAATTATCTACACTTGGATCAGCAATAATTTATGTACATGTCAAAGGGTAATGCATTACACAAGTCTGACCAGGTGAATGCAAGGTAAGTTGTCAGGAGAGTTAGAGTCAATTCATCAAAATGACTGCACATTTATTCCACCTTTCTATATTCTCTCACCATTCATGACCTAGCCATATTGCTGACACAAGATATGACCAAGTTGACTATCAAGAAAGACCTTAAATCACTTCATTTTCCATATCTAAATCTAAACTTATTTATAAATGAAACTTTGTCTGTGTGTGTGTGTCTGTGTGTGTGTCCGTTAGCTATAGACTCCAAAATGGCTGAACCGATTTTCTTGAAAATTTACACAGTTGTACTATAAGCATCTGCAAGTGTTCTTAGCTAGGTTTTGTGTTGAGGTACCCCCAATAAACATCGGAAATCGATAATCGAAAAAATCATGCTGTAGAAGGAGTGGTCCAATTTTAATCAAATTTGATACACTCATAGACAAAGACATAAGAAATGATATTCAGAAGTTTCAAGGTTGCAGTTCTTAGAATAGTGCAGAAAATCGATAATATATATATATAAAAGGCAAGATGTTTGTGTGTGTGTCTGTTTATCTGCCTGTATGTCTGTATTTTTTCAGCCCTTTTATTTTAGTTTTTGCTTTGGGTTTGGCTCTAAGTAGGTATAATTGTAGTTCTTAGTCTCAGCCATGATACCATTTACTCAGAGGACTTATTTAGCCTTCAAAATTCAGTTTACAATGAAAAAACTTATTTGATATCGATACCAGGAAATCAAAATCTGACTTACATCCATTCATTCTTTCAGTCTACGGTTTCGCTTTAACTGGAAACAGCCATTGCTTTTTAGTCTTTCATGCCAACATCAAAAGAGTCTGAGCTCCAGGACCATGGATTAGTTTTAAAGCTTTAATTACACCTGAGAAATGCTGGGCTATACTGCTAGTATACTAATATGTATTTGGTTCAGTGGTTGAACAATGCATAAAATATTGTAAATACATAGGTCAAGTATATTCTCTGAATCTTATATGGATGTCCTTATTTGTTTTCCAATATTAACTAAATGTTACTAAATTATGGATATAGTAGTGCAAGTTTAAATACCTGGGTAGTATTCTGACAGAGGGTGGAAAGTGCGATACTGAGATCCAAATATGCATTAGCATGGCCAAGGACATGTTTCAGAAGATAACCAGAGTACTGAGAAACAGAAAGATCTTGTTAGAAACAGTGTGCTAGACTTCCATGTGATATCTGTCCTTCTGCATGGCAGCAAATGTTGAACAATCTCTTCAAGGATGAAGGAGAGGCTCAAACCAACAGAAATGTGGTCCTACAGAAGGATACTGAGGATATCATAGACTGAGCACCTAAGCAAGTTGTTGAAGAGGATGCAAACAAGAAAAAACTTATACTTAGAATCAGGATGAGACAACTGAGGTTTCTGGGAAATATAATGAGGAAGGAAGGTTAGTAGAATCTAATACCCACAGGATGAATAGAGGGAAAGAGAGACAGGAGAAAGCAGTGTGAGGCATATTTGATGGACTTGAGTAAATGGATGACAAAGTGGAGTTTGGGAGAGATACCAAAAGGAAAGATATTAAGTGCGACAATGGACCGGAGTAAGTGGAAGTCCATGATCACCTACACCCTGTGGAACACAGCACATAAAAAAGAAGAAGAATGCAATATTGGGATGGTAACAGACATTTTATCTCTACCAGTCATTCAAACAAATTGGAAGTCATAATCTCATGATTTTCTTTTATGTCCGAAGACTGATTCTGGTTACCAGATTTTTTTGTAATTTAGTTTTACACTGAAAATGTGCATCGAGGAAAAATATATATAATCTAATAAAAACTTGTTTTTAGAAGGAGCTTTTTGTGTAACCAAATATATATATTTTTTAAAGTTATATTCATTTGGACTAATGTTCTCATCTTTCTTGTTATTCTCACAATGTTTTAGCAGCTGTGCTATCCACCTTTCTTAAAGTGTTTCTGTTATAATCTGTGTAACATATGCAGAATTTTTGGGCTGACCTGCTTGATATAAAAAGTACAGAAAATTCTTATATTTTCTGAATTAAAACAGTTTTGTATTTTTACATACAGGTTTCACTTTTAATAACATAAAAGATAAAGATTTAATCTTTATCTCATTTAATCTTAATCTCATTAGATTTTAACTAATTTTGAAGCTGATAATACAATTTGCAGTTGAAACGCTTCTGAGAAATGTTTTCAAATAAAAAAATAACATAATAATTTATCTGACTGAAACCACAGAATTAAATAAGTTGAAATTATGAGCATATTTTAATGCAATATTTCTACTTGAGACAAAACTGAATAAATACAATTTTTTTTAGAAATCCAAAAATAAATACAATTTTTTTAGAAATCTAAAAATAGGAAGAGATGGGTATCTCTTCCTATTTTTAGTTTAGGAGGGTCACTCAACAATCTTAAAAATACCTTTCTACTGTTTGGTACAATGAAGTTTCAAATGATAATAATTAAAAACTTGAGTTCTGAATTACTAATGTATATTGTCAGCTTATTTAGCTGGTATCTGAACGTGAGTCTCATGGTTAAAAAGTAAACATTCTAACCACTCTACCATGTGCCTGTTTGAATTTCATCAGGGTCAGTTTATCAGGAAATTGAATTTTTGATGTTATTGGCCTGGAGAAGCAATCCCAGTAAGTGGCACCTTTGGAAAGTGCCTGAAAATCATAATGCCATGGGGATTGGCTAGCCACCCTAGTAGTCAGGCACACTCAGATAAGAGCAACTAGCCACCCTAGGTAACTAATATTTGAAATTAAGTTTCTAGATTTTAGTGACTAATATTGGTTATAATATATTGATTTAAATTAATTGATTGATTTATTTTCTTGGGCTTATCAACTCTTTGTGGGTTATATAAACCAAGGAAATATTTTAGATTCTAAGCATTTTTTTTAAAAATGATTTAGTGATACAAATCTTACTAATTACCCATAGCTGAGGGAGAAGAGTTAAATTCACACCTTTCCCAAGGTTATTTGTACATAAGTAAATATGATGAACTCAATGGGAACTGGAATTTTACTTTCCAATTAACAATTCCAAGTCATTATCTATTATACCACTTGCACATTATCCATTGCACCAAGCTAACAGCACCTTGTAATTCCAAGCGGTCACCCATCTGACTCATGTTGCTTAACTTTGGTGATCATATGGGAAATGGTGTTTCAACATGATATGGCCATAAGCGACTACATTGTTTTTATCTTTTTTATGATAAATAGATATATTTCTTCTTGAATCATATTTTTATTTTATATATAATTTAATCTTCTTTAATAAAAATGTTTAGTTTCTTTCCAGGAGAGAAAATCTCTTCAATTCTAAATAATATGCTTTAAGCTACAAATAAAATAAATCCTTTGTATTTCATAAGATTGAGTCATTCTAATTGTTGAAATGTTAATTTTCCTCATAATTAAGTAATTACTAAAGAAACAAAAAAGATATGACACTCGATGAATTTGCTCATTTCATTTGACTTAAAATGTTGAGACTTAAAACTGAAGATATATTGTTTTCAAATTGTTATTTAAGATATAAAATATCCAAGTTATTTTGTACATTTTTCATTGACTTTGTGTGCGAGAAATAGCAAAAGTCATAATCATAAAATTATAAAATATACAATTAAAATATGTGTAAATATTTTTTTGCTGTTTTTCTTTGTGTGTGAAAACCATATTTCTTTCTCTCTCTCTCTCTCTCTCTCTACATATGCACACACACAGAATGAGAAATTGAGAGAGAGACACAACAGAGTAATGAATAGTGGTTCAAACTGAAAGAATCAGAGTGCAAAGTTGGAATTCCAGTTGAATTTGTTGCATTCACTTAAGTGCAAATACTCTTGTGAAAAATATGAATCTATCTATCCACCCCCAGCTATGGATAGACTGGGTTCTATAGCCTTGGGTAAAGGACAATGTAGAACACAAAACTTCCAAATATGTGTTAAATAGTCTTACCAACCTGCAGCTGGTCAGTTTTGTCTGAATATGTCTACACACCTGAAAATTAGGGAGGAGTTCCTCTGAGAGAACTGTTAAGTCCATGGATTGGATTTGGGCATATATATATATAAGTATGTATATATATATTATAAGGAAATGAAAGAATAGATAGATTAAAACCCACTGTCCATGCATTTACTTTTATAAAGAATGCTCAATAAATATACACCTTAATGTGGTGGGAGCATTACCCACATATCAGAGTGAACTCATCCAGATTCTATTTAAACCAGGAGACAGTACTTGGCGGGGGACTAAGTCGAGTAACTGTAGTAGTAGCATTATTGCAATACTTCAAGACTCTGCTAGGCGTTTATATTTGATTCACTATCTGTATTTATATGTTGTATTGTACTTTGTATTGTTGTCAATACATGTATTTAACCCAATCTGTTGCATTCGTGTTTTCTTTAGTGGTTTTAAAACCAAGGCCACATCACTTAATATTGTAACCAATTATTACAATACTCTATCCATATAAATTACAAGACTATATATATATATAAATATTACAATACTATATATATATATATATATATATATATATATATATATAACTTCAGATGTTTATTTTAGTTGTTACCTATGTTTAAAATGGGTTTAATTAGTAAGACTTGTATCATTATATATTCCTTATGATATCTTATATATATAGTCATCTGCAGACAAGTCTGTTTTGCTGTATCACAGCTCATCAGTACAGTTAGACATCCAATTGCTTTTTACCCAGGATTGAAACTCGACTGAATTGGTGTCAATCAGCAATTCTACCTCTGAGCTACGAGCGCTCAACAGAAGGAGGCAGACTTTTAGCATGTATATTTTCATTATACACACCCAATAGCTGAGAGTGTTCTAATTCATTGCTGAATGAACAATATATATATATATATATATATATTGTCTTATCTTGAGGGAGTTTCATGCATTACACAATCATCAGGTACATATTATGAACTGACTGTTTAAGAGATTTTAATTTAAGTTCAATCAATATTCATAAGAGTGAAGATATATAATAATAAAATAATTTAGGATGGGTCAAATATTGGGTGGAGGGAAGTTTTGTTTTTATTTTTTACTTTTAATTTATAAAAACACATAGACACATACATACATACATATATATATATATATATATATATAGTGTAACAAAGTTGTAGAACTCGTAGGTTTTTTAACCTGTTGTTTATACATTTACTTTTATAAAGATTGCTTGATACAAACGTAGAGTGTTATATATATATATATATATATATATATATATATACACACTTCCTATGTCTTGCAGGATTTTGTGTGTTTGTCATTACATTCGTTCTTGCTAGTATGTGTACATACTTGTGTGTGTGTATGTAAGTAGGAGCACATGTGGTTTTATTAGTGTATCTGGTCATTCTGTGTGTGTTTTGTGTCAAATATTTTTTCATGATTAAAAATAGGTTTTCATCTTTACACCATGATGGTAATGATGGAAACATTCAACATTCATTGACCAAAGAGTTATCATTATTTTCAACTGAAATTTATTCAATGTTTTTTCTCATAACACTTTAAATTGTTAAGTTTACGATTTTCATTTAGACAAGTACATTTATTTAAAAAAAAATCACCCCAAGGAGAGCAGTAATGACACTATATGGCTAGGAGTTATGGAAGTGAAAGAGAATGCAAAGAAATTAGAAGGAAATGGAAACTCAGTCCTAAAGAGAGAACAGCAGACAAACCTCTACTCCTGTTCAAAAGACTGGGGAAGAGTGTGAACTGGATGATAGGCAAATCTATCTATTCCTTATTGATGAGAGTTTTCTTTCAAGCCTTTTGTTTTTGGTCATGTGGAATATCAACATCTAGGTATCATAATTATTTTCCCTTCTAGTTATATGTGCTACTGTTATGAGAAGTCTTCAAGTCATATGTTTATATTGTTTTTTGGTAAAAACCTTTGTTTGTAACTTTGTAATTCCATTAAGTATCAGTAGATCAAAATATAGGTCTCACAGTAACCTGATTCATCATTCTCCCACCCCAATCATTCCAAGTTAATATCTTTTTGGGGAATTTCCTGAAGTACATGAATTGCCAAATATTATCTAAGTTTTTATGACTAGTTCAGAAAATATATGTTCAGAGGAAAGAATTATAGTCAATGAAATAACAAACATGAACCACCATTAATTATTGCTGATTGAAATAAGGTTCCATTTAATGAAAAGAATTAATGCAGTAACACTTGTCTAGAAAAACATTATTATATTAATCGATTTGTTCGTTTTCAAAGTGAAATCCTAACAAAAGAAAGCATTGTTATTTTGGAATCAAATTGCACAGTTTATCATATTTGTCTCATCTCTGAGAACAAGTAAGACAATAAGTCAGATTTGATATGGGGGAATCTTCATAGCAGTAAGGGAAAAACTGCTTAGTTTCATCACAGCCTTCAGGGTATATACCTGATCAGCTTTCTCTTTAGCTGTTAGGGTATATATTTGACCCTACCCCATTAGTACAATGGGTAGCTGTTGTTGAATAGCAAAATCTCCAGGAACAAGATTTATAGTTAGAAAACTTCCTACTTTCTGAAGATCTTTGGTCATAAATAACCAAAGATTCAATGCAATTTTGAGATTTTTTCTGAATTACATCATTTATATTAAGAAATATTATGCTCAATATCTGGTGAGAAAAAATAAAAATTTCCATAAGTCTATGAACTTTACAGTCATAGTATTTACTGGTGTTATATTATCAACAGACTGTGGTGTTTATAAAATGAAATAAATTAAGGACATTTTGATTGTTTTATTAAAATTGGATTAATAAACCAAAGATTATGAAACATAAATAATTGGATGCATTCCTCTCTTTTTTTAATCATCTCAATCAAGGCTATAAAGCCTCTAAGACACAAAAGTGTGACAGAATATGAGAAAAAACATTGTTAAGGAAAGAGAACAAAAAAAATAACAAGAATTAAGAAGACAGAACATAATGGTTGACATTGGATTTAACTTTTTCAAAATCAAAGTTGACTGGAAAATAAGAAGTTGGAAGAGATTTTTACAAGTGAGAAGTGCAAGAGAAGAATGTGTTAGTATAGAACGTATGATTATATCTAATGATTTTAACTGTAAAATGATGTAACCATGCTGAAAATCTAATAATACATTTAAATTGATAAAGTTCGTTAGAACAATTACCATGAAAGTATTTATGGAAAAGGCATAGAGAAGCTACATTATAGTGGTGGGAAAGTGATTGAAACCAAGATGCCAGGACAAATAAAATTGTATATTTTTCTTGGAATTTTATCAAGAATCTTTAAATATATATCAGGAGCACAAGAACAGATGTAGCAACAGTATTCAATACTAGAACGAATGGTAGACTTATATATATGTGGAAAGATTCTGAAGAGAAAAATTGTCTAGCATCACAATTTTCTTAGCAGCAGACCTAGCAATGAATTCAATATAATCTTTCGAGTTCATGTCTGCAGAAAATGTTAGCTCAAGAAGGGGCGAGTCATTCTCCTGAAGCTTAGTATTAGTAATGTTGATGAAAGGCCAAAATGGTTCTCTCATATTATTAAAAGAAATGATTATTAAGAAATAAACAGATGCATGAAGGTTCATTGACCAGTTTTGTGTAAATAACACAAATGCTATTTTTTGAGACAAGGGATTTTTAGATGAAACATTTTTATTGCAAATAACATACTATTTTAAATTATTAGCCATATATCATTTTATTAGGTTCAAATCTTATGAGAAACTATTTATTTTCAAATTTGGTCAGTTTCCTCTGACAGCCAAAAACTTTCTTGAGCCAGAATGATGTCTTAGAACACATTTTTTTCAAATGCTATGTTCCTTCAGGATGTAGGCTAATTATAGCTTTTCACTGATTTCTTTCTTTCCTATCTGTGTACTGGCTCAATGTCTTGGGAAAGGTAATGGGGTGGATTCTCATTGTCTTTTCTATGTTTTTCTTGTTGACTAGATTGTATGCAACAGATGAAGTCAGAATTTGAACTTAGCTCATTGATTTCACTTCAGCACATCTACTGAATACAATAAATGGAATTTTTTTTACTCAACCTTATTGTAAACAAAGATTTAAAAAAATTTTATAATTCATTTCACTGAATAAATATCATTTTAAAATTTCAGTACACCTTCCCTATTTATTAAACAGAAGATCTTTATTCCTTGTTTCCTGTTAAGGATATAATTTACCAGTTTTTTTTTTCTTCCATGGCCATAATGGTTTAGCTATCTTAAATTTTTTGATGATCTCATTGATCAGTGGCTGTAACATTTTATTATGAGGATAACATTTTAGCATTTTTCTAATTGCTGCTTCTGACTGATAGTCAGTTAAGTGCCATATGTGATACACACTTGGGTGATCATGTCTCTTTTGATCCATATCTGACTAGACAAAATATTTTCCCCAATAGGTTGCGATTTCTTTCTGCCATATCTGGTTGGGTGCTCCTGCTATTCATTTCGAGGTTCTCAACAAAATTCAAAGAAGTATCTGCAATGTAATCAATCCTGATTTGGCATTTTGACTTCAGTTATATATATATTAAAATTTCAGTACACCTATGTTTATTGAACAGGAGAAGATCCCTTGTTTCCTGTTAAAGATATGATTTACCAGTTCTTCCTTCCATGGCCATAATAGTTTAGCTTTCATGGTAGTTGTTCTGATGAACCTTCCTGTTTGGTATCTAGACTTTATGAATTTAAGTGTAGTACTAGATTGTCAGCATGGTTACATCATTTTACATTTGAAATCATTGGATATAATCGTGAGTTCTATACTAACAGTTTCTTCTCTTACACTTCTCATTTGTGAAAATCGCTTTCAATTTCTTATTTCCCAGTCAACTTTGATCTTGGAAAATTTATATACAATATCAATCATTATGTTCTGTCTTCTTAATTATTGTTCTTTTATTGATCTCAATCTCTTCTGCTATTTAACCCATAGCTGGAGGGAGAAGTGATTGATTCATAACTTTCCCAAGAATAATTGCACATAAATAAATGTAACAAATTCAACTAGAATTCAAACTTGGCTTTCTGATTTTTCATTCTGAGCTAATATCCATTACACCACAATGCACATCCTCGTAGTAAGAAGCCCAAACACTTAGACAGACTGCTCTGATTGACAGGTGCATAATATTGGTGTATTTGTAATGTCATGTTGTGCATGGATAGGAGTCTCTTCATGTATTTCTAGTGAGTAATCTTGAGGGCTCAATAAGCTTTAGTCTTAGCTATTTTTTGGACAGTTTGTATTGTTATAGATGATAGATGGTAATAATTATTTGGCATTTTTCTTCTTAAAATAAAATCTTTTTATTTTTTACTTTTTTAATTATTTTACCCCAAGCAAGGTGGAACCATCTTTACTGTGCTGGGGGTTTACAGTAAAATAAAAGATTGGGTACAGTGGGAGTCAAACAAACAATAAAAGACAGATGAGATTCAAAGAGCTAGAAGATAGGAATTGACATTGCATTTAAATTTTTGGAGATTGTAGCTATCAGAGAAGCAAGTAAAGGGAGTTCCACAGGTGAAAAGTGCAAGAAAAGAAACTATTCAAGTAGAGGAGGCAGTTTATTTTTTTTCATTATTAGCTTCACCTAATGGGTGTTTGATGAAGCAAAGTGGGATAATCAAATTTCTAAATGTTTTATTACAAGAATCACAGGAAAATGTTTTTTTTTGTTATTCGTTATCATTATCTGATAGATTTTATTTAATTTTCTAACAGCTATGTTTATTTTATCAACCATTGTGAAACAGGCCACCATACATTTTCAATTCACAACAATAACTAAAATTTTATACATACCCTTCTACCAGATTTTGTATTAAAAAAGCATCATGTTTACTGAAATAAGAATTTATTCCTAAGGCTAATTTTTCCATTCTCTAGTGTTACAATCACATGACTATATCTTGCTCTGGGCACCATTGCAGTAGAGATATGCAAAATCCTCTTTAATAATCTGTTTTTCCTCTTTTGGCTAAGACCTGAATACAGCTAAGTTCAATTCATAAAACACCACAAAAATATGTACACAAACAATCTCATTTAAACAGAATGTTTAAAGTTGTGGTGAACACAAAATTAAAAGTAACTTTATTCTCGTCTTCATTTTTACAAAAATTCACAATTCTGTGTGAAATCCTAATTTTGAAAAATAGGAAAAGGATTGACCTCATACTGAAAGAAAAAGATGAAGCCAGATTTTGTGATTCGATGTTAAATTAATTTTTTAACCAATGAAAGGGAGCTATTTGCAAAATTGAGAGAAAATTTAACAATCCTTTGTTAAAAGGACTTTTGGTATAAAAAAAGAAAGACAGTCAAAGCAGTCAGTCAGATGGGAGCACAGAGATAACATGCTAAAATGTGACAAAAAAAAAATTTCAAGTCTCTGATCCAGACATAAGGTTCCATCACACATTCTTTCTCCTTCTATTTCTTGTGTGCTAATTTTCTTTACTTTTTCTTCTTCATCCTCACCATAACCTCAGTCAACAAAAAAGATGACAACAATAACAGCAATAAACTGACTCCTAAAAACTGGCGTCCACTAAATACAATTTCCTTTATTGCTTTACCTTCCTTTTCACTTTCTCACTGCATCACCTCCCCAGTGGACAAGGCTGAATGCTTTGCCCGTAGATTCTCCACCTATTTGACACTGGACTCATTAGGAATACCTATACCCGACTTCCCACCTAGAACTAAGACTCAACTAAATAACGTCCACATTGCACCCTCACTGGTTTCCAAGATAATTGCACAACTTGACCCACACAAAGCGAGCGGCAGTGACGGAATCCCAATCATAGTACTGAAGAAATGTGCCCCAGAACTCTCCTCTGTCCTCTCTAAACTCTATAACCTCTGCCTATCTGCTTCCTGTTTTCCTGCCTGTTGGAAGTCCTCCTGTGTAGTTCCTATATTTAAGAATTCTGGGGAACCCTCAGACCCCACCAATTACCGTCCTATTAGTCTCCTTCCGATCTTCGGCAAAGTTTTTGAAGCCATTATCAACGCCGAGGTTATTCAGCATCTCACAGCCCACAGGCTTCTCTCTGACTAACAGTACGGGTTTCGCTTCACCAGGTCTACTGCTGATATGCTAACGACCATTACCGAGTACATATACCGGGCACTTGACAAGAATGGCGAAGCCAGAACCATTGCCTTGGATATCTCCAAAGCGTTCGACAGGTTCTGGCATGCTGGCCTCTTATGCAAACTGCAGAGCTACAGGATAACTGGACATCTGTTTGACTTCATCCAGTCATTCCTCTCTAACCGCACATTGAAGGTAGTATTAAATGGGCATGCCTCCCAAAACTACCATACGAACGCGGGCGTCCCTCAAGGTTCTATCCTAGATCCCACACTCTTTCTGATGTACATTAATGATCTCCCCGATGCCATTAGATCCCAAGTAGGCATGTACGCCGATGACACAACAATCTACTCTCACCTCAATCAAAAACCAGGTGTGGGCAACAAAGCGAACCTCGCTGCCGAGCTTGAAAAGGACCTCCAATCTGTAGTGGCCTGGGGTAGGAAATGGCTAGTAAATTTCAATGCTTCTAAAACGAAGCTGTTATCAACTAACCACCATAGACAATTGCATCTACCTCCCATTAGCATGGGACAGGCTTGCCTCCCAAAGAGTAAAACACTACGCCTCCTTGGCCTTACACTTTCAGCGGACCTCAAATGGATTGACTATATCGAATCCATTGCCAAATCTGCCGCTATGAAAGTGGGCTCTCTGTGCAGGTCCCGGAAGTTTTTCCCACCTGAATGTATCCTGCACATATACAAATCTACCATCTGCCCGTGTATTGAATACTGCTGCCATATCTGGTCGGGTGCCCCTGCAGCTCTCCTTGGGCTTCTTGACAAAATACAAAGGAGGATCTGTGACGTGGTTGATACTGACTTAGCAGACCGGCTGCAACCACTCTCTCACCAGCGTGATGTGGCTTCCCTGTGCCTCTTCTACAAGTACTTTCATGGCTTCTGCTCCGAAGAACTTAGATCACTGGTCCCGCCTAAGCACAAATTTACACGAGATACTAGATTAACAACTAGGTCCCACCCTTTTACAGTTAAACAGATAAGATATAACCATAAATTCTACTCCAACAGCTTCTTTTCTCGCGCTTCCTGCCTGTGGAATTCCCTTCCACAAGTATGCTTTCCTGACAGCTACAATATCCAGGTGTTTAAATGTAGGGTCAATAGACACCTCCTATCACACTAACTCCCAATTATTCTCAGAACACTCTCATCTACCCAACCCTGATTCTCGGTATCCTTACCTGCCTATCACCCATCCTCTGACATTTCCTATATTTAACCATTCTCGGTATCCTTACCCGCCTATCACCCATCCTCTGACATTTCTTATATTTAACCATCCTTTCTCCACTCTATGTAGCCCCCTGCACAGTAGTGGCAGTGACATGCCTTGCTCGGGGTGAAACACTTATAAAAAAAAATATATATATATATATAAAAAAAGGAAAGAAACACAGACTTTATTAGTAGCCTGTTGATCTTTCTGCATAAACACATTCTCCTACTTATAGCTATAATTCTTGCTACTTAATTACTAACAAAGTTGTGTCACAATATCAAGAAGTTTTTCTCATCAGAATCTATTTATAAGTCTACCATTTGTCTGTGCATTGAATCCTGCTGTCATATCTAGTCAGGTGTTTCTGCTATTCATCTCAGGGTTCTTGACAATATTCAAAAGAAGATCTGCAATGTAATAGATCTCAATTTTGCAGCTTGACTTCAACCACTTTCTCATCGATGTGGTGTGGCTTCCCTCTGTCTTTTCTACAAATATTTTCATGGCTTTTACTCTGACAAGCTTCATTCCTTGGAGCCACAACCACGTGAATTTACCCATGATACTAGATTGGCAACTAGGTCCCACTTCTTTTACTGTCAAATGTAACTGTCACTTCTACTCTACTAGTTTCTTTTCTCGCACTTTCTGCCTGTGAAACTCCCTTCTGTATACTTACTTCTCTGATGGCTACAATCTCGAAAAATTTTAGTGAAACATCAATTGCCCTCTTCTATCTTCTTGATTCCCATCTTTCTTTTATCCTTTCTTTGACATTGCCTGTATATTGTTCTCTTTTTTCCCTCTCTTCCCTGTGCACCAGTGGCAGTCCTGCCTAGCTTGAGGTAGAATGATTATAAAAAAAAGTTGAAATAGGATTTATATATTCTTTTCAGAAGAATACAATAGCAATAAAATGTTCAATTTTCTTTACTGTGGAGTTTGTTTTATAAAGTAATTAACTTTTTTAATATGGTGTGAAATGTGAGAACAGACTTACTTTCTTACTGTCAGTTTAATGTATTTGTGAGTTTGTAGCAGTTGCTGATTAATCCCTTTTATTGTGTGCAGGAACAAGGCCTTAGTCAGCAGTTGTTGGTTGTCATATCTTCCATTGTGTGTGTGTGTGTGTGTATGTAGATCAAATGTCAGACACCACTCTGAAATTGTTTGGAACTCCAAGAAGCTGTAAGCTTCAATTTTTATATCTATAATGGGGATCAAAAATCTAATTTCACATTGAGGTGTGAACTTTTGAATACAAACTTTCCATTTGTTAGAAAATAATCTCACAATTGCTTGTGAAAATCTTCCTTGAATTTAAATGGTCCAAAAATAGCACATAGTAAGTCTACAACTACATTTTCCAAGTATTTGAGCAGTATTTTAATGGTTGTTTATCAAACAAACCTTCTGATAGAATTTTTTTGCTTGAAAAATATATATAGGTTTTAATTCCTAGATTTTAAATTTTCATTTTAAAAAAGTTCAAACTGCAATTGAACCTCAGAAGGAACAAATGATGCAAATGTTTCTACTAAGGATTCTTTCCTTTCAATAATGTTAAAATTTAATTAATTTGTATCTGTACCCTTAAAGTTGCTCAAATACTCAGTCATTGTCCAAATACTGAGTTATTTAGATTTTATCGTAGTGCATATTTCTATATAGATTTATATGGAGATGTGTAGATAATATAATGGTTATTGGTGCAGATAGTGGAATAAGTGATCTAAGATCAAATTTCAACCTATTCTATTGCATTCACTTTTACACAATTGCTCTTGATAAAGGAATAAGCCTATCACTTCTTTGCTGAAAAAGAATATGCTATCTCAACCCACAGTAGATTGCACAACTCATGTGAGATATTTTTTTAATCATTTCACCCCAAGCAAGATGATAAACGTTACAGAGGAAAACGAACAATAAAAGAGCATTCAGGTAGACAGAAGATGATAATTGGTGTTGCTTTTAAATCCTGTAGGATTGTTTGTAGACGGGAATGAAAAAATCAGATACGAGTTCCAGAGTTGAGAAAAATAACGATTAGGACATAACTTATGATTAAAAAGTTCAGTCATTGTCCATTTTTATGAGTCAACACATCCCCTTGAATGGGCCCGTCTATTGAGGGATGGGTGTTTTTATTGAAATCCTCTCTAAATAGGTTGTCAGCCAATGATGAAGAACTTTCTATCTGCCAATTAGCCTGCCAATGGGTTTTGAATTTAGAATTGTTCTCCTTCTGCATTTTTTTCAAACCAAGGCTAGAGAACCCATTCTGCTCTGCTACACAACACATATCTGGGGTTGGGAGTGGAAAAGAGGTAGATTTATACTTTTTCAAATAGTATTTGTGTAAAAGTGAACATAACAAAGTGAGACAGAATTCAATAAGGCTATAGAACCCATAGAATTTAATAAGGCTAGAGAATCAACAGAATGCAATAAGGCTAGATAACCCATAGAAATAAGGTAATAGAATTCATTAATGCTAAAAAACCCATAGAATTTAATAAAGTTAGACATCCCATTTTACTCTGCTACACAGCACATATCTGTGGGGATGGGGATGGGGAAGAGACAGATTCATACTTTTCCCAAAGATATTTGTGTAAAAGTAAACATAACAAATTGATACAGAATTCAAACTTGCCTTGCCAATTTCTCTTTTTGAGTTGCAACCCATTATACACACATTACCATCCAGCTGTGAATTAAATACCAAGATAGACTCTATTGCAAAATTCAACTGGGGAGAAGGCTATCTTTCTGAAGAAGTCATAGAAATTCACAGATAATAAAGCAAAAGATAAAGGAATTTGTGGAGAGCCATAATTGCCTACATCATGAAGGGACATTTTAAAAATGAAAAACCTGTTCATAGATGAAAAACAATATTTGACAATTGCCGTTATGTTAAAGGTAAACAAACATGACTTGAATGTGATGATATTTTATTTTAGAAAATGAATTCAGATTAAATTTTTTTTTATCATGAAAGCATATTTGAACTTTTTGATTCCTTTATTAGCCACCAGATCTTCTTCTATGTGCTGCAGGGAGGCTATGATGGTTCTCCCTAACTTCCTTTCCTTTGTGGTTTGTAGAGTTTGTTTCTCAAATTATTAAAGATGATGGGCTTTTTCTCAGGACATTAAAGGGTTCCACAATTTCAAAATATGGACTGAAGTTTATGACATTTTAATAGTTAAAGCCTAAACAATTCTTTGTAATTTATCTACACATATCTAAAAAAGAATCAAATGATCTGTGGAGCTGTTTAAACCTTATAATTTTATTACTTCTTTATACATAGCCTCATTGAGTTGAAATAAATGAGCAGGCATTCATCCTTTACAAGGATTAACCATTTTGAATTACCAATGAACACATTTAGATTCAAAGGATCAATTTTTGACAGTGCAATATCTTCTATTCAGGATATAGGTGATCATGGCTCTCAACAACTTCCTATTCCTTATGGCACTGAGCAGCTTTTTCTCCCTTTGCTAAGGATATTGACCTCCAACCTGTCCTACCATCCATTCACACAAGCTTGTCAGTTTGCAGCTTTCCCTTATTTTTGACCCGCAATATGCCCCATGAAGGTTAAGTTTTTCATACTCCCCTTTCCTCATTATGTGTTCAAAGAATATCAGCTGTCTTTTCCTAATTCTTTCTACTGCTATTTTATTTAAGAATTCCTTGTTGCTTATTTGCTTTGACCAAGGAATTTTTAGTTATTTTCTGTAAAACGACATTTATGCTGCCACCAGTTTTCACCTCATCATTGGGGAAGTTGTCTGACATTTGATGCCATATAAGTGGATGGATATGACATAGTAGTACAGCACTGTTTTCTTTGTTTTTAATAATTTTTTTTCGTTTCCTATCTCTTTGATTAGTTTTTAGAATGCTTCTTTTCTATGTACAATGCATGTTTGGAACTGTGTCACATTTTTCATCCTCTGTTTAACCACTTCCCAGATATTTAACTTCTGCATGTTGATCTCCAATTCGTAATTTTGCTAGACACACCTTAGGCTTTTACTCTTGGTGATGACCACACTTTCTATCTTCTTGCAATTGGTGTTTAGTTCTTTTTTCTTGCTTTCTTTTATTACCCTGTCTATGGTGTTCTTTCTTTTTCAGTGTCAACTTTATATCTTATCTTGTTAAGATTATGTGCACTGATAATAAATCATGATAGAGTTTGCAGTTCCCTGAGGATAGCCACTGTACAGGTTGAATAAATCTGGGGAGAAGACACATCCTTGTCTTACACCCCCACCTATTTTATGTAACTACACAAGTAATTTTCTATCTGTATGAAGGCAGTTTTCTCCCAGTATAAGTTCTGGATTAATCTGACATCTTTTTCAAACATACCTCGTTTTTCTGGTGATTCAAACAGATCCTTATGCAGTACCTTGTCAAATATCTAGGCTTATAGTTGAAACACTAAAAAATATCACAATCACATTTATTGATCAGGGGTTAATAATTCATTCAATTTGTTTTCATATAGGAAAGTTATTTTTTGAATCAAAAGAAATTTTGGTCAGTTGTAACTATAAAGGTAGCAAGACTTGTCTTAAAAAGAAAATCAAAATTTAACATTGATCGAATCTACTTCTAAATACCAATTTGTATTTTTTCCCATGTTCTACTCTGACTTACTTTGATCTTGAAAAATAATGATGTCTAGTTAGTTGTTTTCAGTGGGAAATATTCACTCTCTTATTTTGTTCCTCATTGTATGTGTTTATGTATATTCATGTATATTCTTTTATCTATTATTACTTAGAAACACTATATATGATATAGATATTCTGAATTTAATTCTAATGATGAGTGCTATTCATGAGGTCAACATTAGCTTGAAAGTTATTAGATATGAGAAGGAAACTCAGTTTCTTTAAAAATTTAATAAGAAATACTAGAAAAAACTGAAAAATGAATGAATCTAATTTTGCTGAATGATCAATGTTAAAGTTTGCCATTTACTACCATAAAATTCAATTCTGGTATGTTTTTTTTCTGTGAAATATATTTAAAGAGTATTTTTCATTTAGTGACACATTATTTTCATACTGTAGGCATAAGCAGAATTAATATATTTTTGTAATGGGAATTTAATTTTAAATCATAGTTTGAGTAATGGCTGCTAGATTTGTTTTATATTCCACTACTCGAAAGTAAAGTTTTTTTCTGTGTTCCCCGAATCTGATGTATTAAAATTGGCTGAGTTGTACAAATATACAATGAAACAAATACCATTTTGCAAAATCAGGAAACTTTGCTCAGTACCAAACTGCTTTCATTTAATCACCATAGAGAACCTTTTTTTGTATGCAATCAGCATGGTTGGTTCTAACTTCTAGAAGAGCAATTCTTTGCACTTTCTTGGGTTTATGTTTTCCACTGACATGAAGTAGAGTGATTATATTAAATCAGTTGGTTCACTGTGCGGTACCAGACAATTTTTCTCATTAGAACCCATTTTGCACATTTAAAAATCTTTCATTGCTGCTATATTTGGTTAGATGTTCTTATTATATATCTCAAGATTCTTGACAAAATTTAATGAAAGATCCGTAATATAATTCATCCTAACCTGTCATCTCAACTTCAGTCTCATTCTCACCAATGTGACTTCTGACTTTTCTATGATTATTTTTGTTGTAATTGTTCTGATGAGCTTTCCTCCCTGTTGTCTTCACTATATGAATTTAAGCATGCAACTTGATTAGCAACTAAGTCCCACAATTGTACTGTTGAACTATCTAGATGCAACTGTAATTGTAATAGTCCAGCACAAAACAAGAATTATAAAAAATTCTCTACAGAAACATTTCATAAAATTTGAAAAGGAGTAAAGGAGTGTTAAATATTGTATTTGTTTCTAAAGTTGTATTAATAAAAGAAGAGATGCAGTCATTGTCACTTTGAAAGAAATGTCCATAAGAACTTCAAAGTTTATGAATTTTATTTTATTTAATATCTAAATTCATTACTCAGACTCACATGAATGCTTATTAGAATTCTGCCTTTATTTTTATTAGCACAAATTATACACAAGTGACGTCTGACTATACTTTTTGTGCTTCAACTAATTTGTAACAAATGACTGATCAATTTATGTTGTCTTTAAAAAAATGAAGCATAATACGAGCAGAATTTTATATATTTCTGTATATATTGTAGTATTATGTTCATATAAATATATTATATTTTGTATTATTTCATTTATTTATACTTTATATATTACTTAATAATTTATGATCTGATTTGTATTTTTTCTGAACCACTTTATTCATCTTACTCACCAAAGAAAATAAGTTTTGAACTTAAGAAAAACAAGCTTTTAATTTTTAATCAAAGAAAATTTAGTGTTTGAAATATCTTTTTTAAAACTCATCAAGAAAATTGCTTTTGCTCATAGATAAATATGTCAAAAAATAAGTCATGCTTAAAAAAATATTTTTGTTAAAGCAATTTTCTCTCACAGAAATCTTTTTCCAAGAAGTCACTCCTGAAAAATATGAATTACCAGTCTAATAAATACCATCAACTTGTTCAGAATTAATGATTAAATATTTGAATTCCATTCTTAACTCTATAGAGAGGTTAAAGTGACACAGAAGCAAACATTAAATTGATATTCAAGTTGCTTTAAATAAACCCAACACTTTTGAGGATGGTAAAACCTAATATTGAGAAAGCATAGTTTTTTTTTTTTATTGCAGTCTGTTATGAAAAATGTAATATTAAATAAAAAATCTTTTGGATATTAATGTAGAGTCAGTAGAGGTGTTAGTATCCATCTTTATTCATCTTACTGAAAGTAAGAAAGGAATGCGTAATCAACTGGTTAAAACATTCAAATCTCACAATGGTCAATTTATCAGGAAGGTGATTTATTGATATTATTGATTTGGAGGAGTGCCTGAAAACCATACTACAGGTTGACTCAAACCTTGTGAGGGAAATTGGGTAGATAGAGCCCTTCAGGAGCTGTTCATGGCTTGGAAGAAGTCTTGTTCTTTGGTTTGCAATCTTCCTTGAGATATAAAGGATATATAAAAACGTCTAGATGTAGGGGCAGAAATACACATTTGTATTAGCCACTGAAAAAAGTCCATGACATCCACTCACAGCTCCAGGGTCTGAGCACAGCAATGCTTGGCCATGTTGTGAGGGGTGGGATTGTCAATGGATTTCCAACCAAGCATTAGTTGGTCAAAGGATGATGATGATGATGATGATGATGAAAGCAGAAAACGTCAAGCTTCTTTAAAGACAGTGGAAAAAGAAATAGTCTTTCTTGATAACAATGCAATAAGCAATAGCAATACAAATGCAGAAATTTTGTACTCTACATTTCATAAACTGTGAAAAGGCATTTGATAAGGTACAACACACACAAATAAATGAACTGTTTAAAACTAAAGTACAACACAAACATGTATATGAACTGCTAAAAAAACTAAGGCAGAGTACAAAGATCTATTTGAACTGCAAAAAAACTGACATACAACACAGATATCTATTTAAACTGTCCCAAAAAATCAGAGTAGTATAAAGATCAATTTAACTTGCTAAAAAACTAAGGTACAACACAAAGATCTATTTAAACTGCCAAAAAATAAGGAACACAACAAAAATAAATTTGAACTGAAAAAAAAAACATTAGAGATAACACAAAGATCTTTGAACTGTTAAAAAATAGGGTACAAAACAAAGATCTATTTGAACTCCCAAAAATAATAAGGAACAGCACAAAGATCTATTTGAAGTTCTACATTGTCAATACAGTTTTGCGGTTATTTTTTGTTACTACAACTTACACCACTAAAGATAATCTTGTAAGGAGATTGAAAGTACTTGGGAACATTAATAAATGGAAAATAAAATCAACTGTAAAAGTTAAAAAGTTACAGCATATTTCTTATATCTTTCAATAATAATGCTTGAAAGATTATCCATGAGTACAAACGGATTTTATTAAAAATAAGCAGACATAGTGTTAGCAATTTATTTAATCTGGCATATATATATATATATATATATATATATATATATATATGTGTGTGTGTGTGTGTGTGTGTGTGTATAGAATATGATAAAAATATAGCTTTTAGATATATTTATGGTTTAAATTACTCAATATCAAGATTGCTCTTTTGCTGATATTGAACCATGTAAATATGAAACTAGATACTCAATGGTGCCTGTCTATTTCATATACTTAAAAAAAATTTGAAAGAAGAATAATACTTAATTAATTTATGAAGACAAACTGGCAAAAGTAGGTCAAAGTTGAAATGCAAATAAAAAATAATTTATTTGTAAATAACAATTTACAAATAAAATGAAAAAGTTTATAGTGTCTCCCAACAAATCTACTCACTTTTTGACTACGTCACCAGTTTAAGTATTTATAAACACACAGCTAATATAATTTAATATCTAATTTAAACTGTTAATTTTGTTTGAAAGTCAAATAACACTGCATTTATTGTCATTTAAAAAAAATCAGTACATTCTTTGGACCACCCTGTATATATATATATATATATATATATATATATGTGTGTGTGTGTGTGTGTGTGTGTGTGTGTGTGTGTGTGTAAAAATATACTCAGTTATGATCTGTGATTAAGGACAGAATGATTAAATAAAAAGAAGACAAGAGAAAAACTGTATTTAACTCGCCTACATGTTTTCTTCTGTGATGGACTTCATCAAGGCAAAAAGACGAAATGAGTTTTATTCCAAATTCTGGATCTATAAACAAACAGTGTTGGCAACTATAAAAACGCTCACAAATCATTCAAAAAGATTAACAGAATATTTTAGTTTCAGAAATCCTTCATGTGTAGTGCAATGTCATGTTAAAATGAATGGAATGCAACTGTTTTCCTTGGACTTTTTTTTATGTATGTTAGTCTGTTTTGTTTTGCTTATAGATACATAATTTGGAATAAAGCTCATTTTGTCTTTTTGCCTTGATAAAGTCCATCACCGGATGAAAAGCATAGGTGAGTTAAATACAGTTTTTCTCTTGTCTTCTTTTTATTTAATCATATATATATATATATATATATATATATATATATATATATAATAAGGAAGTGAAAGAACAGGTAGATTAAAACCCACTGTTCATGCATTTACTTTTATAAAGAGAGCTCAATACAAAGTAGAGCTTAATACTTTAATTTTATTATTACAATGGTTTTTAAAATTATATTACTACAAAACATTTTTATGTTTCAGAACAATGCAGTTCTCCTTCAGGTGATATTTTAAAATATATGGTGAAAATGATTTATTTAGAAAATGTAAGATGAATTTATGGTTATTTAGAAAATAAGAGAGTGGTAGTTGGAAAATATGTTTGTAGGTGTGTCAATAGTGTTCAATCAAAAATGAGAATTAGGTTGAAGTATGAAGTTGAGTCGCAAAAGGAAACAGAGTAGCTTGATATCATGGCATGACTCTATTTAATTTTGTCTGTGTAAGATACCTAGTGAGACCATATATTAATTAAATGGGTAGACAATAATTGTTAACAGTAGGTTGGATTTCAGGTTCTTTTTCTATGTGTTGTGTCCCTTCAATTTAGCTCTCCCCAATATCCTGTCCTTTGTAGCCCTTAATAAGTTTTGTCTTTTTGTTATCTCTCTTAAACTCTATTCATTTACTCAAACTTGCTAGGTAGGTTATACATTGTTTTCCTCTATCTCACTTGCCTTTAATCTCTACTGTGAAATTTCATCTATGTATGAGTGTCCTTTTTGTTTCCATTTTTTATAATACTTTGTTGTTTTGGTTCACAATATTTTCAGCCTCCTTCTCTAGAACCACATTTCGGTTTCTTCAAGTCTCTTCTTCATCTGTGAAGAGATGGTCCAACTTTCATTAGGAGGACTGATATTAACATCAAGGTTAATATCACATCAAGGTTAATATGACATCAAGGTTTCTTTGGGCACTTTGATGTGATGTAATAGTTAGTAAGCTTGTCTTGTTAGAACCTATTAAAACTGAGTAGTGAGTTCGATTCTCACTGGGTGCCTCATACTTTCAGCCTTGTGTCACATCTAAGCAGCTCTTAGAAAATCAACAATAGTCTTTCTTTTGTTTCTAATGAAATTTTTCTGTTCTTTAATACATTGCTTAACTTTTGGAAAGAAAGGGCTACTTATAAACTACAAGAAAACTGAATGCATGGCAATCAGTAAAAAGAGTAGCCCAAAATGCTAAATTCAAGTAGAGGAGACTAAAATCAAGCAGGTACAGAAATTTCAATACTGGGAAGTGTCCTAACAGAGAACAGAAATTGTAACACTGAGATCTGAAGGCATATTGGTATGGCCAAGGAAGCATTCTAGAAGCTGAATAGAGTATTGAGAGACAGGAAGATTTTACTGGAAACAAAAAAGAAAGTGCTGGATTGTTATGTGATGTTGGTTCTTCAATATACTAGTGAATTCTGAATAATCACATTAAAGATGAAGGAAAAGCTGGAAGCAACTGAAGTGTGATTTTACAGAAGGAAGAATACTATGGACAGAAAATGTGAACAATGGTAGGGTTGAGGAGAGGATCGACATGAAAAGGAAACTGATACTTAACACCAGGAAAAGACAGCTGAAGTTTCTGGAACATGTAGGGAGAAAGGACAGCTTGGAAAATCTGATGCGCACAGGATGGATAGAGAAAAAGAGGAACAAGGGAAAGCAACAATTGACATATTAGATGGACTTGAGCAGATGGATGGCAGAGAAGGATTTGAGGTTTATAACAGGAGATGGGTTGTTAAGAGCTATAAGGGATAAAGGCCATGATCACCTACATCCTGAAGGGACACATCACCTAGAAGAAGAAGAAGAAGAAGAAGAAGAAGAAGAAGTATTTGGATGTGACTTTTGTTATCACAATATTTCTCATGAAACACTCCATGAGAATCATCTTTTTTTTTCCACCAGTATAATCTACCAGCAATCACTATGCAGCAGATATGCAAAAAGTTTTCAAAAGTATTCTATAACTGTAATTATTTTTCTGTAAGTTTTATTTTCTTGTGTGAAATCTTTTAGGTTTTAAGCTCATTCTATAAAAAATCTTAATCAGAAGCACAGGTGCACAATTCTGTCTTTCAGTTAAGAAAGTGAGCTTGTCAAAAAATAACTTTATATTAAGATTAATGTGTAGATAGATAGGTGGATAGGTAAGTAAGTAGGTATTTACATACTTGCATTTAATACACTAAGTTGCAAAAGTTTGCACTCCATAAAAAGAAACATGTAAAATTGCATGTTATTCATAATTCTTTTTTGAAGGGTAAAGTTTCTTTATGAAAAAAATACCAGATCCAGCTTTAAGTTTATTCTTGGAAACTTTTTTGACAAGAAAATAATCTTGTAAAAAGCCTATACACATTGAAATACTAATTTTGGTCTCTACATTCATTTATCTATATATTTTAAGTTTCCTAGTTCAAAATTTTGGTCAATACATACCATGGACTGAACATGAGAGAAACAATAAATGTTTGGAGACAATGGCAGCAAAAAGGAGACTTAACATCAGAAAGAAACAGTTGAAATTTCTGGGATACATGATCAAGAAAGATGGCTTGGAAAATTTGATACTCACAGAACAGATTGAAGGGCCAGAGAAGATTAACCTTCTTGTTGAGCTTGAGTGAATGAATGTTGGAGCAGGGTTTGAGAGAGATGGCAAAAAGACAAAATTTATTAAGAGGAAGTTGTGGAATATTGGCTCTCATGATAGCCAACATTCTGAAGGGACATAGTACATTTATCTTGAAGTTCTTAACAAAATCCAAAAAAGAAATCTGCAATGTAATTGGTCTGATTTAGCATTTTGACTTCAGTTACTTTCTCACCAACATGATGTGGCTTCCTTCTGTCTTTTCTCCAAATATTTTCATCACAACTACTCTAACAAGCTTTTTTCCCTGCTGCCCAAACTACTAGATTGCCATCTAGGTCCCACTCTTTTATCATTGAAATAGCTAAATGTAACTGCCACTTCTACTCCAACACTTTCTTTTCTTGTTCTTCCTGCCTATGTTACTTGTCCACCCTTAAGGACACATGGCCAAGTGCATATAGATATTGGTTAATTCCAGTGACTTAACCCAAAGAGTTGTGAGTTCAATACCAGGCTACAACAGTGGTGAACAAGTAACTTATAGAGTTGGGTTAGATGGAAATAACTCATGACTACCAAAAGAGGTTTTGCACAAGGAATGAGAATGGTATACCCCAGTGATTGTAATAAAAGGTTTGATTCAGTATTCCTAGCACCTGAAGAAGGCTGAAGTGTACAACAGCTGAAATATCATACAAATGAGGACAATAGTCCAAATAATGTAAATACTACCTGCTCAGAAATATAGACAAATTCCTTTGCTGGCTTTGGTAGCAGGTCTTGTAGTTTACCTTCTGTGTCTGCTATCAGCACTGTGTCATCTGTGTATCTTATATTGTTGCAACTGAGGCCAACAATGATGAATTCTGGCAAGAGTTCTAGTTTTCTCAGAATTACCTCACTGTATAGGTTAAATAAATCTGTTGAGAAGACACATCCTTGTCTTTCACCCCTTTTTATTTTTGTATATCTGCTGAATACATTTCTTGTTCATATGCAGGTGGTTTGCTGTCAGTATAGATTCTTGATTATTCTAATGTCTTTCTCAAATATGTTAAGGTTGACGAGCATCCCTATCAAGTCTTTGTGGTGTACTTTGTTGAACAACTTGTCAAACAGGTGGCAAATGCTCAGTAGAGGTATAATGCACTTTTCTTTTCAAGAATACCTCCTATTTGATGTGAAGTATTGTATATGGCTGCTATTACTAAATGTAGACAATCAAGAAGTGTAGAATTTTGCTACGATGTTTAAATAAACAGATTTTAAAAAAAATATTTTTGAGTGTTGGAAAGCTTTACATGCTAAAAATTTTGTTTCATATTTTACTCATTTGACATTAAAATATAGTTTTATACATTTGTAAAAGATTTGTGAATAATATTCAATTTTGCCAGTTTTCTTTATGTGAATAGAAACTTTTGCAACCGGCAGTATGCAAGTTAAAAACATAAAAATTCTGAAATACATAATAATTTTTTTCCATAAAGAGAATAGAGGTCACATTTGTAACCATGAATCTGGCATATTTCTTGGAATGAACAAAAGAAATTTTGCTTTCTCTTTTTTAGAAAGAAGTTGTCTTCACTTGTCTGTTTAAATATTAGACACTTGAAAGTGAAATACACAGTATTAATACTGCTTGAACTAGTAAAATACTTTTTCATAGAGTGAAAATACTGCAAGATATTGATAAGGCCACACCAGTCATGCAAAAAATAAGCAACCAAAGAATTTTCAAGAATAATGACAAAATATGCTTATCTGCTAAAAAGGGTAAAAAATTAATTATATTGCTGGAATATAATTTGGACATCATGAAAAAATTAAGAAAGAAAACTCAAACTAAAATTTCAAACAGAGATGTTTTTCTTATAATATTGTTTACCTAAATTTTACAAGGCTGAAGAGACACTCAAGGTAGAGAGTTACTGAATGGAATGTGATTAAAGTGCAAGGGAGAAGGTGCATGTTATTTATAAGTACATATAGAATAGTTATCTGTTGACATTAGACTAATGTATTTTTATTTCTCTTGTTAATTAATTTCATGTTGAAATGATAATTTAATATGCATATAATTTACAGTTAATATGTTGATTTTCTAACCAAAGCTTAGATGTGACAAAAGACTGAAATTATGGGTCACCCAGTGAGGATCAAATTATTTTTGCTGGTAATGGCAGAAGCCATGAAAAGAGTAGTGAGTTGCTACATAATATAAATCGCCTCCAGCATGGCGGTGAATGTTGGACAATTTCTTCACAGATAAAGAAGAGACTTGAGGAAACAGGGATGTGGTTCTATAGAAGAATGTTAAGAATACCATGGACAGAGCATGTGAGCAATGAGAAAGTTTTA
This sequence comes from Ascarosepion bandense, assembly GCA_037127315.1. Taxonomy (NCBI): domain Eukaryota; kingdom Metazoa; phylum Mollusca; class Cephalopoda; order Sepiida; family Sepiidae; genus Ascarosepion; species Ascarosepion bandense. Next base: position 1,813,377 of record JBBBDQ010001908.1, on the reverse strand, counting down.
AAGAAAACAGGAATGAAAACAAATATTAAGAGATAGGAAAATTTTATTAAAAACGAGGAAAACAGTATTGAATTGTTATGTAATATCAATTCTGTTACATGAAAGTGAATATTAGAAGGCTTCCTCACAAATGAAGCAACAGGGATGTGATTCTACTGGAGGATGCTGAGAATACCATAGATGGAGCAGGTAAACAACAAGAAAGTTCCAATGAAAATGGAAATTAAAAGAAGATTTGTACTTAGAATAAGAATGAGCTACTTGAAATTATCAGGGATACATATTGAGGAAAAAGAGGGCTTGGAGAATATGACACACAGGGGACATATTGAATGTAAGCAAATACAGTGAATAAACAACCTAAAAATCTTGTGCAAATATATGCCAAAATATGGACTGGGAAGTATAGTAAGGAGACAATTATTACTTACAATCTTGCAAAGGATCGGATAGTGTCATAACCCATGAACACCTACATCCTGAAAGAACAGAATGCATAAAAAAAAAGAAGAATGTATTGAAATGCTTTGTTTATGGTCAATGTGTTTGGGATTTTATTTATAAATAGCATAGACTATCTGAATATGCAGCAATAAAATATAAGCGAGATATCCTTTTTAATTGAATTTTAAAAATGTTTATTAAGAATCTCACAACTTTTTTTAGTTTTATGTTTAAGCTTACTGTATGTTTCTGTTTGAGGGGTCTGTTGCTGGTGTCCTGTGAAAGATATAACCTGCCAGTAATCATATTTTATGACAGTCCTGAATCTTAAGGTGCGTTGGATCATGGAAATATTTTATTATACAAAAACCTAAAGTCCTCATCCTTGTTGTCATTATCACATTGGTTCGACCATTGTACCCTCCAGTCTTTATCAGATGTATATTGATCTGAGTAACCTACAAAAAACTCTTTATTTAATCTATGGGGATATACTGTTCTTGTTCCAATGCCTATGTCTTTAACAAAAATGTCTTGCCTAATTTTTAATTTTAGTCATGCTTTTTAGTTGCTTATTTCCATCGAGGTCAAGTATACACTGCCCAGTCCAGGGACTAAACTCACAATTACCATGTTACCAAATTTTATGACCCAATGCTTTAATTTACTAGGTTATTTTCCGAGACTCAATATAAATGGCCAAGCAATAAGTGAACAGTACTAAAAATAAGAACTAGACAAGATATCTCTCGACAAGAACTGTCTACTCCTGTAGATTAAATAAAGGGTTTAGTGTAGAAGTTTCTGTAAGTTACCCAGATGGATATACACTTGATGAAGGCCAGATGGCATAAAAGCTGAAACATTGTAATGACAACAAAAATATAAGAACAATAGTTTGCATATAAGTAGTGTAAATAAGGATAACTCCTCATTCCAGATATTCAGAGAGAAAGAACATAAAACTACAATAAAAATACTGAAAACATTCCCTGGTAAGACTTGGAAATTATGCTAAGCCTAATTAAACTTTTAGATGTCCATTTAGTGGAATGGATAGTGGCTCGGAAAGAGAAATCTGTGAGGCAGTTGCATTCATTTTGTCACAAATGTCCTTTGAAAAAGTATAAATTCATCTCTTCTCTTCCCATATATAGGTTAAATGGCAGGGTAGATTGAGCTCTTTAGCTTTGACTAGCAACCAGACTAGGAGAAGGATAACTTTGAATTCAAAACCAGCCTGAAAATGGATAGTTTCTGTTAGGCTATCTTACTGTAGACACATCACTGCTGTTATGGCTACAATATATGTAACACTTTAATGGGTTACAGGGCACATAATGATGACAATTTATACTCCATGATGAAATATTCTTAAACTTAAGTCAAATAGATTTTCCTAAATTATCAGTAGACTTGTAAACAACAATAAAAGAACTAACTGTATATATTTTGTTCATTTTAATAAGATCATCATTTTTGTCTTAATTTCTTTTGGGGTTGCGATAATGGCTCTCCACGTTTTTCTGTCTTTTGTAGTCTAATTTTATCATCTGTTGTGTAAAGGTCTATCTATCTAATTTTTGGGTCTCATTATGTTGTTATACTGAAATATTGTAAACATAATCTTGACATTTTTTTAATTAATATTATTTTAAATTTTTATTGTATTTTTTCATAGTTTTTTTTTCAGACTATAAGTACAAATTGTTTTATATTCTAACACAGCAACATTCATCATAGTAATGCCTTACTTAAAATACTGCCACCTAGTATCACAGATAATGAAGAGAAATTTTGATACATTTAAAAAATATTAGTTTATATGAACGCTTCAGGTATAAATAAATTTTTCACTTTAAAGTAATGCTAATTTCAAAACCTGCTCAGTTTATATTTAGAATAGGGTTATTATGCATATTTTGTATGTAAACAGAAATTTGATACTGTGTACTACGTTTTACTTTGTAACGTGAGCTGAGAAAGACAAGCAGGAAATTTGTTCTAGAAATATGAGAAATTTTTTCAAGCAGAATAAGCAGACATTTAATCCATATCATGGATGAATCTAAATTTGGCATTTAAGAAATTTACTTTTGAAATGTATAAAATGTACTCATGATTTTCATATAAAACTGAAGCATTATTTACCTTCTAATACAGTTAAAAAATGAAAGATATAAAAAGCAAATTAAACAGGTGTCTATCACTAGCTAAAAATAATTGAAAATCAATATTTTTAGTTATGGTAATAGCACCTTCAAGTGAAATGTAAACTTAGAAATTAAAGTGGGCCAAGGTAGCACCTAAATTGCAATACAGTAGACTCCTGAACAACCCAAACTTGAAGGAGCCTTTATATGGACATTGTTACAGGCAAAAACTGAACTAAATGAGAATGCAAATTCAAAGTGAGACACATTTTGAAAAACATTAGTAACACCAGCAAACAAGATCATCCCAAGAAGGAATGGATGACAAATTAAGTTTTTAACATGAGGAAAAAAACAGTGAACAATGCTAAGTTATGGCACAGAATATAAGACACTGCACAAAGAAATGACAAACAAATGCAGACAGACAAAAGAGGAATAACTTGGCTTAAATAGAAAGAAAAAGCATAATGCACATGGCAGATGTGTATAAAAGAATGAGAAAAATAATGGGACAAACATGCTCATCAACAGGATGCCTAAAATCAGAAGATGAAATGTTGATAATAGAGAAAAAAAAATGCTCCAAAGATGGAATGAATACATTGGAGAATTCTTATACAATAAAAGAGGAAAACTCACAGTAGAAAAAGATGTAGAAAAAGTGGAAATATTAAAGTCTGAAGCAAAATCAGCATTGGCCAAATTGAATAGGAACAATGGGAGCAGTTGTAGATGGAATTGTTATAGAGATACTGGCAGACTTAGATTATTTTGGCATTGACAAAATTGCAGACATAATAAATAATATATATGACAATGGGGATATATTGTAAGATCTAAATAGATGTGTTTTCATAGTGGTTCCTAAAAAGTTAGGTGCAAATGAATGTAAAATCCATCAGACAATCAGCTTAATGAGCTGCATCATAAAACTTATTTCAATTCTGATGAATAGAGTGCATAGCAGAATTAGATTGGAAATAAGACAAGAACAGTACTGTTTCCTCAAAAACATTGGGACAAGGAAGGTGTTATTTATGCTCAGAATGATATCCAAAAGAGCAATACAGATGCTAAAGGATGCATGCTTCTGTTTATAGATTATGCAAAAACATTTAATTAAATACATCACAAAGAACTTTTTTAATTGCAAGGTAAATTTGACTTATTTGGGAAAGATCTTAAAACAATGCAGAACTTATACTGGAAGCAAACTACTTGCATACTGATAAACAATGAATTCAGTAAATATCTTCTTTCTTTTATATGCCATGTCCCTTCAGGATGTAGATGATCGTAGCCCTCTACATCTTCTTATACTTTGAAGCCTTTAATACATTTTGTCTTGCTATTTCTTCTGAACCCTGCTCTGGCATCTATTTGCTTAATCCGATCAAGTATATCATGCATTATTTCCTCAGCCTTTCTCTCCCTCTATCTATTTTGTGAGTATCAGATTCTCCAAGTCCTCCTTCCTCCTTACATGTCTGAGAAACTTCAACTGTCTCTTCCTGATGTTAAGCATAAGTTTCCTTTTCATTTCCATTCTCTCCAAAACTTTGCTGTTGCTCCCATGTTTAATTCATTGTATCCTCAGCATCCAACTGTAGAACCACATTTCTATTGCTTCAAGTTTTTCCTTGACCTTTGAGAAGATCATCCAGCATTCACTGCCATATAGGAGAGCAGATATCACATAACAGTCCAGTACTCTTTTCATTGTTTCTAACAAAATTTTCCTTTCTCTTAATACTCTATCCAGATAGAAAGAGACATAAGACAAGGATATGTTTTCTCACTTGTCTTATTCAATCTAGAATTAGGCAGTTCTGAGAGAAATAGATGTCCTAATAGTATCCATTACTGGATACTGCTAGAAAATCTACTGCTTAACAACATAAGATATGTAAATGAAAGTCTGTTCATAGTAGATATAGAAATAAAACTGCAGGGACTCTTACAGAAGGTAATAATGGAAAGCAAGCAAAAAGGATTAAACATTAATCGCAAGAAAATAGAATGCATTGTTGTCTGTAAAAGAAACAATTCAACATGCAAATTACAAATTGAAGATACCAAAATCAAGCAAGTACAGAAACTTAAATATCTAGGAAGTGTTTTAACAGAGGACAGAAAATGTGATACTGAAGTCTGAATAGACATTGGTATATAGCAAAATATATATTCCAAAGGCTATGCAATGTATTAAAAAACACGAGAATTTCATTAGAAACAAAAAAAACTAAACTGTTTTGCAGTATCAGTTCCTCCTCTATGGTAGTGAATGCTGGATACACTCCTCACAGATAAAAAAGAGGCAACAGAAATGTGATTCTACAGAATGATTCTCAGAATATCATCAAACAAATGTGTGATTAATGACAAAATTTTGGAGAAAATGGAAGCAAAAAGGAAATATATACTTACAATCAGAACGAAAAAATTGAAACTTCCAGGACATATAATGAGGAAAGAGAAATTGGAAAATTGAAAACTCACAGAACATGTTGATGGCAAGAGGGAGAGATGAGAGTAGAGGATAACCTACCTAATGAGCTTGTGTAAATGATTGGCAGAACAGGAATTAGGAGAGATAGCAAAAACAACAAACACTGCTAAAAGCTACAAAAGAAAAAATGTTGCAAAGAGACATGTTTGCCCATGGCCTGAAGTGACATTGCACATAGAAAAAGAATAGTAATGGTGAAATAAGTTGTTTTCATACAGGAAACATTCAATAATCAGTGACTTAACACTTATTTTTACTGTCAGCTGAAATCTATAAATATTTCAGAAAAAATTTATTAAATCATTGTCTTCTTTTTAGTAGTGATAAGAATTTCTTGCCTAACCTTTTGCTTAATGTAGTGTGGAAAGTCTGCATTTTGAATATATCCTTATTTCTACTTTTCGTTACATATACTATCCATTTTTGTTGTTTCTGTTGATGGAAGTTTTAAATTGATGTGTAAAGCACTAAAGTATTAACAGTCCATAGGGTATAGTGTAGCATTGTCTTCTTTAAGACCTCAAGCATTTATTTATTTAAAGCCATTTTTAATTATTGATCTGAGAAAAAAAAATTATACAGTATTTGACTCATTCAAAATTGTTTAAAGTATCTTTAGATATTTCTGAATGATTTGGATGCTCTGTATGACATCCACATGAGAGCCTAAATCTGAAAAGGCTACAAAAGAACATGAATCTCATTCTTAGATTACTATTTTGGTTTTGTTGCATCTTGCAGCATTGAATAAAACTGCCCCAGCACAACATATTCTCTGTTCATTTTCCTCATCTCTTTTACCAAATTTGTTGTAACTAATCCAGACATTAATATATTTGAAGTGTTCAGAATTTATTAATGCCATATTGTGAATTTTTATGATCTATTCAGAGATCTACTGAAGACCAGTCAGTTTTGATATGAACCAAAAATTAATTATTATTTTACCTGTGATTATTTTACATGTGAGTTACTTGAAGTGTTGGTAATTAGGAAGTTCATTAAAATTCAAGTGGAAAAGAAACTTATTTTTGATTTGGTAAATTAAACCAGTTCATTCACAAGTTAATGGATGTAATAATTTAAAATGTCAACTTCTATTATGCTTTTTAGATTTGGCATTAAAGTTTAGCTTTACCAAAAGAGGAAAACAAAATTTTTCAAAAATGCAACAAATATTCTTCTTCTTCTTCAATTAAAGAATGTTTAAGGTTTAGAAATTTTACTCACTGTTCAAATAAGGACAATTGAAGTCTTTTTTTGTGTAACTGAAAGAATTGGCAGACATCAACTGGTTAATTAAATGATTTAGTCAGGCTTGTATGGATATCTGTATAGTGGGGTTTTCTTTGTTTAATGGTATGGGAGCTACTATATGCAGTCAGTTAAGTGCCATATGTGATACACTTGGATGATCATGTCTCAAAAGAGATATGACTAACTAGGCAGAAGATTTTTCTGCAGTAAGGTGTCATTATTTCTGTGGTAAACTGGTTGCCAACCAAGCTATAGAACCCAATCTGTCCTGTTATTTAACCCACAGTGGAAGGAAAGAGACAGATTAATACCTTTCCCAAGGGTATAAGTGAATGCAACTAAACTGGAATTCGAACTTGGCCCTCCAATTACCAGCTGATCTTGTCGCATTCACTTATGCTCAAATACTATATAGTGAAAATGAAAGAGATTTCTTTGAATGTGTCATCTAAAGTATCATAATTCACACTAACAGAAAAGAATGACAAAGAGAAGTTGCTTAAGTGAAAAGGATGATTTATTTACACTTTTGCCTGGGGCAATATTACAAAATGATTGTCTTTTTTTTTCTTTTTTCGAGGTGGTAAGGCCACTGGTGTGCAGGGGGCTACGTAAGAGTGAAAAGATTGGAAAAGAGAAAGCTGGAAAACACATCCTGAACAGGGAACAAGGGATGAGCCTCTACACCTGTTCAATAGATGTGGGTGGAGTGTGAACCGGGCCATAGTTCAGTCTATCTACTCCAATTGAGAAAAAATAAATAAGGAAAAGGGAAAAGATTGGAAAAGAGAAAGACGGAAACCACATCCTAAACAGGGAACAAGGGATGAGCCTCTACACCTGTTCAATAGACATGGGTGGAGTGTGAACCAGGTGATAGTTCAGTCTATCTACTCCAGTAGGCAGTAGTATTTAATAATAGGTTTTTCTTTTTTAAACATGAAAGGCAGTAAAGCCACTAAAATGCAAGGGGTAGAAGAATTAGAAACAGAAACATTAACAGTGAGCAGAGAGAGAAAAGATCACATTAGTAGATAACGATTGACATTGCATTTATATTTTTGTAAATCAAAGTTGACTAGAAAGTATTGATCTGGAAGGGAGCTTCACAAGTGAGAAATGTGAAAAAAAATCTATTACCATAGAAATTACAGCTACATCATAGCCAGCTCAATTGCAAACTGATGCAATCTTGATGCCAGTCTAGTATAGTGCTTAATTTCATAAAGTCTACGTACCAAAGTGAAGAGTTCATCCAAAATAATTACAATGAAAGTATTTATAAAAAAGGTACAGAGAGGCAAACGTAAGCAGTGTGTAAGTGACTGAAACTGAGCTGCCAGATCAAAACCAATAATATTGCTGATTCTTCTTGGGATCTTATCAAGGAGAACAAGGTAAACAGCACTGTCATCAGACCAAATGTTCTAGCAATATTCTAAGCATGGACAAATGGTAAACTTACAGATATGTAAGATAGATTCCAGTGAGTAAAATTGTCTTGCACAACACAGTAAACAAACTTTCTTAGCAAATGATCTAGCAATGAATTCAGTATAGCTCTTCTATTTCATGCCAGCTGGGAACATTAGCCCAAGAAGGACAACAAGTCTCTTTCCTGGAGGCAAGCAACAGATTATTAATGGAGAGAAGTTTAGTTTTGAAGGCTTTAAAAGTGACAAATTATCTTTTGTTCCAGTCGACAATGTTCAATAAACATAGAAGTAGTTCAGGCTTGATGATAGGTGAGCCTAAGTACTCCTATTAACCTGTTAAATAAAGTATGGAAGAATTAATTTAGTACTGATGATCTATACACACATTGGGGAGGTGTATGAAATGAGACTTAATAATTAATAGCAATGGAGAAAAAATACAGGACAAAGAAGGAAGGAGAAGTGTGAACATAAGTAACAGAAAAAAAAAAGAATTAAATTAAAAAATTTTCTTACAAGAGACACTTCAATTGCTTAAGGTTGGTGATGGTATGGAGGTGAGTGAAGGGTCTATTTTCTTAGCAACCTACCTAGTTTTCCGTTTTGGGTTAAATATTTTTGCAGATAAAAAAAACAACCAGTCAGCCACAAATGAATGACAAGCTTAAAACAAATATATATATATATATATATATATATATATATATATATATGAACACACAACTGAATGAAGCTATTTAAAATGGGTGTTTATTAAGTTTTATTTTAAGTCCCAATATCCATATTTTTAGAAAAGTGTCAAGTTGAACATCCCATTAATTTTCCTCCACAAGGAAGGCCTTCCATTAAAATGTAATATTGAGGATTAACAGTAAATTAATGTGCAAGAAAAAAGAGAAAATTTAAAACAATTAAGGAAGAAAAATTTCAGAAATACAATGGCATAGAAAAGTGGAAAGAACAAAAAACAAACAACAAAAAATACAAGAAAGAAAAGAAAACAATCAAAAGTTTTCATTTCACCAATAGCAATATACAAAGCAAAGCAAAGTTTTCTGGTGTGTTCTTGAACGAATATTAAAGCAAGAATGATTTGGTGATGCCAACCTTGGTGAGTAAAAAGATCACATGAGGAATAGTAGCTCAAAACCAAACTGTTGTGAGAAACAGTGTAGATCTTTTTTTATTGGTTAAAAATATTTTTATGACTTCTTAATTTTTTTTTTTTTTTTCATAAAATTACTTTCTAACCAATCAAAAAAGATCCACACTCTTTCAAACAAATTCCAATTTTTCTGTTTCATCTTGGAAGAAGATGAATGGAACCAACCTAAAATTAAGTCAGTTTTTGTCTTTTGAATGATAACTGCTGCAGTGAAAATAAAAAGGACATTCTGCTATTGTGGATTTTACACTCAAAGAAAATTAGAATGAGTGAACTGTGATTAGAACATCAAAAACACAAAGAATGTGTTCAATTGTAAGAACAATTCTTAGAACATATTTATTTTTATTTACTGTTATCCAATATAAGACTCAAGGGCTACTGAACGTAAAGTGTTACTGAGGGAGATTGTAAAGAAGGGGAAAGTAAAAGCATTATGAACATAAGTAGGATAGATACTAGTTGACCCTGGACTTAAGTACATCAGGGAAGCATTCTCTTGGGAGTTTGTTCCATAAAGTAACAGTTCTAGACAAGAAGCTACACAAGGAATACATAGGGCATGGAGATGGTTTGCCACAATGAACATGGTGGAACTTAGCTGTGACGGTTCAAACTGGTGGAACTAACAAATGTAACTTGTCTAAACACAAGTTACATTTACAAGTTATAGCAATATAATAGTGAAAAACTAGTTCTGTTTTTTCTGTCAGATAGAGAATAATTCATCACCCACAAGGCTGTGTAAGCACTTTTGATCTGTGTTGAGGCTGGACAGTCATAACTGGGAAGCACCAGATATGACAGTAATAATTCATTCCTAGTTTGATCTAACTCTTATAAAGATAGAGCAAGACAGCATAGGTATTTTCTGGAGCAATAAAATGTATAGACCATTCTTCCAGCTTCTTTTACAATGGAACAAACATACACATTCCATTTGAGATTGAGACTGATTTTTAACCTCAGTCAGTGTTCAAGCCAAGGAGCCTCTTTGAAGGTGCGATAATTCCTCAGGATTGATGCAAGCAATAATATTTTAATAATTTATGCAAATTAAATCTGAGAGCAGGAAACAAAGTATTTATGAGCTATCAAATACAAGAAATATTTATGAGCTATCAAATACAAGAAATATTTATGAGCTATCAAATACAAGAAATATTTATGAGCTATCAAATACAAGAAATATTTATGAGCTATCAAATACAAGAAATATTTATGAGCTATCAAATACAAGAAATATTTATGAGCTATCAAATACAAGAAAGCAATTGAATTCTGAAATTAAGTACTACAGCATCCAGATTTAATGTTATATTTATTTCCTTATTGATAGGAAAAAGACAGTTTCACTGTTACAGCTGTAAGTTCAAATCACATTGAGGTCACCAGTTATGAGAGAAAGTGGTTATCATCTATAATGGCATTTGTGTAAAACTTTTAACAAACTAAAAATAAATGAATTCAATACATATAGATTTCATAGATGTATATACAAAAGTAGTTACTATGTAGTTCGTAGAAGGAAGAGTAAATAAGAGCAAAAATTTGGTTTATCAATCGGATCTCCAAATAAGTGGTGTTCTTGTTTGTATGTTTTTTGAATTTTTAGAGTTTGGCCCATTTGAACACACCATGCCCTCAGAGACTCCACTTACCTCAGATACATAGATGACATTCTTCTTGTATATCCTCCCAATAACAATCTACTAAACATTGATCACAAAAAGTTAAGACAGTTAAATCAGTGCGGCCCTGATAAAAGAAAGAAAGAAAGAGCTGGTGAACTATATCCAGAACAGGGAACAATAGATGAACATCTACTCCTGTTCAATGGATATAGATTTTTGTTTGTTTGTTTTTGAGGCTTAACGACCTATCAATCCTTATGGGATCATTTAAGGTCATAACCAATGATTTTGGGTAAGGTTATTTATTTTTACAACATTTTTCTTTTCACGATTCATTGGGATTTGTTTTTAAAAGCAGGGTCCCCAAGTCCTACCCTTGTTATTTAACCCATAACTGGAGGGAATGGACGGATTAATACTTTTCCCAAGGGTACCAGTGCTTAAGTGCATGCAGGGTATTCAACTGGAATTCGAACTCGGCTCACCGATTTCTCTTTCCAAGCCGATATCCACTGCAACCACAACGCACATCCTGTCACTATACGCTTACAGCACCTGGTATTCAAAAGCAGTCACCCATCTAAGTACTGATCAGGCTCAACATTGCTTAACTTCGGTGATCGAGCGAGAACCGGTGTATTCAACATGATAGGCCGTAAGCCTTCAATGGATATAGAAGGAGTTTGTGCTGGATGATAAGTGAGTCTATCGACTCCTAATTTTTTTTAAAAAAGCACATAAAATAAGAAAGAATTAAATTATGACAATATTGACATCCAATAAGCACATTAGGGAGGAGCTAAAGTGAGACAATTAATAATTAATAGCAATGGAAAAAAGAACCAACCATTGAATTAATGCATAAGCATGAAATAGACAAATCTTTCCTTGACATTCAATATGCCAAAAAATAAATTAAATTTTAAAGTTTACTGCAAACTCATAGACAAAAATGATTTACCATATTTTTGTCTTACAAGATGTAGCCCAGGATACCAAGATGAAGAAAAGAAAAAGCATTGAAAATAATTTTAGACTTCTTCACTTTCAACATTATTTCATCCTTAAAGCATACAAAATACTTCTTCCTGCGCCATGTCCCTTCATCATATAGATAACCATGGGCTTCCACTTGCCCCTGTCTCTTGTCAATATTTTCCCTCTTGGTATCCCTCTCAGCTGTCTCTTTTTGATGCTAAGTATAAGTTTTCTTCTCATTTGCATCTTCCCTAACACCTTGTCATTGCTCATGAGCTCAGTCCATGGTATACATAAATGTAGGCACTACCACCAACAACATAGACACTTCCAATACCAAAAACACAAATATTCATAATCTTACCATCCAACTCTCTGTCAACAAAAGGTGAAAACAAACACTAAGGTCTTTACTAGCAGAGGTATAGTTAGGAAAAACAAATCCAACATCGCTTCAGATTTCAGGATTTATGATATAAAAATCTTGCAATGCAGGATAAGCTACATTGGCAAAATGCCTACAATTCCTCATCTCCAAAATAGGACAACCCTTTAAACTCACTCATGACCTGCAGAAACAAAAGTGGCCATAACTTCAATTTTTATAAATGTCACCCTCTAATTAAAAAAAAACAAAAACATAATTCATTATGTAGGAAATATTTTGAGGGAATTCTGATAAATAATTTGCATCTATAAACACATTTTAAACACACTTTACTATATCAACAACTTTTATAAAATCCACACTGAAGAAATCTAAGATATGTCTACCTACAACCACAACCAATGCAACTTAAATTCTTTCACTCTCAAACAAAACACCCCCAATCAACACACAGGCTATCGTCAAGCCTACTAAACAGCCAAATGCACACACACACACACACACACACACACACACACACACACACACACACACACACACACGCATTAGCTACCAAATTCTTCGTATTCCTAAAATTGTGATCCAATACTCACATGAACTATGCACATGAATGCTGCTCGACAGGAGAGATACACATGAGGTCTGCTTAACCAATATAAAAGAAACAACACAAAAATAGAAATAACAGATTTTCCTTTTCTTCTGTTTTTCATTTTCTGATGAAGCTTAAATAAAAACTTATTTTACCATTTTGTTATCTTTCAATCCCAGTATATATATATATATATATATATATATATATATCACTAACTTTGTCTCTCTCTCTCTCTCTCTATATATATATATATATATACATGTGAGTGTGTGTGTATACCTATATATATATATCCCTATTTTTGTCTATACAGATATTTTATATATATATATATATTATAGTCATCTGTATACAAGCATGTTTTGCTGTATCACAGCTCATCAGTGTGGCTAGACATCTGATTGCTTCGAGCCAGGATTGAAACTCAACTGATTTGGTATCAGTCAGAGAGCCTACCCCTAAGTTATCAGTGCACTGCTGCGAGAGGAGGAGATTTTAATGTTTTATATACATGGTGTATCCACATGCCAGCAGCCAAGTAAGCTCAATTCATCAGTGGAAAAATAATGCGTAAATCACAGAGGTGGCAAATGTTTTTAAAATTTTTTATTTATTTTTTCCACTATAAAAGTATCACTTAAAAAATTGAATATTATTGCTTAACTTTTGTACTGCATATTATTCTTACTGCTTTTATCATCTTAAAAACAGCAGCACTCATGGTTATTCTGAGTTGAGGTTTAACAATAAAATATACTGATAAAAGGCTCAAGTGTAACTCAAGGTAGAAGGTTCCTGTTAAAATGGTAATAATGAATAAGGTATGTGATATGAAATGAAAGATGATAGAAATTGAAGATAAGTTGGCTACATAACAAATGACCCCAGATTTGAAGAAGTTAAGTTTTTAGTGTTTAAGGAAGCACCCATGTGGGAAGTCTTTTCCACAACAACGGCAGTTTTTGGGAAAAAGCTTTCTGAATGAAACTTCTTTCTTACATTTAAAACACAGAGGAAATGAAAGTGATTCAACTCTGTGGATGTGGCATGGCATGTTCTAGTTGTAAACATCTGAACTGGTGAAACTAAAGAATGGAGCTTATCTGAACATTTCTCATGCCAATAACGATAGAGTAGCAATAGACTTATAGTGTTGTGTGTAGGAGAAATTGGCTGATGAGTGAAGAATAAATTGTCATCCACACAATTAGATAAATAATTTTGGACTCTATCTTGTCTAAAAAGTGAGGATTCAGCAGCTCCAACCCAGATATGACAGCCCCACTCCATTGTTTTGTCTAATTTGACACTTGTAAAAACAAAGCATAACAGGTACTTCCTTGACTGATAGAATAAGCTGAACATTTTTCCTATCACCTTTTTACCTATATTTTATCCTTTACCTAAAAAAATACTTTTTTATGACAATTAAACATACACATATATAGTTTTAATCATTCCACTGGTGTTCCAGGTGTTAATGCTACTAAGATGCAAGAGGCTACTGGGAGTGAAAGAGTATTTTTGTTTTGTACTTTTCAATAAATTTTTGAAAGTCTAAACAAAGTCAAATAAACATGAAAATCTCTACATATACAATTAACGAATTGTATGTGAAGGGAATTTCATTTTTACTTGGCCTTGTTTAGAAAAAAATTATTGAAAAGTGCAAACTGAAATATTTTGTAAAATATATGAAAAGTTTTTATGCAAAAGTTTTACAAACAAAATATCAAATTTTTCTCCTTAATAAATTTTCTCCTGAAGAAATCATTGTGTTTGAAAGATGTATACATGAGTTTAATTCTTGTAGTTTTCTTCTCACCTGTTGAACTCACTTCCAGTTTTTTTGCCACTTATAATCTTCAAAAATTAAAATGCAGTGTCAATCATTATCTTCTGTCTTCCTAACACCTGTTCTTTTATTCTCCTTTCTTCTCACTAACATTTCTTTTTCATTGACTCCAAGTAGATGCGTTAACACCTAAAACACCAGTGGAATGATTTAAAAAGACAAAGGTTATGCCAGCATTCAACAACTTAAACAGCTGGTGAATGCTGCCATAATCCTTGCCTTCAATTCATCCTTGGTGTTACAAGGAGTTTAGTTGGTTTCTCATTCAACTGCACCCCACACATAATAATCAAGGGGGTTGCATTCTAGGGAGTTAGGTGGTCAGATGTAAGTGGTGATGTGGTTGCAGAAATTGTCTGACAACCATGACTAGCTTCTCCTGCTTCTGTGACATGGTATAGAGTCCTGTTGCCAGTCATAAGGTCTTCCAGCAGTTACACTGTTAACCCAGTACAGCACTACCTCCTCAATGCACTTGATGTTGTCTGAGTTACTGTGGAAAGATGAATGGAAGCAATAACATAGCCATTACTAGTGATCACTCCAAACACCTTCGTAATCATTAGATTCATCCTACTTTCTGAATCCTCTGCACAGTCCTAAGATTGACGCCCGAAAACTGTGAAATGTTTATATTGTAGTTGTTGGTATGAATGCCAAGCAGTACAGCATATCATTTCCAAACTTCTGGCTGAGTGAACTGCATCATAGTGCTCTTTTTTTCACAGGCAGTGCCCAACTGACCCTACTATACTGTTTAGTTAAAAAATAAATTAAAAAATAAACAACATGCATACACAAAATTAAAAATATTATGTGACAACAATTTACCTATATCACATATAAATGATTGTCTAAATTGTGTAAAAATAAAAATAACACTTACATTTCATTTTAACAGATATATTTACTAAAATTACACAAAAACATCTTGAAATACTAAAATGTAAATTTCTTGAATGAAATTGATCTTGGCAATGGGACATGGTGTAGTATCTGTGCATTTACTAGTACTGCATTCTACAACTGAAGGTTTCATATGGACACTTAGATGTTGATGTCTCGCAATCCTTGGGCAATGGGAACTCAGTTCCTCCTGCTTTTATGAGAAACTGAGTATCTAAGGAATAATGAATAAGAGAGTATATTGAGTAGCTACAGAATATGGAACTGAGTATCTAAGGGATTAGGAACTTAGTATCTCAAGTGCCTACAGAATAAAGAACTGCATATCTAAGAGATGGGTAGCTGAGTACATTTAGCATCTAAGCGACTGAGTATCTTGTTACTACAGTAATTATTAATACACTTATATTGTACATTTAATCAACCTAAATTATACCTATAAATATTATATGGTTATATTATACATGTCAGTCAGTTAAGTGCCATACATAATGCATGCTTGGGCGATCGTGTCTCTTTCGAGACATGACTGACTGGGCAGAGGATTGTCCCGCAGTGGGTTGCCATTGCTTTCTGCGGTGGACTGGTTGCTGTGGAGCCCAGTCTGTCCTGCTATTTGGCCCATGACTGGAGGGGGGAGATGGATTGATGCCTTTCCCCGGGGTGTTTGCGCGTGGGTGAGTGCAATGGATTCAACTGGAATTCAAACTCGGCTCCCCGGTTTCTCGTTCTGAGCCAGTATCCGCTGGGCCGCGGCGTGCATCCTGCATGTGGTTGAGCATATGATGCACTTAGGTTCTAGTTGTGCATGTGGCAGTTCTGTTCTTGTCAGTGATGCTTATTTCAATTTTTGAACATCGAGAAACTCTTTTTCTGTTTTATCATTCGCATAACACTGTCACATACATAGCAACGTGGCATGATCAAAGCTTGGGTTTGGCTGGCGTCATCAAAAGGCATGTCTCACGTATCCTGTATCATGATGTGATTCAATAAAAAATACATGAGACTAAGTAAATGTCACCACCGAATCAGTGACTGAAAGACCTATCGCCATGTACTTATGCGAATTTGTTGAGGTATAAAGGATGGGGTAACCTTTTGCTGTCTCAGGATAGTGAGATATCATCTATATCTAAGTGTCTTCATGAAACTTGTACTCATGGAAAGGAGTAACATATGACTTTCCATTATATTTTATATTTGATCTCTTTTGCATTTTTTTACATTTTACATTGAACATGGTCTTTATAGCACCACTATTTTGCCTTTATTATACAATATATATATATATATATATATATATATATATATATATTGTAACAAAGTTGTGGAACTCATAGGTTTTTTAACCTGCTGTTCATGCATTTACTTTTATAAAGAGTGCTTGATACAAACGTAGAGCGTTATATTGTAATAGTTGTTACAATGGTTTATAAATTCATAGTATCATGACACAAAATTTGGAATCCAACTTCATCCCTGATGAGAAGCACCTAAAAAAAGGCAAAAATTTTTGTGTAGTGATACTATGAATTTATATTATATATATATATATATATATATATATATATATATATATATATATATTGTATAATATAGGGATGTATATTATATATATACCCTTGTGCAAATTAATTGAAACAACTGCTTTAGTTTCCTTTCTTTCACCATACGGTCAGTTTTAGACCCACTGGAGTGATAGAGTGTAATGAATTTCTATTTTTCATCAGATGAGATCATTTGCAGTGGTATGCAGCAAGATGAATCTATTTTTGGAGTGTATGATGAAATTTGTTTGGCCTTGAAAAATATTGCATCATCTGTGATTGTATCAGATTTTTATCATACCCAGATATTATTGTCTCGACTGTTGATTAGTTGTCCTTTGGCCATTGTCTGTGATGGACATTACTGCAAGGAAGTGTACAAAAATTGTAACACTACACGAACACACTGGAAAGTCTCACAGATAGATCATGGATATTGTTGGTGTCAGCCTTGCAACAGTGAATTCAACTGGAATTCAAACTCGGCTCCCCGGTTTCTCGTTCTGAGCCAGTATCCGCTGGGCCGCAGCGTGCATCCTGCATGTGGTTGAGCATATGATGCACTTAGGTTCTAGTTGTGCATGTGGCAGTTCCGTTCTTGTCAGTGATGCTTATTTCAATTTTTGAACATCGAGAAACTATTTTTCTGTTTTATCATTCGCATAACACTGTCACATACATAGCAACGTGGCATGATCAAAGCTTGGGTTTGGCTGGTGTCATCAAAAGGCATATCTCACGTATCCTGTATCATGATGTGATTCAATAAAAAATACATGAGACTAAGTAAATGTCACCATCAAGGTGAAGAAGCAAACTGCATCCATCAGTCCAAAACATAAAAGAAAATGTGGACAGAAGAAAAACATAATGCCAAGAGGGGTCAGGGAAATTGTGAAAGATCCTAGGAAGATGTTATTTGTTTTGTTTCAATTAATTTGCACAAGGGTGTATATGTTTGTAAATATCTCAATCTTGTTGCAATAAGAGTTGCAGATTGTATTAAAATTTACAATGTATAACTATTCAGTTTATGAAAGTTAACTGGGTTGGATGATTTTACAACATATCCACTTTTGTTGGGTTATCTAATATTAAATCTTGTCTGTGGGACTCAGTGAGAAGGGAACAAAATACTACTTGTCAGAAATAATGAACCAGACTAGCTCTGTCAAACCCCTGTAAAGGTGGCTTAAAGGAGTTGTGCCTTCATCAAATAACTGTCTCGCAGATAGTCAGTTAGGACATATGTTATCTTCTTTTTACTTTGTAGTTTCAGGATGTGGGCAGTCATGACTCACCACAACTTCCTATCTTTTTGAGCTTTGCAGAACCACATCTCTTTGCCTCAGGTCTCCTCTTCATCTGTGAGGAAATTGTCTGCATAGGAAAGCTGATATTACATAGCATTTGGGAAACTCTTTTCATTGTTTCTAATTATATTGTTTCTTAATACTTGAAGGCATTTTCTTTGTATTCCAATGTGCATTTGGATTTCAGTGTCACATCTTCTGTCATCTGTTAAAACACTTTTCAAATATTTAAACTTTATTTTTTTGCTTGATTTTGGTATCACCCATTTGTATCATGCATCTTGGACTATTCCTCTTGCAGATTGATAGTTAGTCCTTTCTTTGCACTTTTCTTGTCAAGGAAGTCCTGTAGTTTTCTTTATATGCCAGTTTCATCTGTGTGCCTTATTTTTTTTATTGTTTTTGTAATCATTTCACCAAAGCAAAGCAGGACTGCCACTGGTGTGCAGGGGGTTACAGTGAGAGATAAAACAAGGTACAGGGGACATAGAAGAAAGAATAAGAGAAGGATGGGAATCAAGGTGGTAATTGATATTGTATTTAATCTTTTGGAGATTACAGCTATCAAGGAAGTAAACAAACAGAAGGGAGTTCCACAAACGGGAAGTGTGAGAAAAGAAACTGTTAGATTAAGGTTAACTATTTTGATGGTAAAAGAGTAGGACCTTGATGCCAATCTTGTGGTTAGGGCACCAGGGAAACAAGTTCATCAGAGCAGTAGCCATGAATATATTTCTAGAAAAGACAGAGGGAAGCCACATCATGTTGATGAGAAAGTGTTGTTAAGATTGTGCCCAACAGTACTAAATACTGTTAGAATCTCAAATGAAGTCATATTAAATTGACTAAAGCTGATAAAAGTTTTTGTAGATCAGTAAATATATTTCACATTTTAAAACAATACAATGAAGTAACATAATGATGCATAAGGCATATAAAGCAAATATTGTTTTATCAAATAAACTCTTTTGAGCAACATGTAAAACCTACAAATAATGAAAATATCAAATAGAAAATTCACTATTGTTTCAATAAGAAGAATATTACAACAATGTCTGGAAAACTAGTACATTTGCCACAACATTACAAAACTTACTTCAGATATTAAACCATCATTTCTACATATCACTAGAAATAATTTTCTAATGATATGGAAGGGGCCGCTGTCATGTCCATAAAGAAATTCAGAAATAAAAGATTAATTATACAAGGTGTCGTGTTTATAAAAAATAATTAAAAATTAATTATAGTGTCAAAAATAATTATCGTCAATTCACTCATTCTAAACCAATGAGAATCAGCCCCACTTTTCTTCTCTAAATACACAAACATGTGACATTCTCACAGATAGACCAGCAGTTCACATGGATAGGTTGTAAAATGTGCATCATTGAAAATTTCATCTTCTTTTCCTTTTTGAGGCCATAAAAATGACATTTATCTTTTAGCACTCAACAAAAATTCAAGGTAAGAAAACTCGACACTTCTTGTGTTTTCTAACTAAATTATCTGGACACTCATTACACACATAAAAAAAATGAAAAAAACACATACAAGATTGTATATACTTTCCTTATTCACATTATCATTCTGTCAGAATCCATATTTGATCTGTTTAACCCCAAACTCACAATTTAACTCAGTATTACTGTCTCTCGTGTCTCCAACTCCACATAACAAACAGATAATAGATAATACTTGTTTTCTTGCTTTCATGTCCTGCTGTTTCTCATTTTTATGAGTATTTTTGTGTATATCAATGTTAGAGGGTTTATAATTATTTACCCAGAGTTATAACCACCTGACACTATAAGAAATGAAGCCATTTTCCAACCCATATACACATCCACAAATAGCCATATACAAACTTAGCAAAACACCGATACTGAAAAAAAAAAAATTATCAGCAAGAAACAGCAAATTTCTTTGATTCTATTGTCATGGAAAATACAGGATATCACAGAAATATCTCCAACATATACTTCCCAGAAATACCTTTTTTATTTTGTTAACCTAAGCAAGGGGTTACTGCCATTAGTGCACAAGGGGTTACAGTGATAGAAAAAACTGGGTACAGGGGTATTGGAGAAAGGATAAAGATGAATGGAATTCAAGAAGATAGAAGATGGAAATTGACATTGCATTTAAATTTTTGGAGATTGTAGCTGTCAAGGAAGCCAGTAAACAGAAAGAAGTTCTACAGTTGGGAAGTGTGAGGAAAGAAACTGTTGGAGTAGAAGCTTAACTATTTCAAAAAGGGAGAACCTAGATGCCAACCTAGTTGTTTAATTTCATGTGAATCTTGTCAGTTGCCAAGAAGATATTTGTAGAAAAGACAGAGGGAAGCCACATCACATTGGTGAGAAAGTGACTGATGTTGAAATGCCAAGTCAAGATTGATTATATTACTGATCCTTCTTCTGATTTTGTCAAGAACCACGAGATGAATAGCAGGAGCACCTGATCAGATAGAGCAACAGTATTGAATGCATGGACAAATGGTAGATTCATAACATAAATGTGCAAGATCCAATCTAATGAGAAAACTCTCTGGCCCAGCACAGTGACCCAACCTTACTAGCATTAGATGCAGCTAAAGATATATGTAGTCGGTTGAAAAAAGTGAGGCCAAGTTAAGACATTAGTGGCAATGTTGTTTTTATCTACTTAATGTTTTACTATTATGTAGAGGCATTTCTGTCATCACCTGTATAAAAAAGAAGATTAATATTGAAGATAAATGCCGATATACAACTCTTAAGTGTTTGTATAAACCAAAAATTTAAGGACAGTCTGTCATCAATTAGAGTCACTTTCAAGAAAATTACATTTGATTTGTTTCCTTTCAGAGAAACAAATTTTGATAATATTTGTAATTGAAAGTTTGAAAAGCAGGGTGTTTGCTTACTTTCTGCAAGATTTTGAATGTTTCTAAAAATATTTCAATGTTTTATTCTTATGGCTAGCATAAGAATGCCATCCATGTTTTAGGCATCATACTTGTTTTGAAATCTATATCAAGTTATTTCAAGACAAACCAATGTCAGTTTTTTGCCAAATTTCTACCAAGTGTTTTTTAGATTTGTACTAAGCTTTCAAAGAAGATTTTCCCCAAAACTGAGGGTCCTTCAAGGTTGTATAGAATATGGTTCAGTGCATTTATTTTCTTAATATTTTGCCAAGATAAAGTCGCCTTTTACTCGTTTTCGAAAGTATAAAACCACTTTAGCTTTGAACTCATAATTCATTTGACTCTTGAAAAGCTAAAGACAATCTATTTAGAAGGCTTTATGAAAGTTCTTATCAAACTAGTGTTTCATATGTTGGATGTATGTTGTGTTGTAATTAGTATCAGCGCAGAATGAGAAACCAGAGAGCTGAGTTCAAATTCAAGTCAAATTTGTTTCATTCACTTACTTACAGATACCTTTGTGAATAGTATTAATCCCATTAGCTTCTCCCATTAGCTATGGGTTAAATAGCAGGACCGATTGGGTTCTCTAGCCTTGGTTGGCAATCAGACTACCGCAGAAAAAAACGAAAACTCACTTTGAGAAAATCTTCTGCTTAGTCAATCATTGATTGAAAGAGATATGATTATTCAACTGTGTATCACATATCACAGTTAACTGACTGACTAATCCATAAATTCTATAGCATTTGTTGACAACCAGTCTGTTGCACAAAGAAATGACAACCTACTCTGGGAAAATCTTCTGACTCATCAGTCACTGATCCAAAGAGATATGATCAGCCAAGAGTGTATCATGTATGGCAGATCCTTTTTTGGATTTTGTCAAGAATCTCGAGATGAATAGCAGGAGAACCTGACCAGATATAGCAACAGTAATGAATGCACAGACAAATGGTACATTCATAAATGACTGACTGTTGCATAAAATAAAATCTGTGATAAAATCTACAGATTTGATGAAACAGGAAGAAGAAAATAACACCACAAAATTATTTTTAATTTTCATTAATAATTTTCTTTCCATCTTAATTCTTTCTTCTGTTTAATCTCATCTTATTTGGGCTGTCAATCTATAGCAGCAAGCAAACTGCAGGAATCGGAAATAATAAATGAAAAATCTCTTTATTAAAGAAGGAATTGTGTTCTAATTTTGGTATTAAATAACACATGGACCTTGATATGCCATTAAAGAAAATCAACCAAACTACATATTCGATTTGTGTTTAATAATAAATGATTGAAAAAGGGATAATGTAACATAAATATGGAGCTTCAAATAATGGGTAATTGTATTTGTTTCAAAAGGTGATTATCATTTTGGAAGTATTACTTTTTTGTAATCATCAATATATTAGAAAATAGTAAATAATTTGCTATTTGAGGAGATAAAAACAAATTTTGCAAGTAAAAATACTCACTACTTTCAAAGAATTACCTTCATTGAGCATAGATGAAAAAAAAAAAAAGCAATGGTTTGCATTCTAACAGCTGAAAAAAGATTTTTTTATTAACAATACTATTCTTAGGCATGTATAAATAAAAATCCAATTATGAACAAAATCTGCAACAATTTCTTGTATGTTAATCAAATATTGATGACCAGCAAGCATTGATTGAATATTGCTGCTACATCTGGCTTCTTCTATGTATTTAGAGATTCTTCATAAAATACAAAGAAGAGTCTGAAATGTTATTGATTCTGAAGTTTCATTACACTTTCTCACTGCAGTAATGTGGCTTCCCTGTGCCTTTTCTATAAATATTTTCATGGTAATTGCTTTGATTAGCTTTCTTCTTTGATACCTAGATTTTGGGGATTTTAAATGCATTACTAGATTGGTGGATATGCGTTGTGGTGCAGGACGTGCATTATAGTGCGAGGGATATCAGCTCAGAATAACACATTCGGGTGCTGAGTACAAATTCCAGTTGAATTCCTAGCATACACTTATACACAAATACCCTTGGGAAACGTATTAATCTGTCTCTTCCCTCCAGTTATGGGTTAAATAATAGGACAGATTGGGTTCTATAGTCTTTGCTGGCAACCAGTCTACTGCAGAAAGCAATAGCAAGCTACTGTGGAATAATCTTCTGCTCAGTCAGTCATGTCTCTTTCAAGACATGATCGCCCAAATGCATGTATCACTTAACTGACTAACTAGATTGGTATCTATATCTCAGCAATTTACAGAATAAATGGTTAAATGTAACTGTAAATTCTATGCTAAAAGCTTCTTCTCTTGAACTTGTTGGCGCTTGATGAACACTCTTTCAGCTTCTTGTTTCCAGTCAAGTTTGATCTTCAAAAATTTTAGACCAATGTCAATTGCTATATTGCTGTCTTCAAATTCTTGTTCTTTTATTGTTCGCTCTCCTTAATAATGTTTCTTTTCTCATATTCTTTTACACTCTTGTTTCTTAATGGCTTTATTGTCCCGTCATGATTATCGTGATCATGGCTCTCCACAACTCCCTGTTCTTTGTAGTTCTTAATAAATTTTGTCTTTTTGTTATCTCTTAAACCTTCCTCCAACACCTAGCTCGCTATGTAAATTATGTATTATTTTCCTTTTACCATCAATATGTTCTGTGAGTATCAGATTTTCCAAGCATTCTTTCCTCATTATGTCCCCTAAAAGTTTCAACTTTCTCTTTATTATATTAAGTATAATATTTGATTGTGAGCAATGATAGAGTTTTAGAGAAAGAAACCACACCAAAATGTAAAACCACATTTCTGTCTGTTCTTAATTTGTGAGGAGAGTTTTCAACATTCATTGGTATATAGGAGGACTGATAACAGTTCAGTAATATTTTCTTAATTTCTAACAAAATTTTTATGGCTCTTAAAACTTTGCTTGGTTTTTGAAAGGCATCTTTTGCTATCCCAATGCACCTTTGGATTTCAGTATTGAAATTTCTGATTACCATTAAAATATTTCCCAGATATTTAAATTTGCTTGTGATGAAATGAATAAAAAAAAAGTAAGTTTGACAGTTGCTTTTATTCCAGAAATACATGAATAACTATAAAATATTAACAATCTATTAGCATTTTTATTCAGTTTCTGACATTGAATAAACAAATTTGCACATTATTTTTCCTATTGTTTTATTAAAACTGATTATGCCGCCAATCATATTGTAGATAATAAAATTGTTTGCAATACTATTGTATTTCTTTGATTTCATCTTATGTGAAATCAATATACATAATAGTATATTTTTTATTTATTAATAAGCAGGAGGATTTCTTGAATTTTTTCCAATTCTACTTGTAATTCAAAGTGAATAGAAGAAAATCAACAATCTTTCTTTTATTTCTTCTTTTGTCTTCACATCTGCTGACATAGAAAGATTTTCAATATTTTTTCCACAGCCATCTTTCCACTCAATGTTAATAACAAAGATCACAAAAAAATAATCATCTTTATATTAACCCTGTAAAATCCACTGTGGACTATAAGGCCTTAGTCTCACCAATCTAGATGTTGCTGTGATTTCTTCAGTAGATTTTTATAGTTGTGTTACTAGCCCCATACCAAATCAGTTTTTAATTGAACAGGCTTAGATTTAATTGCACAGTATATTGATTGATTTATTTTTTACTGCTTATCAACCCTCTGCAGGTTATTTAAAGCAAGAAAATATTTTTAGATTGTAAGAAGTTTTTGGTGGATAGGGTAGATTATTTACTGATACAAGTCTTACTAATTAACTTTTAGCTGGGAGCAGTAGAGTTGGATTCGCCAAGGGTATCTGTGTATAAGTGAAGATAACAAACTCAGTTGGAATTGAAAATCAGCTGTCCAGTTTCTAATTCCAAGCCATTATCCATTACATCATCCTAAACATTCATTCTTACGCCACCTTCTATTGTCAAGCGGTCACTGTCTAGGTACTGACTTGATGTTGCTGATCTTGATTCTGATTTTGTGATCATATAAAATCTGGTTTTGCAACATGATAAGCACATAAGCCAGCTGCATAGTACAATTTAATATTTTCTAATGTTAGATCAATAACTTGAACCATAAAGTCATTAGCTGAATTTTTATCTAAATTTTTCACTGTATAATATTTGATGGGATTAATGGAAAAGCATTTGATTAAGTGCAGGAAAAAGGAATATGATTACATTGTGTCTTATATATATATTAATAAATATGCATATTATCCTACATCGATAACACAACTCAGAGTTGCAGGTACTATGCAATCATCAGGTGCATTTTAGAGTTCATAATAGGCATGAAACTTTGAGTTGTGCTCAATATATATCTTAACCATGTAAACTCCTCTGTTGGGGCCATCATCGTCACTACACTAGGTTTTAGGTAGGGAGAATAAATGAACTCATATCTTTTCCAAGTCATTGCAACAAATTCAACTGGAATTTGAAGTAGATACACCAATCTCAGTTTTAGTGCCATAGCTGTAATGTTATGTACAAATTCATTTTTCTTCAGAAATGGCGTGATATTTGCAGCATTCTTCTGTAGAACCACATTTCAGTTGCTTCAAGTTTTTTCTTCATCTGTGATGAGATTGTTCAGCATTCTTTACCATATTGAAGAACAGAAAACATGTAGCAATCCAGTACACTCATCTTTGTTTTTAGCAAAATTTTTCTGTCTCTTAATACTCTACTCAGCTTCTGGAATGCATCCTTCACCATGTCAATTTGCTTTCAGATCTCAGTGTTGCACTTTCCATCCTCTGTTGAAAACACTTCCCTGGAATCTAAATTTTTGTACCTGCTTGATTTTAGTATCTCCCACTTGTTATTGGCATTTTGGGCTCTTCTTTTAACTGATGACTCTGCATTTGATTTTCTTGTAGTTTATTTGTAGTCCTTTCTTTTCACTTTCATCAACTACCTTCTTTAGGAGGTAATTTCCTTCCTATGTCTGCTATCAGCACTGTATCATCTGCATATCTTACGTTGTTCAGACTGTGGTGACTGATGATGAATCCTGGCATAACCTCAGAATAATCTCACTGGATACGTTGAATAGATCTGGTAAAAAGGACATTGTTGTCTTACACCCCTTTCTATCTTTGTATATCTGCTGAATTTGTTTTCTGTCCATATGCATGTGGTTTGCTGCTAGTAAAAGTTTTTGATTACTCTAATGTCTTTCTCAAATATGTCTAGGTTGTTGAGCATTTCTATCAATTCTTTGTGGTGTACTTTGTTGAATACCTTTGCATAGTCAATAAAACATAGGTACATCTCCTTTTTCATTTGTATTGTCCTTTCTGATAGCATCCTAAGAATAAATATTGTGTTTCTTGTTCCAGTGTTCTTGATGAAACTGCACTATTCTTGTCCTATCTTTTCTGCTTCACATTCTATTCATCAGGATTCAGATGATGAGCTTTATTATGTGGCTCATTAAACTGATTGTACAGTGGAGTTCACATCTGGCTTTTTAGGCAGTGCTATGAAAATTGATCTGCTTAGGTTGCTTGGAATTACACCTCTGTTATAGATTTCATTTAGTATTTCTGTAATTTTCTCTATACCAAAATTGACTGTTGGCATCTCTATTACAGTGCCTTCTGGTCCAGCTGCTTTGTTTCTATTCAGTTTGACTAGGCAGCTTCCACTTTGGATTTTCATATTTCCGGTCCGTCAGCATCTTTGAGTATTGTTGGTTGCTCTCTCTTGTTGTGGAAGAGATCTTTTATAATTTCTCCCCATTGCTGGAGTATTTCCTCTTTCTCTAATATGATCGTTCTATCCTTGATCATTCTATACACTCTGTTGAGGAGGATATTTTTTGTCCTGTTAGTTCCTTTATTTCTTTATGCATGCCTGCTTTATTAGTCTTGCTCAATCTTTCTACTTCTGCATATTTCTTGTTGAATCATTCCTCTTTAGCCTGTATTCTGTTTCATGTCTTGGCATAGTTTTCTTCTGTCTTCTTTGCATCTTGTCAAGAATCTCTTCAGTCATCCACTTGTTTTTTCTTCTGCATCTGATTTCCTTTGAGACAATGTTGTTTGCTGATGTCACTAGCATTTTCTTTAGTGAGTTTCATTTTGAGTTTCCATTTCCAGTTTGTTCTTTGTATTTGTTTTTCACATTGTCAGAGTATTGTTTTCTGTAGGTTGAGGCTATTCACGAATATGTTGTATTGCTCTCTGGGTGCTGTACTAGGCTTCTTCAGTCTCTAAAGAAACCTAAAGTTTAAAGTCTAAAGTTTAAAGCCTAAAGTCCCTTAGTTTGCCAATGACTGGAAGGTGGTTGTATCCATAGTTGGCACATGGATAGGTTTTGCAATGAACTACTGCAGTCTCCTGTTTTTGGTTTTTCATGTCACTTCCTGGGCTTCTCCATGTCCATAGGCACCTTGGGTGTTCCTGAACCCAGGTATTCTTGAAACCAGGTGTTAGTTATTATATGATCAATTGCTGTACACTATTGAACCTATTTTTCTCCTCTGTAAGTACCAAATCCAAAGTTGCCAGTTGTCACCCCATTCCCTCTCTTTCCCTATCTTAGGATTCAAGTCTCCCATGATGATTCTAATTTCCTGGGTTTTGCACTGAGCCTTGGCATTGTCCAGTATGAAGTAGAAAGATTTTATTTCTTCCTCAGTGCTTTGTGTCCTTGGTGCATAGACTACTATAATTACTATGTTGAAGGGTCTCCTTTTCAGTTTGACCATGAGAACTCTTTTGGATAACTGGCAGTGTCCCAGAATGCATTTCTTCATTTCTTTGTCCAGTATTAAACCAGCTCTCTTTCCGTTATTTTTACCTCCTGTGTATATTTTTCTGATTATTGTTGCTGAAGTCTCCATTGTTTGGCCATCTAGTTTCACATATTCCCAGAATATTGATATTCAGTCTGTTCATCTTCTACTTGATATTCTCAAATTGACCACAGTTGTTCAGCATCCTGACATTCTATGACCCTAGAGTAATTTTTTGTTTGTTGTGCAAAGTCACAGGGTAACATTCCAGAGACACCAGTTGCTCATGTTGTTCCTTTCTGAGCGGAGAGAACAAACTTCAAAATATTGTGTCCCCTTTACACCATTGGTGCTAACAGTTGCAGGATGACGGTAAAGTGACAGCTATTGCCCATGTCAGTCCTTACTGGGCGAGGAGTTATTTCTTTTGGGAGTAACCTCCTTCACACCAGTGGCTTTCATATATCAGTTTTTCAGGGCCATGATTATTCTCTGGGAGGATAATGGAGTGGTATCCAATTGTCTTTTCCATGGTGATTTATCTAGATATCTAATTAGCTGGCTGTTGACTCCTTCAGAGTTCTTCTACCCCTTTTTAGGGTCTTGTTTTTTGTCCACAATGGATTGCTAACATCCTGTCTCACTGACAAGCTCATGCAGTGGGTTATCCGGTTTAGTCGCCAGGGTTCCGACAAAAATAAATAAATAAATAAATAAAAATTATATAGAGTATAAATTGAGATAACTTACTAAGAAAAATTAACAAGTTACTTTCAAGTTCTTAATAAAGAAGGTCTCAAATTAATAGGTTTAATATATTAAAGAAAAGAGAAATCTAGGTCAATGTCTATTTATTTTTATTCTTTTTTAATTTTATTTTTCTGATACAATTGATTTCTGCAATTCCTCCTCCTAATTTTCCATCAGTCTCCCATAATTTTTTTATTTCTTCAATGATTTTTAGCAAAAATTTCAATACAGAAATTTCATTCTGATCAGATGTTTTTCAATGCATTATATTTCATGCACATATCAAGTGCCTTTTTTTTATGCAGTATCATTTTCTGAAATAACTTTTTATGGAAATTCAACTCCGTCCTTTTAGTGTAATTGAATTTCCTCTTTTAGTTCAGCTTTAGAAAATACTATACTTTTTATTGAACCTAAACAGAAAGCAAATTCTTGATTTAAGCTCGAAGTTCAATTAGTTTAAACTTTTTCTTTCAATAAATATGTGTGCAGACTTTTATAAAACTTAATTACATAATTTATGATTATATTACAATTAGAGTATTATTAGTATTATTAAGATCATAAAATATATAGATGATAGATTTTGAAAGAAAACTGAATGAACTCTTGTAAAGGAAAAGGAGAAGAAAGAACTCACTTTAAGAAGGTAGAATGCATCATTTAGGCAGCTCAAGGTATAAACTGCATATTTAGGATGTTCAAATGAAGAAGATATGGAAATTTAACTATCTGGGTACTGGAGTAGCAGATAATAGAAAATCTGACACAAAAATCTAAAGGCATAGAAAAATAGTGAAAGATGTCTTCCAGAAACTAAGCAAAATCTTGAGAAATATGAAAATTTAGTTAGGAAAAAAGAGAAAAATGCTGAACTACTATATAATATTTAATCTGCTATATATTAGTAAATGTTGGACAATTAGTTCGCAGTTGAAAAGAGATGTGATTCTACTGATGAATGCTGAGAATAACATGAACAGAATATATGAGAAAATAGAAACTACAAAGAAATTCATACTTAAAATCAGAATGAGATCATTGAAATTTCTGGGAAACGTCTTGAGGCAAAATGGCCTGGGAAAATTAACACTCACAGGACACAATGAATTCAAGAGAAGCTGGTAAACAACAAGTAAACTTTTTTCTTTTGAATCATTTAACCCCAAGCAAAGCAATAAAATCACTAACACACAAGAGCTTACTGAGTATTAGAGAATATGAGAAAAAAGCAATTAGAATTAAGAAGATAATGATTGACATTGCATTTAAAATTTTGAAGATCAAAGTTCATTAAGGAGCAAGAAGCCAAGAAGTGTGAGAGAAAAAACTGTTAGCATAGAATTTATGGTTATATATAGCCAACTAAATAGCTTTGTGTGACATCATAGCAGAACAATGACAATTATAATAAAGTAACCAAAGTTACTTAAAGCAACAAAATGCAGGAAACTGTGGAGAGCCATAAGAGATATGGCACATCAAAAATAAACAAATTTTGATGATTATCAAAATTTGTTTATGCTGATAAAAATTAACTCATTCATATCTTAATTTCCATTGCTTTTATTATGACATTTTGACCATTGTTCTTTCTAACATTCCTTGAGTGCTTCTTTGAGTCAGTCAGTCAGTTAAGTGCCATGCGCGATACACGCTTGGGCGATCATGTCTCGAAAGAGACATGACTGACTGGGCAGAAGATTATTCCACAGTAGGTTGCCATTGCTTTCTGCGGTAGACTGGTTGCCGACCAAGGCTATAGAACCCAATCTGTCCTATTATTTAACCCATAACTGGAGGGAATAGACGGATTAATACCTTTCCCAAGGGTATTTGCGCGTAAGTGAATGCAAGGAATTCAACTGGAATTCAAACTCGGTTCTACGATTTCGAGTTCCGAGCCGATATCCACTGTGCCACAACGCACATCCATGCACCTCTTCAGTTTAACTGACAGAACCAAATGTTAATGACTTAAGCTCATGAGGTTATTGCAGATGCTCATTCTTCATATAAGCCTGGGAGTTTATGTCTGAAAACATCTCCCTCTGGTTGGGGAGATCTCTCTTGAATCTCCAGTCCACTCTTATAGGCATCTCTGTCTCTCACTACTAAACACAGCTATCTTTTCTTTCTCCATCATTCCTCTTCATCTTCTTAATGTTCTGTGCTAGATAGTATTTCAGATAATATAGAAAAAAACATTTTCTTTCATCCTTTTGTTAATATATTTTTGTTTGGAAACTTCCATGCCAATCATGCCAAGTGGCTGTAAAACTCTGTCACTGATTTTACGAGGGTCCAAACTCAGACCTTCTCTATCACTCAGTCTCTCATGCAAGTAGTGGAATTCCCCACGCATTTCCCCCATAACACTGAAGGACATGCTTCCTTTCTAGATCACTTCTTTACTTCTATCCCTGACTCTTACCATGCCATGTAGTTCTGCCCTCTTGGCAACTCTGATCATGCTGTGGTATCTGGTCTCTAAAATAATTTCTAAGCTTGACTCAGAAGTAGGGGTGATAGAATTCTAGTCTTCACCCTAAAAAAATGCACTCCTGAGCTCTCTCCTGTCCTCTCCAAATGCTATAGCTATTACCTCACTGCTTTTTGCTTTCCTACTTGTTAGAAGTCCTCCTCTAGAGATTCTATTTTTAAAATCTCTGGGCAACCCTCTGACCCCTCTAATTATTGCCCTATTAAACTATTACTGCTTTATGGCAAAGTATTTGAGGCTATTATCAATGCAGAAATAGTTCATCACGTCTTAGGGCCTACTCTCTGATAAACACTATGGCTTTTGCTTCACAAGGTCTACTGTTGATGTGTTAACAACCATCACTTAATATACATACCAGACTCTTGATAAGAACGGCTAAGTTGCTCTAGATATCTTTAAAGCATTTGACAGAGAAAGAGAGGACAAACTGTAAGAAGGTAAAATGCATAGTTATTGATAAAAGAGACAGTTCAAGATATAAACTGCATATTCCAGATGTCCAAATGAAGCAGATATTGAAAGTTAACTATATGCTTTTTCTGATCTTCATTATTAATCTTCCAGATCTAGTCATTTCCCAAGTTGTCATCTGTGCAGATGACACTATCATTTACTCCCATTTCAATAAGAAATCTGTCAAGGCTGACAAAATAAATCTGTCTGCTGCTCTTTAAAAGGAACTCCAAGCTGTGTTGAAAAGGGGTAGGAAATTGCTTGTAAATTTTAATGATTCCAAAATGAACATGCTTTCCTTTAACCTACCTTCTATCAATATGGATAGTGCTAGTCTCCTAGAAAGCAATACACTGCGCCTCCTAGTCTTCACTCTTTCAACTGATCTCAAGTGGAATGACTACATCGAATCTATAGTTGTATCCAGTGCTAGGAAGTTTGGATCACTCTATCAGGCCAGAAAGTTCTTCTCATCAAAATCTATCTTGCACATTTATAAATCTAACATGTGCCCATTCATTGAATACTGTTGGCATATCTGATCAGGTGCTCCCGCTATTCATCTCTAGGTTCTTGACAAAATCCAAAAAGTATCTGCAACATAGTTTATCTTGACTTAGCAGCTTGCCTTCAGTCACTTTCTCACCTATGAGATGTTACTTCCTTGTCTGTTTTACAAATATTTTCATGCTTCTGCTCTAATGAGCTTCTTTCCCTGGTGTTTCAACCACATGAATTTACTTATGCTACTAAATTGGCATCAAAGTCCCACCGTTTTACTATCAAAATAGTCAAATGTAACTGCCTCTTCTACTCCTTTCTGTATACTTGCTTCTCTGATAGCTACAATCTCTAAAAGTTTAAAGTTTTTTTCTGTGACCCCCTGCACCCCAGTGGCAGTTCTGCCTCACTTGGGGTGAAATAATAATAAAAAAAGAAGGCTTTAAATAATCCTTTAAGATTTTTGGTGGTAGAAAATTTTATTATTACAAAATAAACAAGCATATTGATGAAAAAAGGAAAATTAAAATGAAAAAGAAGAAAAAATATATAATTACCATAAAGAGGTTCACTGCATTGTACCAGAAATTTTTTTTATGCACATTTATAAATCTACCATTCATCCATGCATTGAATACTGCTGCCATATCTGATCTAGTGTTACTACTATATAGCTGAAGATTTTTGACAAAATTCAAAGACAGGTTCTGTAATATAATCTATCCTGATCTGGCATCTTTACTTCAGTCTCACCAAAATGACATTGCTTCTCTCTGCCTTTTCTAAAAATATTTTCATGACAGTTGTTGTAGTGAGCTTTTCTTTTCAGTGTCTTGACTGTATGAATTTTAGCCTGTTACTAGATTGGCAACTAGGTTGCACATTTTTAATGTTGAACTAGTTAGATGTATCTGTTAGTTCTAGACTAATGGTTTCTTTTCTTGCACTTCTTACATGTGGAACTCTCTTCTAGTTTCTTGCTTCATTGCTACCTATAATATTCAAACATTTAATTGCAACATCTTCTGTCTTCTTGAACACTGTTCCTTTATTGTTCCTTTATTGTTCTTTTCCTCACTACTCTTCACTAAAGTCGTCTCATTTTCTTTCACTCCCTTTAAGCCCTTGTGGCATTACCATCTTGCTTGGGGTGAAATGATTGACAAAATATGTCTGTTTTTGCTACCTTCAAAAAACATCTTTAAATATCTACATACAAGGTACTTATACAATCTGATCTAAAAATTAAATTTTCATTTTAAATTAAGGTGTAAGATCCAACGGGTCATTTGAAAAGCATGGGTATTTTTACTATGAAAGTGTATTGGAGGTATTTTTACTATGAAAGTGTATTGGGGGTATTTTTACTATGAAAGTGTATTGGGGGTATTTTTACTATGAAAGTGTATTGGAGGTATTTTTACTATGAAAGTGTATTGGAGGTATTTTTATTATGAAAGTGTATTGGGGGTATTTTTACTATGAAAGTGTATTGGGGGTATTTTTACTATGAAAGTGTATTGGAGGTATTTTTACTATGAAAGTATGTTTTCATACTTTAATATGTTTTGATCCCAGCACTCCATAAAGAGCAATAATACTTACTGAACTTGAGAAATTTATTTTCCTGAAAAATTGTTTTCATAGAAAAATTTTATAAATTTTAACTGAATATCAGCTACTCAGTCAATGAATGCTAAATGTTTCCATATAAAGAAACTGTTAATATTATCATAACCATCTGTTTTGGTTCTATTCTAAATGTCTGTCTATATGTCCTCTTCTCAAATACCTTATCAGCAGTACTTTATCTCACTCTCGCATTAAACAC
This sequence comes from Ascarosepion bandense, assembly GCA_037127315.1. Classification (NCBI taxonomy): domain Eukaryota; kingdom Metazoa; phylum Mollusca; class Cephalopoda; order Sepiida; family Sepiidae; genus Ascarosepion; species Ascarosepion bandense. The sequence continues at coordinate 1,779,469 of JBBBDQ010001908.1, read as the reverse complement.
ATTTCTTTGTTTCCTATGACCAATTCTTCAAAAATAGTTTCTCCCTTATATTTTCTTTTACAATTACACTGAATATCATATACACAATTCTTCACTTTATTTGTCTCACAGGGAGATTTGCTGTTTGTGAAAAGGTTGCAAAGAATAGTTGTGTTATTCAAAAATATGCTGATATTATAATAATGACTTTGTTTTTAAAAAAACCTTAATGTTATGCTGACTGTGAAGATAAAAACAAGAAAACAATTTTAACAGAATATGTTTTGTTATTTTCAGCTTCATTTTTTATGAGAGGATTCTGAAAAATTCTCAAACTGACACACTTCTCAATGTATAACCAAATTACCAAGCCTCAGATTTTATATTAAAATGGCTTCCTGCTCAGACTGTGAACTATTTAGCACTTCTTTGTAATATTTTCAAACAAGCAATTACTATAAATATTTCAAACATAATCACAATTATTGAACCGTGAAGTGATAACTTTCTTTTTCATGCATGCATAATTTTCTTCCCATTGACAGTTTTCCTTCACAGAGTTTTTGAAGTTGTGGATGTTAACACAGTTGTGGGTTTTGTGTGTATTTTTTAGGTGAGGTACGTGTTTAATATATAAAAAAAGAAGATAAAAGAAGCACACAAAAAAATTCAGTTTCTTTTACAGACATTTATTTCTTTTATGTTGACTTGTATTGAAACAAAGTTAAATGTCTCTTGAGTATGTCCATCTTCCTTTTTGATAAAGAAATAATTCATGGGGAGTAAAGATAGGAACAGGTAAACATAGTCGAGCTCAAGTAAACTTCACACTAAGTTGGAAAGACCAAGTATGTCCATTTTTCTTTTTAGTTCTGAAATAATTTATGGGAAATAAAGATATGAATGAGCAAAGCTGGTCAAGTTCAAGTCAGCTTTGCAAAGTTGGGAAGTTGGGAAAGCTGAATCTCTATTTCATAAGTAGAGCTGCTAAAACATGTTTAACAAAATGGTTAGTAAATAGAAACAATTCAGTTATCAGTGGATTGGAGAAACTAACATTTGCCATGGAAAAGATTATTACCACATGGCTCACATTTTAAAGCCAAGGTTTCTTTATAACTTACATCATGGGAAAATGAATTTATTCATTTTTTTATTATCATTTTGATTATTTGTTTTATTTAATTTTCCCACAAAGTATTTAAAGTCTTTTACATTTCCATAGAATGTGCGTTGTAGTGCAGTGGATATCGGCTCAGAACGAGAAATCGGGGAGCCGAGTTCGAATTCCAGTTGAATTCATTGCATTCACTTACATGCAAATACCCTTGGGAAAGGTATTAATCCGTCTCTTCCTTCCTGTTATGGGTTAAATAACAGGACAGATTGGGTTCTATAGCCTTGACTGGCAGCCAGTTTACCACAGAAAGCAATGGCAACCTACTGCAGGATAATCTTCTGCCCAGTCAGTCATGTTTCTTTCGAGACATGATCGCCCAAGCGTGTTTCACGTATGCCACTTAACTGACTGACTGACATTTCCATAGCTTTCAATGATACAATTATACAAGAGATCAAATGATCATTTTGCATGAAATTGGTTCCTGTGAAACCATAAGTTTGACACATAAGGCATTACATCTGTTAACTTTTATAAAATTTAATAAAATATATTTTTTATAAAATGGTAGTAAAGTAAAAAAGTTCACAAAACAGAAATACTGATCACACAAAAAAGAGATACAGTTAAGCCTTCTGACTACAAGGCAAGAAGTAATAAAAATATGGAGATAAAATCAAGAATTTACATTTTTATTTGTTAGTAAGAAGTCCCAGCATACATCTGTAGGATTTATTAATAAATTTAACACGGCATCTAAACTTTTGGAGATTGTAACCGTCAGGGAAGCACGCAAGAAAGGGAATTTTGCAGGTTTGAAGTACGAGAAAAGTATAAGACCTAGATGCCAGTCTAGTAGCATGCTTAAATTCATGTGGTCGAGATACCAGACAAAAAGTGCATCTTAGCAGTTGGCATAAAAATATTTGTAGAAAAGACAGAGAGAAGGCACATCATGTCAGTGAGAAAGTGACTGAAGTCAAGATGTCAAGTCAGGATCATTTATATTGCAGATCCTTCTTTAAATTTTGTCAAGAACTTTGAAAATTATCAGAAAGATAATTGATGAAGATTAGAAACAGAAAAGAACCTAGGGTGATATCCGTGTTTGTGTGAAAGAATCTGGAAGCTTGCCCTTTTAAAACGACCTTCATTTCATAATTTGAAAGAAATGATTAAATTAACTCAATCATCCAGTAATACAGTAGCCTTGGAGCTTGAACAGAAGGCCAGTATGCTAAACCCTGTCAAATGCTTTCATGATATCTAGAGCCATTCCTCAAACTTCATTATAATATTCAAAGCCTGGAATGCATATTTAGTGATGACAGTAAAGATATGTTGATGCCAAGTTAAAAAAGAAAATCTTTAAAGAACATCAATATAACACATCACTCAATAAATTCTGGGCCTGACATATAGATGACACCACTAAAAAAAATTCATGTGATTTTTATGAAGTACTAACCTTCAAATAGCATGTGACAAAATTTAGGCCCAATCAAATCATTAGTTTACAAATTACAGTTATTTAAGTGAATCTACTGTTGCAAATTTTAAAACAATAGAAAAATCTGAATTTCAAGTGTTGATAAAGCATTGTTTTCTGATGGGAAAAATACTTTTTAAACAAAGCAATGGCTTGATAAGTGTTATTCAGACTCTGCTCTAATGAAAACAATGGTTAAGAGGTGGTATGCTGACTTTAAACACAGTCATCCAGACACAAATGATGCTGAATGCTCAGGTCACCTAAAATTTGCAGTTGTCCCAGAAAACACCAAACAATCCTCAAACACTTTTTAGCCGATCGTAAATTGAAATGGCATGAGATAGCAGAGGTGTTTAACATATCAAAAGGCAGTGTATTCACCATTTTGCATGAACATTTGTCAATGAGAAAGCTGTGTTCAAAGTGGGTGCCATGTTTGCTCACAGTCAATCAAAAAGCACAACACGTCAACAATTCAGAACATTGTTTGCAACTGTTTCAATGCAACAAGAAGGTGTTTTGTGTAAATAAATCATAATGGATGAAACCTGGATCCACCACTTCACTCCAGAGTCAAATTGACAGTCAGCTGAGTGAAAGCCATCCAAAGTGATCAAAGACTCAAACATCAGCAGGAAAGGTTTTGGCCTTTGTATTTTTAGATGTGCTAGATATTTTGTTCATCAATTATCTTGAAAAAGGAAGACCCATCAATAGTGAATATTATATAGCATTATTGCTGTATTTGAATGAAGAAATTGCTAAAAAACGGTCACAAATTAAGAAAGAAAAGTGATCTTTACTAAGACTATGTACAGTATCACAAGTCAATCGCAATGAGAGCAAAACTACATGAATTACACATTGAATTGCTTTCGCATCCACACTATTCTTCAGATTTGGCCCCCAGCAACTACTGGCTGTTTGCAGACCTCAAAATAATGCTCTAGAAAAAGAGACTTTGCTTCAATGAAGAAGTGATATAAAAAACTGAGGTGTATTTTGAGGCCAAAGTCAAATCGTTCTATAAAAAAGCATCAAATTGTTAAAGAAGCAATGGAATCAGTGTATCACCCTAGAAGGAAAATCTGTTGATGAATAAAGTTGAATTTTGCCTAAAAGTTGTTTTATACGTCTGGGATTTATTGAATGATGTGTTATCTTCTTCCAATGTTTTCTTTTTTTCATTTTTACCTCTGCATCAACAAGATCACAGAAATAATAAACAAAATATACAACAATGGTAACATACTGGAGAACCTCAGTAAATCCTTCTTTGTAGCATCACCTAAGAAACCATGTACAAATGAACTTCATTGGACAATCATCTTAGTAAGCCACATAACCAATCAAATAATATGAATCTTTATTAATAGAGTGCAAAGCAAGATTAGACAAGAACAGTGTAACTTTGTCAGGAATACTAGAACAAGAAATGTGATATGATATCAGAGTAACAAAAATGCAGACTTATGTACACTTATGTTTTAAGGATAATTCAAAAATATTTGACAAGGTACAGCACACAGATTTATTTGAACTGTTAGGAGTACTTGATCTATTTAAAAGTATGTTAGAATAATCCAGAATCTATTTTGGAACCAAACGACTTTCATACAGATAGAAAATTAATTAAATAGCTATACAAAAATAGAATGGGGTGTGACAGAAGGATTGTTTCCTCCTCAGATTTATTCAACTTCTATAGAGAGGCTACCCCAAGTGTTGTGGTGCAAGGATGTGCATTGTGGTGCAGTGGATATTGACTTGGAATGACAAGTTGGGGTGCTGAGTTCGAATTCCAGTTGAATTCCTTGTATTCACTTACGCACAAATACTCTTCTTGAGAAATGTATTAATTTGTCTCTTCTCTCTACTTATGGGTTAAATAATAGAACAGATTGGGTTCTATAGCTTTGGCTGACAATCAGTCTACCACAGAAAGCAATGGCAACCTACTGTGGAATAATCTTCTGCCCAGTCAGTCATGTCTCTTTCGAGACATGTTTGCCCAAGCATGTATCACGTATGGCACTTAACTGACTGATCCTAGGCAGGATGAATATATTACCAGGATTTATTATTATTTATCACAAGCTTAACAATATAAGATAACTGTTGATGACAAATGAAGTAAGAAACCTACAAGACAGGGTGAAGAACGTTAACCATCAACTGCAAAAGGTCAGAAAGTATGGTTATCAGCTGTAGGAAAAGACCAAGATTTGAGCTCAGAATTGGAGATAAAGACATTACAGCAGTCTAAATATCTTGAAAGTGTTTTAATAGGGGATTCAAAGTACAACACTGAAATTAAAATACATTAGATTAGCAAAAGATCCATTTCAAAACCTAAAAGTTAGAAAACAATTGTTAGAAACATAAAAAAGAATTCTGGATAGCTATGTGATATCCGTCCTCTTGCATGAAATGCTGGACAATCTCTCCATGGATGGGAAGAAAACTGGAGGCAAGTGCAATATTGTTCTACAGAATGATACTGAGAATTCCATGAATGAAGTGAGTAAAAAACAAGAAGGTCTTCAGGAAAACAATAACAAAAAGAATACTTATACGCAAAATTAGAAAGAGATAGCAGAGATTACTTGGGCATAATAAAGAAGTAGGGCTTGGAAACCTTAACTCATATTGGGGGGGGGCATACTGAGGGCATGAGAGATAGAGGAAAGTAGAAAGCAACATACCTAACAAGTTTGAGGTGAATTGATCATGAAAGGGAGAGGCTTAGTAAAGGGTGAAACATTGCAAAGAGCCACAAGGCATAGAAAGTCGTGGAGAGCAATCATCGCCCACATCCTAAAGAGACACAGAATATAGAAGATGAACAACAATGTTGTTTGATTAATGATTCTGAAGTGTATTATATAACAACTTAAAAGAAAAAATATCTTTTTCTATGAACTGCGCTGAAACAATTTTCATTAGATTTTACAGGAAAGTTATTGTCATTAAGAATAAAAACTGGTGTGCATTAGTAGACCTAGAGGGGGTGGGAGGAGTGATAAATTAATATAAAGAAGTAGCATGTAAAAATTTTTTCTTTTTGTTCTACTAATTGGCATTTTTACCAAAATTCATTTTATGTATCAGTAGGTTAATTGCCGAGAAGTGGATGAAACCTGGATCTACCACTTCACTCCAGAGTCAAATTGACAGTCAGATGCAATACTGAAATCTGAAAACACATTGGCAGAGCCAAAGATGCATTCCAAAATCTATGCATAGTATTAAGAGATAGAAAGATTTTGTGAGAAATGAAAAAAAGAATACTGAAGTTATATCTGTTTGACTGTATGGCAATGGATGCTGGACAATTTCCTCAAAGACTTGAAGCCAAAGAAATGTGATTCTACAGAAAGATGATGGGGATACCATGGACTGAACATGTGAGCAACAATAGAGTTTTAGAGAAAATGGAAACAAAAAAGAAACTTATATTAACATCAGGTTAAGATAATCTGTTACATAAAGAACAGAATTAGGACATAAGGAAAACAAAGAAAAGGGTTTAGAAATAATCAAAAGACCAAATTAATTCAGAGCTGCAAGGGATAGGAAATTATGGAGAGCCATGATCACCTTACATCCTGAGGGGACACAACACATAAAGAGAATATACTAAACAGTGACTATGACATTAACTCATTTTACTATGAATCAGTTGTATTTACTGATTTTTTCATGGTGTTCAATGGAACAAACTATCATTCTTGAACTCACATTTGTTTTGTGTTGCTCAAGTAGTAGATTATGCTCTCTTCTAAAAGCATTTCAAAACTGGGCAACAATATATAAAGATTAAAATTACAGATGTTTGTTTTGATTTGATTACAAAAGAAAACAGAAAACAACAACAAATGCAACAGAAAAATAAGGAGGAGAACATTTAAAAATAATTAGAAACAAATTTCTTTTTTGTAAAAATTTCTGTCTGAGGAGTTGAAAATTACAAAAAATATTCATGAAATAAATTATAATCAATGGATTTATAATTTGTCCAATTTATTTTCATTATAATACTGTTAAATTCTAACATTGATTTCTCATTCAATTGTGATCCCCTGTGAAATTAACCTTACAAATTAACAAGGATACTGCTTATATATATATATATATATATATATATATATATATATATATATATATATATATATATATAGAATATTATATATATATATATTCTACATATATATATATATTCTACATATATATATATTCTACATATATATATATATATATTCTGCATATATATATATATATATATATATATATATATATATATATATATATATATGCATCTAAACTAAACTGGCAGTTATTAAAGTCTCTACAATTTAAAAAGTACATTACAAAGACAGTTGATGAGATATCTTAATCAGATTTTTTCTATGTATTTAGTAATTATCAAAGTTTTCATTCATATAGCATTTGTGTACTTCAAGTATCCTGTTGATAAAAGATAAACTGTTAAATGAACCCCTAAAAATGGCTACTCCTCATGAAAAGGCATGAGGTTTGTCATGCTTTATTGAAACAAAATCTAATATGCAAACTTGGCAAAACTACTGTACAAAGTATGGAAGATATCCACCATCAATTTGCACATGACACAAGATATTTATGGAGTGAAGGACATTGTTAGATAAAGGGAGAAATGGATGACCAAGAAAATTTGAAGAAAACATTGATTGTTTAGGAAATAGTGTACTGTCTTGATGTGCTTCATGCAACTAATGATGCCCATATGGAGGTGAATTAAATTTGTTAAAAAAACTTTAATATATACTCTTCTTTTTGAAACAATTTGCAGATATTTGTCTGTTCATTTACTTTTGTAATAATTTTTTTTAATTGTAAAGAGACTTGATGTACATCCTGTATATATATATATATATATATATTAATGTATAACTCAGCAGCATCCTTTCTTTTAAATATATTTCATTGAATATGATTGACAAAGAAGATTTAATTAACTTTTTATTAAGTTTTTCCAGCATTCTAATATATTTTTATTTTCTTGGAGATAAGAAAAGGAATATAAAAATTTTCCATAATTCTTATCGTCCCAATATATAAGTTAACATAAAACTAAAAACCAAAGTATCTACCGCTTACTCGAAAAAAATAATAAATCCACCAGTGTGAACTCTTGTCTTCCAAACCGTGATAGCCAATGCCTGGAAAATATATAAAATAGCAGTGATAACAAACTTATCAAACAGAGCACACCAAAATTCCTCTTCCCAAAGAATATTCTGGAGTGGATTAAAACATATAAAATAAATGTTAATTAACAATAATTTTCTCAACTCCATCATTAATAAACAAATACTATGATTCTTACAGAAAATACACAACATCAGTAATAAAAATACCACATAACAAAACATAACATATTTTACTGTAACCAGATACACAATAATTATGTGCAGGACAAATTTGCTATACAAAAATTATTAAACACCATATTTCTGAGATAATTTCTCAAAAACATGTAAAATTTATAATATACTACAGAAAATAGAAAATGTCAAACCTTGTTGTCACTAATCAAAATAACCCCATCAAATCTAAACTAGCAATGATAAATAGCATGTATGAATTTCAATGCCCAGTACAATACTGTGTTTCTTGTCACAAATCAATTACCTATATTGGACACCCTACCACCTAATTGAGTGCTTTACATGTCAATTATCAAACTAAAGGTCCATAAAAAAAGCCTATAATTTGCAAGAACACTTAAGGAAAATTTTGATCAAAAGCAAGGATTCTATATAAATCAAAAACATTTTGCTATTAGAGATGTACTCTTTATAAAACATTTCTCTCCTACCATCAACCTTACATTATTTATTAGTGGAAATAGAGTATTGAAAATTTTTTAAAAAGGAAAAATGCTCACATGATTTCTAGTTATGTATGTCATATAAGAGCTTGGAATAAATAATCCTTTTTCAAAAGCAGCACAAAATAAATTACTACATTACATCCAAAAACATGTGGAAAAAATAACAACACATGAAACATAAACACCCTAGAAAATAGCAATAGAAGTGGCTGAAAGTGCTTGGGATGATAACAATTATGTAGAATGTTTTTATGTCCCTTATCTCAAACAAAATAGAAAAATGTTAGGATATTGGAAAAACTGAATAAAAAATGTAATTAAATCCTCCTTGTCGTCTATATACAATGAAAGATATATATATATATATATATATATATATATATATATATATATACACACACACTTAAATATTTATATAACTCTTATGAGTAGTTGTATCTGTATCAGAAGATGAGCCATTTGAACTCTCTTTATATATTCACAATTTATATTTATATTCTTATGTCTATTTAATAAACATACACACACACACATGCGCACATACCCCCCCACACACATATATATTTTATATATATATGCATATATATATATATAAGCATATATAAAAATCAGCTGTAAACTGAATGTAAAAATCCAAAGAATTCTGGTGTATACATACATACATATATGTTATGCAAACTATTTTTAATTAATAATAATAATAATAATAATAATAATAATAATAATAATATATATATATATATATATATATATATATATATATATATATTTATGCATGTGTGTATAGATGTGTGTATGTGTTTGTAAATCTGCTGAGAATTGAATGCAAAAATCTGTGAAAATCTGAGTATACATATAAGTTATGCAAACTATTTTTATTTCATTAATTATATATATATATATATATATATGTATATATGAGAGTGTGTGTCAATGTTTTATATATATATATATATATATATATAGAGAGAGAGAGAGAGAGAGAGAGAGGGAGAGAGAAATTTAAGGTGTTCCATTACAATGAATGAAAGTTAGCAGTAAATGAAACAGTGTTATTGGTAAAATTTTATTGATTTCACTACTGGATCATGTTATTTGAGTCATAGTAATTATGTGTGAAAATAATATTGCACAAATATATGTCAATGGTCAAAATTTCAGTCTATGGTCAAAATCCTCGATCTCACCAACATCATTATCTCATCCTTCAGCTGTTGGCTTGTTGTTGGCTTGTTGGCATAGACCTTACTTTTGAGATGACCATGAAGAAAGAAATCTAAAGGTGTCAAATTGTGCTATTGTAGTGGCCAATTGACATCATTCTTTCAAGAAATGATGCAACCTGTGTACTTCTCTTGTTTCAGTGTTTCATTTTTGTAATAGACTTCAATCACTTTAACATGTTTTTTTCAATGTAATCCCCAATGCCGGCAACAACCATCTAAAGACAGGTGCAAAATGAGTCACACACTTTGCCAACCATGTCCTTGTCCATAGCGGTGAACGCTTCCATGATGGCAGCTTTCAGAGAGTTGATGGTGTTGTGGGCATGCTTGTTGGTCTTGGCCTCAATTACACCCCAGAAGAACTAGTCAATGCAGTTGCAGTCAGGTGAGGAGGGCAGCCACAAGTCCGGCAATCAGTAGTGAGGAATATTGTTGAGTAGCCATGCCTGGGTTGTATTGGCCTTGTATGCAGAAGCAGAGTCCTGCTGGAAGACGTAGGGGTGTCTAGTGGCAATCTCATCCATCCAGGGCTTCACAAATGAGTGTGTGACTCATTTCGTGCCCGTATTGAGAAAGTCATTACCGGTGGCAGCGGTTACATTGAAAAATAATGTAGTATATAACTCTAACTGTTGCTGAATAAATTGTCGGGTCTTTGCATATACAATTTTTGTTTTTATTGCCTATTTTGTTTTCTTTTTGTCAAGTGTTGGATTTTGCTGCAACACCATGTATATATATATATATATATATATATATATATATATAAAAATCCGCTCCAAAAAGTATTGGAATGTCAAGGCTAATTCCTTTGTTTGTGTTGTTCCCTGAAGACATTTGGGTTTAACATCAAAAGATGAATATAAGACAAGTTTACAGAACTTGTAAATACCAGGAAATAAAACATGACATTCTGAACTCTTATCTCATATTCATCTTCCATTTCAATACTTTTAGATGAGACTGTATATATATATATATATATGTACATAGATATATATATATATAATAAACACAAATCTACATTCAAGTGGAGTGAGATTAAAAAGGCCAAACCTTACAACAGTGATACAGATTTTGCCAAGAAGAAAAAGTTGGCTATAATATTGTTTCCAGAACAATAGCTGTGTGTGCGTGTGCATGTTTTGTAGAATGCATAATAATATCTGATACAAATGTGAAGATGATGAGACAAAGTAGAAAATTTTTATTTGAAACAGTCTTTACTTCATCTATGGGCCTCCACACATGAGAAAACTTATTAAAAAATGTGCTTAGTTACTTAGAATGACCTACAATGACATTATTGAACTCTTTGGTCTTATGCATGGTGCCTGATTTACATCAAAATGTGTGGTTAAATAAAAGATAGTGACATCCTGCAATCATCAAAGCAAGATCTGACAAATGGAATTTAGATTGACAAGCTCCTGTGTCACTTTTATCATCCTGATCAGTGTCAACATTTGTTTAATTAACACCTCCAGAGTGGAGCCAAAATGTCTCTGCTGCCCAAATTAATGATGCTCACAAATTTTTAGAAACTCATTTTTTAGAAACTCATATCCTTAACATGTTCAAAATTCTAATTAAAATTACTTTTTTTGTTTTCCATCAGTGATTCACGCTATGTTTACGTAAGGCGACTATTAAGAAAATGGAGTCAGCTCTCGACCACTGGAGGTGTGTTTCACATTATGTTCTCTTTGGCATTATCAGTTTTAAAAAAAAATGATAAACTATGTATTAGGTGAATGTTTTGGTACACAAGCACAGAGAAATACAGACTCTCTTCAAGTTTAAAGCTAGAAAATGATAATCTAGTGTAATTAATGTGATTTATTACAACCAACCTATTATCAAATATTCCAAGGCACTCTCCCAACATACAGACCTGACTTTCTTTCCTTCAAAGGTATGATGCCAAAGACAACATATGCCTTCTCCATCTTCATTATTTAATAATAATCTTGCACACACACACACACACACACACACACACACACACACACACACACACACACACACACACACACAAACAAACATATATTAATAAATATACATTTTTTTAATCACTGGTAGCATGACTTAGATTTAACTCAACACCTGAAGATTGGGTTTTACCAGAAACTTTGAGTTGTGCTACCAGTGAAAAAAAAAAATGTATATTCAATAATATATAGTTTATAGCTCTGTTATATTTCATTAGGCACAATTTTATTAGCCACCAGCACTCAATGTGCAATATTATATATAAAATTCTGATGTGTAAATATATTATTGTCTTCAGGTAACACATTATTTTTCTTCTTAATTTTATCATACAAAATTAAAATTCAAACATTACAAGAAACAAGAACAATTCCATTTGATTTCATTATATCATCACCATTACTCGCAATGATTTTCTTTTACTATTTATCAAAAAACTCTTGATGCCTTTTGACAGGTTTTTATGTTTTTCCATAATCATTTCACTCCAAAAATGCAACAAAACCACTAAGATGCAAGAGGTTTACTGAGTTTGAAAGAATATGAGACAAAAAGAACATTATTAAGGAGATCATGATCATAAGTCCCACGACTTCTCAGAGAGTATCACAATATTAGATCTGCAGCATGAGTAGAAGTGGTTTATATTCAGCAAGACAGCCTGATATAGCCCATCCCTGTCCAGACTGTTTTTGAATTTACAGTTTACCTTCTCCTAGACCAGTTAAAACTCAAAGCCATAGAACCCAGTCTGTCCTGCTATTTACCCTTATCTGAGGAGAGAAGAGATGGATTCATAACTTTCTCAAGGATATTAGCAAATAGTGAATTTAACTGCAATTTGAACTTGGCACTCAATTCCCTCAATCCAAGCTACTATCCATTACTCCACCACACCTTAAATAGACAGAACAATAAAATAACAGAACTTAAGGTGATGGAAGATAATGATTAGCATTGCATTTACATTTTTGAAGATCAAAGGTTGCCTGGAAAATAAGAAGCCAGAAGAAAATTTTACAAGTGAGAAATGCAAAAGAAGAAATAGTTAGCATAGAACTTTCAGTTAAAACTAACAATTTCAGCTGTAAAATGATGAGACCTAACCGCCAATCTAGTAATGCAATTAGATTTGTAAAGTTGAGGTACCAAAGGGGAAAACTCATCAGAATAATTACTCTGAAGATATTCATAGAAAAGGAACTGGAAAGCTACATTACAGCAATGGGAAAGTGTGTAAAGCCAAAATGCCAGCTCAGGACCAATAACATTTCAGATTATTCTTTAGATTTTGATAAAATTTCTAAATTCATTACAGGAGAAGCAAACCAGATGTGGCATATTACATTCAATGCATAGATGAATAAATGTGTAAGATAAATTCTAAATGTGGAAATGTTTTTGATGAACATTTGCATTTGATTTTCATCCGTGAGAGTTTTCTCCATCAAAGCATTTTCCAGTGATTAATAACAATAATAATAATAATAATAATAACACACACACACACATATATATATATATTTAGTGTATTGAGGCAGCAGATAATTTTCTAAATATATATTGTTAAATATAAGAGACAATGTATGTCTATTACGTTTAATCATGAGCCATTCTAAACATCGTATTTTGGCTTTAATTTCAAGTGAAAATAAACACAAAAATTCTCCAACATTTGGATAATTTTTTATTAAGTTGGTTCTAATAATAATAATAATAATTTTTAATAAAAAATTATCCAAATGTTGGAGAATTTTTGTCTTTATTGTCACCTGAAATTAAAACCAAAATACGATGTTTAGAACGGCTCATGATTAAACATAATAGACATTCATTGTCTCATATATATATATATATATATATATATATATATCAGTAATCATTGATTGCTGCCAGTTCAGCTGAATATGTCAAGTTGGATAGAACAGACAAAATGTATTCTTGTGTTATTCTATATGTAACCTTGCATTGTCATGGAGGAAATCAACATTTTTCCTGTTGATGAGTGCAGTGCACTTTTTCAACAAACATTTATGAACGTGTTGCAGTTTCTGGATGCACAAAGTGCATTTTGCATCCCATTGTATTTAAAGAACTCTAAATGCAGAACAATGTGTACCTGTGTTTTATCGATTATGCAAAGGTGTTTGATAAAATATGCCACAAAGATCTGCTGGATCTGCACAGGAGCTTTAACATATTTGGGAAGAATATTAGCAAAATCAAAAATTTATGTGGACAGCAAACCATCTGCAGACAGATAGAAAATGAGTTCAGCAATGAGTTTCAAAAATAGAAAGCTGTGTAATACAAGGATGTGTCTTCTCACCAGACTTATTCAACTTATACAGCAATGTGATTATGAGAGAATTAAAAGCCTTACCCGGATTCAGTATTGATATCTTGATATATGGTATATGGATGACACAGAGAGAGAGGCAGACAGTGAAAGGAAACTACAAAATCTCTGACAGAAGATAAAAAAAGGAAAACGAGAAAAAAGGATCAAACATCAACTGCAAAAAGACAAAATGCACAAGTGTCAGAAAAAAGGTGAGCCCAAAATACGAATTGAAAACTGGAGATACCAAAATGAAATAATTACAAAAATATAAATATCTAGGAAGTGGTTTAACGGGGGATTGAAATCTGAAGGTACATTAGGGTAGCCAAAGATGCCTATTTAAAGCTTAACAGAGTATTAAGAAATAGAAAAACTTCACTAGAAACAAGAAAAGAAATACTAAAATTCTATGTGATATCTGTCCTTCTGTACAGCAGAGAGTGTTGGACAGTCTCCTCAAAGATGAAGAAGAGACTTGAAGCTTAACAGAGTATTAAGAAATAGAAAAACTTCACTAGAAACAAGAAAAGAAATACTAAAATTCTATGTGATATCTGTCCTTCTGTACAGCAGAGAGTGTTGGACAGTCTCCTCAAAGATGAAGAAGAGACTTGAAGCTTAACAGAGTATTAAGAAATAGAAAAACTTCACTAGAAACAAGAAAAGAAATACTAAAATTCTATGTGATATCTGTCCTTCTGTACAGCAGAGAGTGTTGGACAGTCTCCTCAAAGATGAAGAAGAGACTTGAAGCTTAACAGAGTATTAAGAAATAGAAAAACTTCACTAGAAACAAGAAAAGAAATACTAAAATTCTATGTGATATCTGTCCTTCTGTACAGCAGAGAGTGTTGGACAGTCTCCTCAAAGATAAAGAAGAGACTTGAAGCAACAGGTATGTATTTCTATGAAGGATATCATTGATCGATTATATCAGCAACAACATAGTTTTAGAGAAAATGGAAATTTATACTTAACATCAGGATGGAACAGCTGAAATTTTTAGGGCATATAATGAGGAAAGAGGGCTTGGAAAATCTGATACTCACAGAGCAAATGGAAGGCAAGAGGGACAGTGGAAAATAATGCTTAGTGAACTTGAGTAAATAGATGGCAAAACAGGGGTTATGAGAAAAACAAAAAAGGCAAAAATTTAGTAAGAGCTGCAAAGGACAAGAAATTGTAGAAAGCCATGATTGTCTACAATCTGAAGCGCCATGGCACAAAAAAGAAGAATGAGCTTGAGTAAATGGTTGGCAGAGCTAGTTTTAGGAGAAATAATAAAAAGACAAAATTTATCAAGAGCTACCAAGGAGAGGAAATTGTGGAGAGCCATGATCACCTATGCCCTGAATGCCTACAGTATATGAAAGAAAAAGAATGAACTTGAGTAAATGAATGGTAGAACAAGGTTTAGGAGAGATAATAAAATAACTAAATTTTATGAAGAGTGACAAAGGACAGGAAACTGTGAAGAGTCATGATCGCTTATATCTTGAAGGGACACAGCACATAAAGAAGGAATGAATATTACCCAATGATCACACTATGCACATGATATTATTTTTCTTCCATGGAGGTCAGCTTTTGAAGATTTATCTTTGCCACTTGGGTAGTCTAAATTTATTTTTAATTGGCACATATAATTTGTAGTTACAATGATGCATTCATCATGGCAATTAGTTTTCCAAGAATAGCAATTACTTATGACTCAACCTAATATTTTAACTTACTTTCAAATCAGTTTAAATTCTCTCCCTTGATAAATAAATACACTTGAAAAATTAGAATTACCATTTAGTTTACTGATGATTCTTATATTTATTCTTGTATATAATATAGCCTTACATTTCACTCTTGACTGTTTGTTGTCCTGGAGTAATGTGTAGTCAGTTATTAACTCTATAATTTTTGCAGAAAGCAAATAAATTATGGGATATGTACCTGCTTAGATTTAAAGGACAAGCTGTATAAGTAATCAGACACTTTAAATGAAAATTGATTAAGCTTGGGTTGAGTGAAATCAAAACTTTTAAATATATACATCCAAAATTGGGTTGGTATGGCCAAGGACTCATTTCAAAAGCTAAGCAGAATATTGTGAGACAGGAAGATTTCATTGGAAACAAAGAAAGTGTACTGGACTGTTATGAAGAAATACTAATATAACATTAATCATTAATAATGCTTCATTAATTAAAAAAATAATATAAAAGTTATTCAGATTTTAATTAACACCTTTATTTTTGTTTCTTATTTTAACATTTTAATTTTAGTTTTTTTCTAATAAGCATTCTTTTATCTGTGTGTTGAGTATGAATAGTTCCTGAATAATGAAGGGAAAAGAAAAAAATTCCATTTTGATACAAACTTCAGTTCACTGATTCAAATCTATTTGCCTCAAGGCAGTTTGATATGGAATTTTCTTCTGGTGGCTACAATGTACATATAATAGGTGACTTTTATGATAAAGAAAATCTGTTAGAATGGCTTTATTCTGTCTTGCATTTGCTCATAAAATACAACTGCTATTGTATTTTGGTAAGAAGGGATCAAAAGTCCCTTCATCCTTGCCTTTTGATGATGTAATAATGAATTAACAAAAATATTGTAACAAAGATACTTTTACAAAAACATTTTTGAAAGAGAAAATAATTTTTATAACTTCATGATTATTACTCTCTTCACATATTGAACCATATCAAGTATTATCATATGCTTTTATGGCATTTTGAAACAGCTTAAATCTTGTTAAAATTCAAACTGATCCAACATTTTTGGATTTAAAAAATTATTAAAGCTTTTGCCAAATAAAGAATAGAAAGACACAACAGAAGAAATTAACACGACTCCTAAATGTACCAACTGAAAATAAGTAATTTACTTTACATGTGGTAGATATAATATTCTTTTATGTGCTGTTTCCATTCAAGAAATGAATAATTATGGATCTTCACAATTGCTTGTCTTTTTTTCACTCTTAGTAAATTTTGTCTTTTTGTTAAATTTTGTCTTTTATGTTAAGAGCCTATATGTAATTTTATGTAATTTTGTCTTTTTGTTAAATTTTGTCTTTTATGTTAAGAGCCTATATGTAATTTTATGTAATTTTGTCTTTTTGTTAAATTTTGTCTTTTATGTTAAGAGCCTATATGTAATTTTATGTAATTTTGTCTTTTTGTTAAATTTTGTCTTTTATGTTAAGAGCCTATATGTAATTTTATGTAATTTTGTCTTTTTGTTAAATTTTGTCTTTTATGTTAAGAGCCTATATGTAATTTTATGTAATTTTGTCTTTTTGTTAAATTTTGTCTTTTATGTTAAGAGCCTATATGTAATTTTATGTAATTTTGTCTTTTTGTTAAATTTTGTCTTTTATCTTAAGAGCCTATAAACTAATGGGCTAAATGGATGGTATATCCATTTAGCCCATTAGTTTATAGGCTCTTTCCCTTTGTTTATATTGTCTTCAATCTGTTTTGTGGGAATTAATTTTTCTAAACCTTCTTTCCTCATTATGTGCCCTAGAAATTTCAACTTTCTCTTTCTGATGTTAAATTTAATTTTCTTATTTGTTTCCATTTTCTCTAAATCTGCATTGATACTCAGAATGTTTGGTCCATGGTACTCTCAGTATCCTTCTGTAGAACCACATTTCTGATGCTTCAAGTCTATATCTATCCAGCATTCACTACCACAGAGGAGGACTGATATTAAGTGAGAGTTCAATACTTTTTTTGTTGTCTCTAACATAGTTTTCCTCTTTCTTAATAATTTGCTTAGGTTTTGGAAGGCATCTATCACAATATGTATTGCTCTTAAAATATGATATACAAATCTATATAACAGTTGGTAAGAGAATGACAAAATGCAAAAATCTCTTGAGTGATGCATTTTATCCCAGGAAGTAACTTCAGACTTATAATTGTTTTACTGATGGAACCTGTTTCAAGAAATACATAAGTCAAACATTTAGAAATATAAATTAAATGTTATATGAACAAACCAAAGTCTTTTACAATACAAACACTCAATGGATTAGAATCATAATGAGTCTGATAATATTTTTAAAAAATGTGGTTTAAATTAGAGAAGGAAGTAATTTATGAAGACCAAAATATATTCAAAGTGCACTGATTTCAGAGTCATGCACAGTAAATTTATGTGAAAGATTATACAGCATATATCTTTTTCTAACAAAATTCCTGCTATTACAATGTGACATAATTAGAAATAATTTTAATCTTATAAAAATCTTTTTATTATCCACATTCTTTTGAAAGAAGTATTTTTAAGAAGGACAGATGGCTTGTTCAAAAAATTGTTACATATGCATATCTCTTTACGCCCAGCAGTTAAAAGCCAACAAAACTGTTAAGAATCTATAGGGTTAAGGGAAATGATTAATTTCTCTAACACTATATTTTTAGGCACACAAATGAATGACGAAACTTCCTTTTAAAACAGCAACAAAGAACGGTTTATTCTCTTAGTAGACGTACAAGAGTGATAGTATGTAAGTGTCCATTTGGCTCGCTGGTACTTGGTTTGTAGGAAGAGTGTGCAAAGAGCGGCAGCGTCTTCTTCAGCGAAAGTGTTCCAAGGGGAATCAGTGGCAGCGATGTGAGAGAGACGTCTGTTTCTCCTGCTGGCTCATGGCTCTCCGCCTTTTGTCCGTTCTACCAAAATGGACTAGGAAAATAGTTCTAGAGAGAAAGAAGGAATTAATGCGCTCTGCCAGTTGATTGGTTAGTGTGTGACCGAATCTCCCGTTGGGGGCACTGATTCGCGAAAGGAAATAGATCTGTGGCTGCTACAAATCCATTTCAAGTTTTTTTCTGAAAATTATTTTTTATATATACTGACTGTTGTGGGATGTCCTCTTTTTGTATAGGATAATGGACTCGACTGAGTGTACTTATAATCCTGCCATAGAGAGAACAGTATTTGAGTCTCATTTGTAGTTGCAGTTTACAGTGAAGAGTAGTCGTAGAGATTTGTTACAGTTATCAAAGAGTTCCAACAGATACCAAAGTTACCCAGAGATCAGACTAGCTCTGAGCTCCACTCAGCTAGAATAAGATACCCGGACGTACTATTTTCCAACAACTTCACTTCAAGACTTGTATATATTTATTTCTACTAATAGTATTCCTGAATTGACTAACCCGCATTCAAGTTTGTATATTATGTTCAATATAACCTACATTTCTATCTCCACATCTGTTTTTGTTGTTTATTATTTTGTGCAGTTCCTCATCTAGAAGCCACAACACTGACCAATGAGAAATGCGGTCTCAAGTCGTTGTAATAAACTTCTGTGAGCCTATTTTTCTGAATAAATAGAACTCAGATCAGTGGACAAGGAGAAGGCATTTTGACAAGGGGACAAGGTAAATTGACATCAAGTAAGAGACAGTCAGAAAGGTACCAGATACCAGCCAGCAGCAGAGAGCATAGAAGTTTACAAGTGAAAATTCTCCTGTGGTTGGACAACAAAGCAAGAAAAGAATCCAAAGAAATTCTACCAAATGTCCCAAAGATGTTTGTGAAGCAAGTAACAGCTGCTGTTTTCATTTTTTCAGAAAGGTAGTTGCACCTTTGTTATTCTTCCCTCTTGAATTGTTTGCTTTTTTCTTCTTGAATCCTTGTTTTTTCCTAAACTGTAAACCCTTTTTTCTTTTTTTAATGGTAATCCCTTTTTGAAACATCAGAAATTGATATCTAGCCTTAATAAATTTAGCAAATTTTTGTGCAAATTTTGTATTTGTACTTTTTTTTTTTCACTTGTGTAATAAATGTTTTATTTTATGCAGTGGTTGAGTCTTGCTTTTTCATTTTCACCTATTTTGACCTCAAGAAGAAGAAAAGCTTGAGTTCTTTTCTCCCTTTCTGTTCCTACTAATTAGGTTTTTGTGTTTGGAACAAGAAATTAGATTTGGTAGGGAGTTAAAATTTTTATAATATTTTTACTGTGAAGTATTTACTTTTCTTTTTAGTGGATATCAGGTCTGTATTTGCATTGAATAAGATTTGCTGCAAATAAAAGGCAAAATAATAATGATAATGAGTTTGTAATGCTATAATTGTTACCACTAAATAGATAATAAAGTGTCTGTGACAGATATCAGTTTAAACTGGTTAATGTATCTTTGATAAAAAATAACAAAATTATCTTTGAGCTTAAATGGATTCACTGATTGAGACCTAAAGATCAAATCATAAGTTTACTGACATTGGTATTTCTCTTTTATTAAACATTTCTAATTTAACTCTACTTGTAAGCAATTATTTGATACACATGTACAACTAAAAATGACCGAAGAGATGGCAGTTCTGGAAAATATTAAATAGGTACATGGTTAAATATAAGTAAATGCTCAGCCATGACCTCAAGATGTGCAGCTAGTGTAATAGATAACAGCTCAAAATGAGAACTTGGTTAGTATGAATTCCATTTGGGCTCATTACTATTCATTTACATACAAATACCATTCACAAAGGTGTGAATCCACCTCTTCTTTTCAAGCTATGGTTTGATTAGTTGGACATGTATTTAAAAATTGTAATTATCTCCTCCAAAATTCTTGTAATCTAAAAATGTTTCAACTTTAAGTAACCTGAAAAAGATTGATAAGGCATAAAAAAAACAATCAATCAATCAAATTACACACACACACACACACACACACACACACACACACACACACACACACACACACACAAATTCATGTGCACTTTAAACAAATTTATAACTTTATTTGTATTTGTTATAGAAATAATCTGTAAAAATGATCTTGAACAATTAAACTTGAAAGATAATACAGTGTTTCAACAAAATGGAGCTCATTGTCACTTTGCTCTGCATGTTAGACAGTTTCTAAATCAGGAATTTCCTAACAGACGGATCGGAAGGGGTGGAGCATTTTATTGGCCTCCATGTTTGCCAGATTGGACTCCATTAGATTCTTTTGCATGTGAAAAAAATTGTATATACAACCAAATCTAGTTCATTAGAAAATTTGAATGCTAAAATAACTCATGTGATCTCAGGCATTACTGTAAATCAGTTGGCAAATGTTTTTTGTAAAATGCAAAATCGTATTGCCATTTGTATTGCTAATGATGGAGAATATGTGGAAACTTAAATAAAATTTCAATAAAACTTTAAAAATATATAGATTTACTTCTTTCTAAACCTTTTTAAAAATTATTTCTATCACAAATACAAATGAAGTTATAAATCTTTTAAAGTGCACACAAACTTTATAGACACCCTGTATATATATATATATATATATATATATATATATATATATATATATATATATATGTATATAAGCCCTTGAAAAAGTGTTGGCCGAAAGGTTTCTCAGGTTGGGTTAGTATATTAACGTCTAAAATAGACGTTAATATACTAACCCAACCTGAGAAACCTTTTAGCCAACACTTTTTCAAGGGCTTATATATATATATATATATATATATATATATATATATATGTTCAAAGTAATTAGTTCTTTCTGTGGGTACAAATCTTTGTTCATATATATATATATATATATATTATAACTTTAATCCAAAAGGAAAAGCGGGTAGGTAAATCCCCAAATCCCAAACCAAATTAATATTAATATTAATTATATTAATATTAAAATTGATCACGGTGGAGGGTTCAATGCAATTTATATTCAAATTACAGAGCCAATTATACCATTGGGAAATTTATAGATATGTAAATATATCTATAAATTTTCTGATGGTATTTGTGTCTAAGTGAATGCAATGAATTCAATTCAGAATTTGAAGAGCTGAATTAAATTTGTTACATTCACTTATGTACAAATACCCCTGGAAAAATTATTAATCCATCTCTTCTCTCTCCAGCTATGGATTAAATAGCAGGACAGATTGGCAACCTTCTACTGCAGAAAGTAATGGCAACCTACTGCAGAAAAATCTTCTGACCAGTCAGTCATGTCTCTTTCGAGACATGATCACCCAAGTATGTATCCCATACAGCACTTAACTGACTGATATATGAATTAGGATCAAATGTGGATTAGAATCCAATAGAATGACAGAATCAGGAGCAAATAGGAAATGTTTATAAATTTAAAGTATTTCACTTTTTATTTAAGATTCACCAGAAAATGAAATATAGAGGCAAATACACAAACAACACAAAAATAAAAAATACCAGAATTTTTTTTCTCTTCCATATTTTATTTTCTGATACAATTTAAATAAAAAGCAAAACTTATAAAATCTTTAAATGTTTCTAATATGTTCCTTATCCTATAATAGAATCTTTAGGAATAACAAAAAAAAAAATATATGATAAGGCCCTCCAGAATAGCAGATATAAAGATAAATTAACTTATTTAACACCTACTAGTAAGCTGGAATTGCTAAAGACTAAAGTAAACAGAGGAAAAGAAAAATTATATGGTTTAAACCAACCACCACCACCACCATTCTGTAGACTATCAACTATTAACATTGGTAAGATCTCTTTTAAATTAATAAGTAAACATTTTCGTGGAGAAAACCCCTGAGTAAAATATTCAATAGAAAAACTATCAAGATTAGTTACTAATTAGTGTACTAATAAAATATATAACATTATTAGCTCACACAATAACCAAATCTTGAAGAAGTGTAGTGAATCCAATACAGAAAATAGGATTATACCCCCTGTAATTGTAGATCTAGAGATAACTGTCCAGTTGTGGGTAAATGTAAATCTGTAAATGTAATCTATCAGAGCACCATCTACCCCAAGAAAATAAGGAGAAATGTAATGTCTATATCGGAATTTCAGTGGGAATTTGGAAGCAATGGCTTTATACACACAGGCACTCCTTCACCAACCCTAGTTTAAGATATCAAAATGTCCTTTCTTAAAAATACTGGGAATTAAAAGAAAATAACTGAAATCTTCAGATAAAATGGAAACTGATAAGCAAAGCTAGGACCCCTAAAAGTTTAAGAGACAGGTTTAATCTATGTTTGACAGAAAAAATTAAAATTTTGAAATTTCAATACTAGAATATACTCCTAAATAAACAGAGGGAGATCATTAGTATGTGTTGTCATAGAAATAAGTATAAATTGCAATAATTATTCCATTCTTCCAGTTAGTCACAATAAGGTTTTTTTAAAAAATTGGTTAAACAGTTAATTCTTCACTAACTACCACTACTAACTCAAGGATCAAGTCACATACCTCCAACTACCAAAGAAGCAATTACTACTAAAATTCCACTAGCTTAACCCTATAAAAACCAATATCCCCCAACCCCTTCTTTTACTAGAGCAAACCTCTGGGCTTAGAAGTTTTCCTCATTCTTTGTTTAAAATGGGGCTGAGAATGCATGTCTTAAAATGACATGTTGAAAATGGCTATTTCCCCTCTAAGTTTTATCTGAATTTACATATATATATATATATATATATATATATATATATATATATATATATTGTATTTACATAAAAATTCTACTACATTCAGGTTTCAGTTTTATATTAATATAAGCAATAATTGTAAAATATACATTTATTATGATATGTAGTTGTGATTGTGGAATTAAATTTCATCATTGAATGCCCTATAAAGTGTTGATATGTTGCTAAAACAAACAAACATACAAACAAACAAACAAACAAACAAACAAACAAATGAAAACCACTCCTTTTCTCTTCATCTTTTCCTCTATACTAAAGTCTGGACATAGAGACAAAAATTCATATTCTCAAGAAATTATATTTCCAAAAACATTTTTATTGAACTGGAATATTAACAAATAACATTTTTGATATGATTTCTATCATTTGTGATGCAAAGTTAATGTTCTTTGCAAGATTCATGAGAACTCAATGCAATAAATCCACATTGCTATCAATTTTAGCACATTCACTCTTTATCTTTACAACCAAGTGTGTTGCATTTGTGATTTTCATTGAGTACATCTTCACCTGTAGCATGCTCCAAAAAAGAAGTTCATTTTTTCTTCTTTTGCTAAAACTATGTTTAATCTGTGAAGGTAAAAAATATAGTTAATGAGATTTCTTATGTGTCCAGACTTTAGGGACATCCTGTATGCTTGTCACATGATCAATTTCATATTGTATTAAAATCAAACATTAGAATGTCAAGATGCATTAATCCTCATTAAAGTCATGACATTATCTCTTTTCATTGTGATATCTTTCCTGTTTATCTCAAAAGTCTATAATTTTTGTATTATAAATTTATTATTATTTATCTATTTGCCTTCATCAACTTTTCATGAGTTTACATTTAAAATTTAGTTTCTTCAATAAAAAAGTAAGAGCAACTCAGCTAAATACATTTAGCTCTTTAATATCATCAAAATTGTAGACTATAAATGAATTAAAAAAGCTGCTTATTTACATCATATTTCTTCAGTGAAAGAGAAATGTGAAATTCTTATTTGGATTTTTAAAATGAAAATGATTTCGCATTGCAAGAATAAATTTTAAAATTTCAATAGAAATTTTTTTGTTGTCTCAGAAATGTTTATACTAAATTGGTTGGCACAAGGCAGCTTTATACTGAGTACATAGTTTTTTCTTTGTCTCCAGTTATGATTGGAAACCAAAATAACTAACATAAGTATTTTTAAGTATACTTAGATGTGATAAAGGATTAGATTTTATACAAGTATTTATTTATGCTACAGGAATTTCAAACTGCTTACCTTGAATTTATATTTATTAGGTATGGGCCAGAAAATATATATACTAAATCCCGTATTTAGAAGAAAATAATTTTTAAAAAGTTTAGTACTTTGTAGTGGATACCCATATTTGAATAGATGTTGGTTTATTTATTAAACACTGTTTTTATTTCCTTCTACTGGCATCAATATTGAGAAATCTTATTTGAAAAATATGTTGGATTAATAAATGAAAAATCTATTACTAAAAGTTGTCTTTGTTTAAGTTAGGATATGAAAATGAACAGAGATGTATATTTCAAGAAACAAGAAAGATTCATGTTCAAAAGAACTATTCAGGATTTGTTTAGCCAATCATTTCTCTGTAGCTGAGAGATTAAAAGATATCAGATCTAATGACAGGTTTTCTGGAAGGAAATGTAGATAAAAATCCATTTCTAAAAGTTAAAATAATGTCAAATACTCAATCTTTATCTCTGATTATATATAAAGTGATATATATGTGTGTGATGCGTGTGTATGTTAATTTAAATCATATATTAAATCTTGACAAAGTTTCAAAATTTGATACATAGAAATGTTGCATAAAAATAGAGGAAAGATTTGATTAAATAGATGATGCATTTCACCAATTTAAGGCTTCATCAGATCTAAAACAAAAGGGATAAAATTTTTTATCAAAATTGCACATAAATATCTAGAAATAATAAAAAGAGTAAATTTATTCAATAAAATTGTCATTGGCTTTAACCACAACCTCCAGATAACTTGTCATTGGCTTTAACCACAACCTCCAGATAACTTGTCATTGGCTTTAACCACAACCTCCAGATAACTTGTCATTGGCTTTAACCACAACCTCCAGATAACTTCAGAATTTCCTGTGCCTCTTCTGGTCAGTCTCTTTAAGTTGGTGAATGCTGCCACAAGGAGTTTTGTTGGTCTCTCACTCAACTGCACCCCACAAGTAAGGGCTGATATGGTGTAGAAATTGTATGACAGCCACAACTGTGCTCTCCTGCCTGTATGGCATGGTGCAGAGTCCGGTTATCAGGCATAGGATCTTCTAGCAGCTACCCTCCTGACTCAGGGTAACACTGATGTAAGCCTTTGTGTTGAGTCTGAGGCTCTATGGGAATATGAATGGAGGCATAATGTTGCCATCACTAGTGGTTAGTGCAAGCACCATGGTGTTGACTAGATATATTATCCAACTTTTTGCATAGTCTCTACACTGTCCTCAGATTGACATCAAAACAGTCTGAACTGTTTTTTTTAGTTACATTGGAGCCATTTCCAAATTTTTGGCAGAGTGAATTTTGATATGGTGCTTTTTTTGTTGCAGATGGTGCCCAACCGACCCTACTATACTGTGCAATCAACAAAATAAAAAACAAAAGACATAGACAAGTGAAATTATTAAAAATATAAAAAGGCAAAAATTTACCCAACACCCTAATGATTTTCTACGCGTAACTTAGATGTGGTGCAAGGCCGAAATTTTGGAGCACTCAGTGAGGACTGAACTCATTAATCAGTCATAATTGATCTAGCAAGACAAGCTTGCTAACCATGACACCACATCATAGGGCCCTTGTCACTTTGAAATATAAACAGAAATTAGCAATGAAATTCTACCATTTTAAGGATCACAACATATTTTGTTTCATGCAAATGTTGTGATATTAACAAAAGTTAGAAGTAATTTTTAATAGAGTTTCTTTTTTTCCACCCACCCTTATTTTCACTGCAGATTTGTTTACAGTGTCTCTTATGAAAAACATGTAACTACTTTCCAACGCATTAAATTTCATGAAGAGAGTTATTTATGAGTCAAGGAACATAAAATATGTAACAAAACCAAAACATATATGCATTTTTACTTTCTTCTATTTTAGCAAATTATGAGAAAAAGCAATTTCTTATAATCTAATTGTTACAACACATGTAAATAGATGCCTTCATTAAAATGTAACAAAGCAATAATATGATAAATAAAAATAACAATAAATAACTACAGATACAACGTATTTGCCTCAAAATTACTTTACATATAAATTTCTTTTTTTACAAAATAGAATCTCATTAAAAGTTACAACAAATATTGTATGAATTCCTGGGATTAGGAGTTACCATTATTTACATTCAGCCTAATATCTTCACCTTACCAAAGAGATTTAGAATTATTTTCTTGGTTCTTAATGAGATTTTTCTGTTTCTTATTACTTTGTTTAGTGCTATGTAAATGGTGGTTTTCTAAGTGCAGCTTAGATGTGGTGCAAGGCGGAAAGTATGGGACACCCAGTGAGGATCGAACTCACTATTCAATTGCAACCATTACACAAGGTGCCTTAATGATTTTCTAAGCGCAGCTTAAATGTGGTACAAGGCCGAAAGTTTGGATCACCCAGTGAAGATTGAACTCTCTACTTGTACTGTAATGGTTAGCAAGCTTGTCTCACAAGATCAATAAATGACTGCCTAATTAATAT
Source organism: Ascarosepion bandense (assembly GCA_037127315.1). Lineage (NCBI taxonomy): Eukaryota > Metazoa > Mollusca > Cephalopoda > Sepiida > Sepiidae > Ascarosepion > Ascarosepion bandense. The sequence continues at coordinate 1,752,246 of JBBBDQ010001908.1, read as the reverse complement.
AACTAAGACATAGACTTTATAAATATCCAAACAGTGAGGATAGAGCAGCTCTCAGTATGTGAGTTAAATGATTACTGCCGGACTGATAACAAAAATTAAAGAAATGCCACTTCATAACACTTTGCTTAGCTTTTAGAAAGCATCTTTCACTCTTACAATATAGCTTCAGATTTCGAACTTGCATTTTCCGTTTTCTGTTAAAACACTTCACAGATGTCTAAATTTTCATATTTGCTTGATTTTGGTATCTTCAATTTGTAGTTTGCATATTTTATTGTTCCTCTTCCTGACACCCATACATTCTATCTTCTTAAAATAGTTCTCTCTTCTTGCTTTTCTTTACTACCTTCTGTAGGAGTTTCTGAAATTTCCTTTCTATGTCTGCTATTAATACTGTGTCTTCTGCTTATCTAGCATTTCTAAAAATTGTGACCACCAGTCATTGAAGTCCTTGAAAGACTTCTAATTCTCTCAGGATCACCTCATTGTAAGTTTAAATAAGTCTGATGAAAAGACACATCCTTGTCTTATGCTCCTTTCTATTTTTGTATATTTACTGAATTCATTTTCTACCTTGTTCCCAGTATCAATTCTGGATCATTTTAATGCTTGCCAAATAAATCACGTTTACTTAGCAGTTCAAACAATTCTTTGTATCATACTTTATCATACGCATTGACATAAGCTATAAAATTACAAATGTGGAAGAATGTATGCCTTTCTGCATTTGTATTGCCCTTTCTAATAGCATAAACATTGTATTCCTTCTTCCTGCATCTTAAATGCAACTGCAATGTTCTTGTCCTATTTCCAGTCTAATTCTGTTACACACTAATGTCATCAGATGTTAAGTTTCATTATGTGGCTCCTTAGGTTGATTGCATTTAATTGTACCTGCCTTCTTATACAAGGTTATGGAAATAGATCTACTAAGACCTTCAGTTATCGATGGAAATGGATCTACTAAGGCCTTCAGGTATATCACCACTGTTGTATTTTTCATTTATGCCTGCAATTTTGTCAATCCATTTAAGTCTGCCAGCATCTCTTACAATTTCATCAAATCTTGCCGCTTGTTCTTCTTCAATTTGGCCAGTGCTGATTTCATTTCAGACTTTCATATTTTTGGTTCTTCCATATTTTTGCTCACTGTGAGTTTTCATCTTTCATTGTATAAGAGTTTTTCAATGCATTCATTCCATCTTTGGAGTATTTATTCATTCTCTATTATCAGCACTCTCTCTCTCTCTCTCTCTCTCTCTCTCTCTCTCTTTTGACTTTCTGCATCCTTTTGATGAGCGCATCTTTTCTCCTCTTATTTCTATTATTTTTTATGCACATCTGCCTTACCTGTAATACTTATTCTTTCTACTTCTACACATTTTTTTTCAAGCCATTTTCTTTTAAATGTCAGCATTTTTTTCTAATTTCTTTGTGCATTGATCTATATTCTGTGTCATACCTTGGCATTGTTTGCTTTCTCCTTTTCTTCATATTAAGAATTTCATCTGTCATTCGCTCCTTTCTTATTATCTAATTTTCCTTTGGAAGATCACATTTGTTGATATTTCAAAAAATTCTCTTAATGTCTCACGTTTTGAATTTCCATTCTCATTAATTAATTGTATTTGCTTTTAACTCAGTAATTCAGGAGTATTTTTGCATTACAATTTGGTCTTCTTTAATTTCCTTGGTCTTAAACATGTAGCTATCAAGATCTCCTAAAGGAAGTAGTTAAAGAAAATGGAAAAACTGGAATACAAATAAATTACAAGAAAACTGAATGCATAGTAATCAGTAATCAGTAAAAAGAGGAGACCAAAATGACAATTGATCAAACAGGCATAGAAATTTAAATACCTGGGAAGGTATATACAAAGGATGAAAAGTGTGATACAGAGATCGGAAGACGCATTGGTATGGCAAGGATGCATTCCAAAAGCTGAGTAGAGTATTAAGAGACAGAAAAATTTCACTGGAAATAAAGAAGAGAATATTGGATTGCTATGTGATGTCTGTTTTTTCAATTGGAGTAGATAGGCTATACTATTGTTCAGTTCACACTCCACCCACGTCTATTGAACAGATGAAGAGGCTCATCCCTTGTTCCCTGTTTAGGATGTGGTTTCCGGCTCTCTCTCTTCCAATCTTTTCACTCTTTTCTTTTTTCTTTTTTTCAATTGGAGTAGATAGACTAAACTATTGCCCAGTTCATACTCCACCCACATCTATTGAACAGGCGAAGAGGTTCATCCCTTGTTCCCTGTTTAGGATGTGGTTCTTGGCTCTCTCTCTTCCAATCTTTTCACTCTTTTCTTTTTTCTTTTTTTCAATTGGAGTAGATAGACTAAACTATCACCCGGTTCATATTCCACCCACATCTATTGAACAGGTGAAGAGGCTCATCCCTTGTTCCCTATTTAGGATGTGGTTTCCGGCTTTCTCTTTTCCAATTTTGTCACTCTTACGTAGCCCCCTGCACATCAGTGGCGTTACCGCCTTGCTCGGAGTGATATGATTAAAAAAAAATGCTAGACAATTTTATTAAAGATGAGGAAAGACTTGAAGCAACCAAAATGTGGTTCTACAGAAAGATGCTGAGGATACCATGGATAGAGCACATGAGCAATGATGAGGTTCTGGAGAGGATGGACACAAAATGGAAATTGATACTTAACATCAGGAAAAGATAACTGAAATTTTTGGGACATGTAATGAGGAAAGAGGGCTTGGAGACTCTGATGCTCACAGGATAGATAGAAGGGAAGAGGGACAAGAGAAAGCAGTGCAAGACATATTTGATGGACTTGAGCAGATGGTGGAGCGAGGATTAGGCCAAATAACAGGCAAACAGATATTAAGGGATATTTGGGAAAAGTGGAGGACCATGATCACCTATGCCCTGAAGGGACATAGCACAGAAAAAGAAGAAGTAGAAGCAATATTAAATTTATGTTAACTTTTGCATGTGTAAAACAATCTTGTTGAATATGTAAACAAAAAAAAGATCATTTTTATGCAAAAATGTGCATGAATTAGTTGCCAAAACCTAGAAATAAAATGTGCACTTAGATGTAGATAGAAAATAAATATCAATCATGTTTGATATTTTTATTTGAAATTGTCATTTGAACATCAATAATAGTGACGTACATAAAAAATAACCAATGGGGATATTATTGGTAATCAGCTCAAAAAACTGGCCAAATGACTGGTGACTTTTTCTTTGATACAAGATATTTTAAGTTCCTTGACATTTTTTGATTTATTTTTTCTACTTGATGACTATAATGCACATTATTATTGGATGATTCATCAAAATAGATATTTGAGCTACATGAAAAGATGCTGAAAATTTCTCGGCCCAACCCACTTAAAAAATTTGATCAAACATCAGATTTTTAAAAAAAATTCTTTTTAGTATAAACGAGAAGTTTTCAACCACTTTTTAAGGTCATATAGACCTTAACTCACTCACTTTCCCACTTCAATAATGTAGCTTCTCTAAGCAATTTTTGTAAATACTTTCATGATAATTATTCTGATGAAATTTTGTCTATAGTACCTCAACTTTATGAATATAAGTACAGTACTAAACTAGCAGCTATGTTTTATCATGTTACAGTAGAAATTGTTAGATGCAACCATAAGTTCTATGCTAACAGTTTCTTCTCTCACAGTATTTGTTTGTGGAACTCTATTCTGGCTTCTTGCTTTCCAGTCAACTTTGATCTTCAAAAATTTAATTGTGATGTAAATTGTTATCTTACATCTTCTTAATACCTGTTCTTTTATAGTTTTAACAATCTTTTGACTCTGCATTATTAATGTTGCTTCTATTTCCCCTGCATTCTTTTTCAAGGTCTCTCAATTGCAGTATCGTTATTGTTAAATTCACTCAAGTCATTGTGGTGCAAGGGATATCAACTTGGATTTGAAAAATCAGAGAACTGAGTTCAAATTCCAGTTGGATTTGTTGTATTCACTTATATGCTAATACCCTTGGGAAAGGTATTAACCCATCTCTTCTCCCTCAAGCTATGAATTGAATAGCAGGACACATTGGGTTCTATAGCCTTGGTTGTCAACTAGTCTACCACAGAAAGTAATGGTAACCTAGTGTGAGACAATCTTCTGCCTAGTCAGTCATGCTTCTTTCAAGTCGTGATCACCCAAGCATGTATCATGTATGACCCTTAACTGACTGATTATTTTCTGTTACCATAACAGGATATGACAAAACAACTATGAATTTTTAAACACACTATTGTTCAGTGATCAGAATCACTTTCAGTGGTAGAATAAACTATTTTTAGAGCAAATGAAATCACATACAGAGTGATAAAGTTTAATGATGTTTTCGTTTGCTCATGTTTTTTCCCACTCAGAAACCCCTTGCATCTTAATGACTTTATTGCCTTGCTTGAGGTGAAATGATCAAAAAACAAAAATGGAAAACTGTCCTAGTTTGAGGCTTGGAAATTATGGTAAGTATATGCATAACCAAGCAGATGTGCATTGTGGTGCATTGGATATCGGCTCGGAACGAGAAATCGGGGAGCCGAGTTTGAATTCCAGTCGAATTCATTGCATTCACTTACACACAAATACCCTTGGGAAACATACTAATCCATCTATTCCTTCCAGTTATGGGTTAAATAACAGGACAGATTGGGTTCTATAGCCTTGGTCAGCAACCAGTCTACCGCAGAAAGCAATGGCAACCTACTGCGGGATAATCTTCTGCCCAGTCAGTCATGTCTCTTTCGAGACATGATCGCCCAAGTGTGTATCACGTAACTGACTGACTGATATGCATAATAAGATAAATAATGGGAGAATACAAATACTTCTACTTGGCTGACAAGTTATACTGTTGCTATTCCATCATCATTCTTCTTTCTTTTATGTGCCATGTCCTTTCAGGACATAGGTAACTTACCCCTATCTCTTGTCACTCTTAACATTTTTCCATTCGGTATCTTTCCCAAACTCTACTCTGCCCTCCACTTGCTCAAGTCCATCAAATATGTCTCACATTGCTTTCCCCTGTCTCTCTTTCTCTCTATCCATCCTTTGAGTATTAAACTCTCCAATCCTTCTTTCCTCATTAAGTGTCCCAAAAGTTTCAGCTGTCTCTTCTGATGTTAAGCATAAGTTTCCTTTTCATTTGCATCCTCTCCAAGTCATTGCTCACATGTTTGGTCTATAGTATCATCATCATATTTCTGTAGAAGCATATTTCTGTTGCTTCGAGTCACTCGTTCATCTTTGATGAGATTGTCCAGCATTCATTAAAATATAGGAGGACAGATAGCACCTAACAATCGAGTACTCTTTTCTTTGTTTCCAATAAAATCTTCCTGTCTACCTGAACAATAATACATTTTTGCTTCTGCTTTCTTTTAAATAAATATTTCTTAGTGTAGGAGTTTGAACAGAATATTATTAAACTGAGCCAAGCATACAAAATGCTTATCTCAATATATAACCTTTTAATAATGTAATTTGAAAAAGACAATGTATGATCATTGATTAGAGGAACAACACAAGGTGTGAACTATGAATTGGAGTCATCAAATTCAAGCAAGTACAACAATTTAAATATCTGGGAAGTGTTTTAAATGAGGACAGAAATATGACAGTGAAATCTGAAAGCACATTGGAATAGTCTTCCAAAAGCTAAGCAAAGTTTTAAGAAACAGGAATGTTTCATTTGAAACAATGAAAAGAGTGCTGAACTGTTATACAATATTGGGTCTTCTATATGGCAGTGAATGCTAGACAATCTACAGATGAAGAGAAGACATGAGGCAAAAGAAATATCGTTCTACAGAAGTATGCCGAGAATACCAAGGACTATATATGGAAGGAAGTTTTAAGTAAAACGGAAACAAAAACTTAGAATCAGAAAGAGATAAGTAAAATTTTCTGGGCCACGTAATGAGGAAAGAGGGCTGGGAAATTTTGACAGAACTTGATGAAATACAAGAGACAGAGGAAAGTAATGAGTAACTTACTTAATGTGTAAATAAGGGACAGGAACAGAGAGGGGTAGGTAAAAGTTCTATTTGATATTTTCCTGAAACAAAGCAAAGAAAAAAATGTTAGTTTGATAAGATTTGAAAAATAGATTAAATGGAAAAAAAATGTATGATGTTGATATTAATTGTTGGTGTCAATTCTCACTGGAATGACTGCAAAACATTTTCCCCTCCCCAATTTATAGGAAGAAAAAATGCACTGAATTTTCTTCTTCACTATTAAAATAGGCCAATTCTTGATTTCATTTGACTCAAAATTAATCTGTCAAAATACTATACCCGCTTATCTGTATTTGCTTTTGTTGTGTGTCAACCCCAATTCTTAGTTTGTGGAATTTTTTTGCCATATTACTGTTGTTTTGCCTTGCATATATTTTTTGCTTGCTTTATATTAATATTTTATCCTGTTCTTTTTTTCTTTTATTTTGTAATTTTTATTGCAAACTTTGCTGAATCTATTTGACATTTATTTATCTATATTTAAATGATGACCACTCGCTCTACATTAATGATTACAAAATATTGCATTTCAAAAAGTTGGTTCCCTGTTCAGGACCTGTAAGTTTTTTCCATCTGAATCTATCCTGCACATATATAAATCTACCATCCGCCCGTGCATTGAGTACTGCTGCCACATCTGGTCGGGTGCCTCTGCTATTCTCCTCAGGCTTCTTGACAAAATACAACGGAGAGTCTGTAATGTGATCGATACCGACTTGGCAGACCGGCTGCAGTCTCTCTCTGACTGGTGTGATGTGGCTTCCCTGTGTCTCTTCTATAAATACTTTCACGGCTTCTGCTCCGATGAACTTAGATCACTGGTGCCTCCTAGGTATGAATTTGCATGAGATACTAGATTAGCAACTAGGTCCCACCCTTTTACAGTGAAACAAATAAAATGTAACCACAATTTTTACTCCAACAGCTTCTTTTCTCGCACTTTCCGACTTTGGAATTCCCTTTCACATGATTGCTTCCTCGACAGCTATAATCTCCAGGAGTTTAAATGTAAGGTCACTAGACACTTCCTAACACACTAACTCACATCTATTCTCTCAAACACTCTTCCCATTCACCCAACCCTCAGCCTCGGTATCCTTACCCGTCTATCACCCTCTTTCTGACATTTCCTATATCTAACCACTCTTTCTCTTTACCTTCCCCTATATAACCCCTTGTGCAATAGTGGCAGTGGAATGCCTTGCTTGGAGTGAAATGATTAAAAAAAAAACAAAAAAAACTATAAGATGAAAAGACTGAAGCAGATTTTCTTACTGTTTACCAAAGTACAGATGTTTAATATTTACCATAGTACACTAATGTTTAATATTTACAGATATATATTAATTTTTAATGGTTAAAGATGTGCAGTAATTTTTAATTGTTACACATGTGTATTAATTTTTAATGATTAAAGTTATGCATTCATTTTTAATGGTTACAGATATGCAAATCTTTTTATTGGTTACAGATATGCATTAATTTTTTTAATGGTTACAAATATACATTAGTGTTTAATGGTTAAGCATATTCATATTCTTTGCATTTTATCAAGAATCTCCAAATACATAGTAGAAATCCCAGACCCTGGATGGCAGCAATATTCAATGCATGGACAAATGATAGACTTATAATCATGTAAGATAGATTCTGGCAAAAAAAAAAATTGTCTAGCACAGTGAACTAACCTTTCTTGCAGCAGACTTTGCAGTTGATTCAAAATAATCTTTCCACTTCATGTCAGCATTAAGCCGTTAAAAGGTTAAAAAGAATGATTGTTTCTGTAATCAATATTGTAATAAGATATGCTGAAGGACAGTGATTTTATCAGTTCTTACTACTGATGTCTCCAACAGTCCAAACAGCCAAACAGCTGACATTTATTTGAAAGGGAAAAGTTATAAGGCAAATTTTTTATCTAGCATGTAGATTGATTTACCACATACTATCAACACCTCAATCAGATTTTTTTCCTTTGCTTTACACTCCATCATACAAAACCATTGCAGACAGTAAGCTTTTGTTTTAAAACATTTTCTGCTTGGTTCTGACTGTATATACAAAACAAAATTTAGGTTAGATACTCATAAAATATATCCAAAGAGTATCTCTTAGAAATGTCTAATGAAGACTTTTTTTTCTTCAATGTGAAAATTTTACTGTTCAGAAAGCAGTAGTAAGGTGGACAAAAATTTAAAACAAATTATTTAATAATATAATATAGAATTAAGATCTTGAAAGTGCAGGTGTTTTAAATTTATTCTCTGATTGTTCCAGTTTTGGATAAACAGTGTTTTTTATGTCAAAATTGTGGCTGAGTATAGAGTAATTATTGCCAAGAACAACATTCAGTCAGATAAGTGTGTTACATGATACACACTTGTGTGATCATGTCTCAAAAGAGACATAACTGACTGGGCATAAGATTTTCTCATGGGAGGTTGCCATTACTTTCTTTGATAGACTGGTTGTGAACCAAGGCTACAGAACCAAATCTGTCTTGCTATTTAACCCATAGCTAGAGGGAGAAGAGATAGATTAATAACTTTCCAGTGGTATTTGCATGTAAGTGAATTCAATGAACTCAATTGAAATTCTAACTTGGCTCTTCGATTTCTCATTCCGAACTGATATCAATTGCATCACATTGCACATCTTGAGAACAATACTACTTTGTTTAAAATCATGTAAAAATATAAATATTATATTTTTCTTTGATTCCTGTTTTCATTCTTTCTTCAATTTATTTTTCTATTTTTTCTTTTCATTTTACCTTTCTTTTGTTCTTTTCTAACTTTTCCTTTTTTTCCAAATAGAATCAACAAATGATTTGCATTTTGGGGTTTTATATTATTTGCATTGCAAATAGAATCTCTAGAGCATTATGTGAAAAATGTTCGCTTGTAGATTTAGTAATTAACTTATCAGTAGCAGACTTGATATTATATGCCATGTAACTGAATTATCTCTTAAAAAAGTTGAGGTATATATGAATGCTACAAGAATTTGTTGGCGGCACACAAAAATATCAGCAGCAGTAACTCATACTTTCTCCCCAAAATCTGCCTCATGAGCTCACCAAAAATAAAAAAACAAAAAACAGTTGGAGACATGACAACACTCAACATGTGTGCAAGACCCAAGGACACTTTTTTGTGTGCCTTGTTTATTCAGGACATGAGCAACCATGGCTCTCCACAATTTCCTGTCTTTTGAAGCTCTTAATAAATTTTGTCTTTTTTTTATCTTACCTAAACATCTATTTGCTACTATCCAGGAGGGTTACATAATGTTTTCCTCTGTCATTCTTATCAATTTTCCAAGCCATCTTTCCTCATTAACAAATCACTCAATAAATCCCGAGCCTAACTAATAAAACAACTTTTAGGCAAAATTTGACTTCATTTATCAACATAGTCTCCTTCTAGGGTGATACACTGATTCCACTGCTTCTTTAACAATTTGATGCCTTTTTTATAGAACGATTTGTCTTTGGCCTCAAAATATGCCTCAGTTTTTGATACCACTTCTTCATTGGAGCAAAATCTTTTTTCCTGGAGCATTCTTTTGAGGTCTGCAAACAGTCAGTAGTTGCTGGGGGCCAGATCTGGAGAATGGGGTGGATGCAAAAACAATTCAAAGTGTAATTCATGTAGTTTTACCATCGTTTTGATTGACTTGTGACGCAGTGTGTTGTCTTGGTGAAAGATCACTTTTTCTTCTACATTTGTGGCTATTTTTGGTGATTTTTTCCTTCAAATGCACCAATAATGCTATATAATATTCGCGATTTTTGGTTCTTCTTTTCTCAAGGTAATGAAAAAAAATGAATAAAGTACCTTACACATCCTAAAATACAAAGGCCAAGACCTTATCTGCATTTTTGGTTGCTTTGGACAGATTTCACCTGCTGCTGTCCACTCAGCTGACTGCCAATTTGATTCCGGAAAAAAAGTGGTGGATCCATGTCTCATCCATTGTCATGTATTTATGCAAAAACTCTTTGTTGCGCTGAAACAGCTGCAAACAATTCTCTGAATTGTTTATGTGCTGTTGGTTTTGATCAACAGTGAGCAAATGTGGCACCTACTTTGAACACAGTTTTCTCATCAATAAATGTTCATGTAAAATGGTGAATACACTGCCTTCTGATAAGTTCAACTCCTCTGCCTATCTCACGCAACTTCAATTGATGATCGGTTAAAATGGGCTTGTGGAATTATTTGGTGTTTTTCAGAACAACTGCTGATTTCAGCATAATTTGTGTCTGTACAACTACATTTAAAGTCAGCATACCACCTCTCAAACATTGTTTTTGATGGAGCAGCATCCAAATAATACTTACCAAGTCATTCCTTTGCTTGAACAGTATTTTTTTTATATCAGAAAGCAACACTTTATCAACATATGAAATTCAGATTTTTTTCATTGTTTTGAAAATTTGCAACAGTAGCTTCAATTAAATAACTGTAATTTGTAAACTAATAATTTCATTGTGTACAAATTTTGTCATGTGCCATTTGAAGGTTAGTACTTCATAAAAATTATATGGATTTTTTATTAGTGACGGCATCTATATGTCAGGCTTGGTACTTATTAAGTGATGTGTTATATACCCAAGATATTTCAACAGTCTATTTCCTGATGTTAAGTATAAGTGTCCTTTCTCTGAAACTTGCTAGGTTGGTTATGTGTTGTTTTCCTCCCTTTCTCTTGCCTTTAGTCTGTCCTTTTTGTGTATCAAATTTTCTAAGACCTTTCTCCTCATCATGTGCACAAAATTTTCAACTGACTTTTTTTGATGTTAAGTGTAAGTTTCCTTTTTGTTTCCATTTTCTTTGTTGTTGCTCACATGTCTGATTTATGGTATTCTTAGCATCTCTCTGAAGAACAACATTTCTGTTGCTTCAAGACTTTTAATTGAATTTACACAGGAAACTTTTGCAACCATCTAATGATTTGTAGTTTTGCTTCCATTCAAGATTTAAATTTTTATTTCTGAACTATGTAAATCAAAATGAATTTTCAGATATTGCCTGTAATATGCATATATAAATGTAAACACAATTTCACTGAAGTTAAGCAATATTGAGCCTTGTCAGTACCTAGATAGGTAACCACTTCTGAATAAGTATAAGGGTCCATTTTGCTTCTATTTTCTCTAAAACTTGCTAGGTAGGTTATACATAGTTTTCATCTTTTTCTCTTGCCTTCAATCTGCCCTGTGAGAGTATCAAATTTTCCAAGCCCTCTTTTCTCTTTCTGTACCCAAGAAATTTCCCCTGCCTCTCCTTGATGCTAAGTATAAGTGTCCATTCTTTATCTATTTTCTCTAAAGCCTCATATAAAGGAAACTCTCAGTCACACATGATACATACTTAGGCAATTATGTCTCCAAAGAGACATGACACTGGGCAGAAGATTTTCCCACAGTAGGTTGCCATTACTTTCTGCAGTAGACTGGTTGCCAACCAAGGCTATAGATCCCAATCTTTTCTGTTATTTAACCCATAGCTGGAGGGGAGAGATAGTTGAATAACTTTCCCAAGGTTATTGGTATGTAAGGAATGCAACGAATTCAACTGGAATTCCAACTTGGCTCTTCAATTTCTCATTCCAAGCTAATATCTACTGCATCACAAAACTCTAAATTAATTAGATATAATTTTAGCTTCCAAAATTACATTAGGGTAGCAAGAAAGAAATTAATACAGCAACATCATGACTGCGAATACATTCAATTTGTATCACTTTGTATGTATTGTTTACTTCTAATGTTTTGTTGGTTATGTGAATATATGTTTCTCTGTGCTTATTTCTCACTCAAATCCTGTTCTCTGTGTTTTCTTGTTGAGGATACTCACTAAGGTGTAGAGTTAAACTTTATCCAATCTCTATAAAAAACATTACACTGAAATTGATAGTATTTAAATATGACCCTAAATAGTTCAACTCAAAAAAGTATCTGCCAGTAACTGGTTTGTGCATCGATAAATATCTCGTTAAAACACAATTGAATAAAATTAAAAAGAAAATTCTCAAACAGCATTCTAAAGAAAAAAGTGAGATACTAAATAATGAAGCTAGGATTAAATTTAAAGTCAATTCTAATGTATTGCAAATAATCAGGCAAAATAAAGTTGATTTAAAATTACCTGTATTTATAAAATATATTCTTGAAATTTTCACATATAAAGATATTTCAATTCAATAGTGCTCCCAGATTTTAGTTTTTACATCACTTTTAAAAAACATGATAAAGTAATTCAACTGCTTGAGATTTTATTAGGCAAGTTGAAATTTTTTAAAAATTGGTCATAGCCAACTGATGTTGATAACATTCTAAGGTTTTACTTATAAATGAATTTCAGTTTATGACATCTGTTTTTATTAGAGATACTTGCAGTGATTTATTTGGTGGCAGAAGATTTTTTTATGCCACACAACATTTGTTCAGCAGAAATAGTAAAGTTGTTTTTATTCATTTTTTTTTCTTTTCAGTGAAGCATATAATGTCATGGATGTTATGTCAAAAGAGAAAAAAGACAACATTACTGAGGGATGGGATTTTACAATTGCAAAAAAGTTGAATACAGATAAGAGAACAATCACAAAAAGAAATTGCAAACAAGTATCTTTAAGAAAGTCATAAGAAAAAAATTTGGGAAAAACGAAAATGGTAAGAGTGGCAAGAAAATATTTAGAGAAAAGTGTGATCTGAATGTAATCAGTGAAAAAAGATGCAGAATATTAAGAACATCATTGAAAGACATGAAAGCAACCAAACTACTACTTCTAAATAAACATTACAAAATAAACACTTGGGACAAATGGTACATGAAATTTCACAAGAGTAATTTTTAATGATGAATATAAACCAGAAATGGCTCCTTTTAAGAAAATAATGAAAATTGTCAATCCAGAGGTTTCTATGTAACAAGTTCTTTGATTGGTCAATAGATGAGCCAATGACAGCCCTGCCTCGTTTTCACTTTGGCAGACAATTTAGAAAATCTCTCTTCTGATGATTGACTCTAAAGTAGTGAAAATGTACTAAGCTGCTTTCTTACCAACAACAACATAGAAAAACTGATGGATATGCATTTACCATTATCTCTATTAAGTATATATAGTTCATGTATGATGATTGCATAGTGCATGAAACTCCAAGTTGTGCTATAATGTGAGATGTGTATTTATTAATATATATATACATATATATATATATATATATATATATATATATATATATATATACTTGATATTTCTTATTATTTTAATATTATGTTTTTTTTTTTGTTGTGGCCCATTATTAGAAGTGGACCCACATTGTGTATAAATGTAATGGTGCTTGCAACTGAGCTATATTGGCTGGATCAGATGGCTGTGTTAGAGTATAAATAGTCAGCCAACATGACTTAAAATTTATGTATTTAGCCAGCAAATTTTCTTTTAGACATGTCAGATTAAATAAATTCAAAACATTACATCTGCTAGTTTTTAATAACATCCATTCATACTCATGAATAATCTTTCGTGTATTATAATTAAAAGATGTAAGAAATGAGCTGTAACTTTGACAGCTGATTTTTTTATTCATTTCTCGATGTTCCCAAGTACTTTCAATCTCCTGGTGATGTAAGTTGTGGTAACAAAAAATAACTGCAAAACTGTGTTGCTAAAAATTACTGTAAATTCTCTTCTTGCTTCAAATATAATGGTTGACAAATTGCTTAGCGTTCATTAAAACATGAAAATTATCCAAAATGAATGCACAAATATATATATATATATATATATATATATATATAAAACATGAGAAGAAAGCCATACATATATAAAACATGAGAAGAAAGCCAGATGACATGATTCTTGACAAAGGGCTGTAATATAATTGATTCTGTCCTGACATCTTGACTTCCTTCACTTTCTCACTACTGTGACGTTGCTTCCATTTGTCTATTGTGTACAAATATTTTCATGGCAATTGTTCTGATGAGCTTTTCTCCTTTTTGCCTCAACTTCATAAATTTAAACACTTGCCTGTGCATTTAATCTTGCTGCCATATTTGGTCTGGTGCTTCTACTATATATCTCAAGATTTTTGAAAAAAATTCAAAGAAGGATCTGTAATGCAATTGATCCTGAACTGGCATCTTGACATCAATCACTTTCTCACCACTGTGACCTGGCTTCCATCTGTCTATTGTGTACAAATATTTTTATGTCAATTGTTCTGATGAGCTTTATGACTTGATAACCTATTCAAAACAGGAACAAAGAATTCAAAGATAAAAACTGTATAAATTTAATAGTGACCCCCAATTATAAGGAAACTCACCTTCCTACCAAATTGACTTATTGCACCTTGATCACTACATACCACTGTACAAATGTCACTACCAAATTATCAGCACAGTAAGTGTTGATGCCCATGTGTACTCCAACAAGAGACAAGCATATTTTTTATGTTTTTAATCAAATTCAGTACAAATAAGGCAGGTGTGTAAGAATTAAAACACTGAAATATTATTAAGGTGCAAGGACAATAGACAAGTAATCAGAAAGACTGTCAATAATGATTGACATTGCATTTAAAATTTTAAAGATCAAATTTATCTGGAAAGCAAGAAGCCATCCTTTGCCTCAGGTAAAAGGCGACTGTAGGTCTTTTTTGAATATTGCTGTTATATTTTTGAGGAAATCCAAAGAAAAATCTGTAGAGTTTTTGGTCCTGACCTGGCATCTCAGCTTCAATCGCATTCTCACTGCTGTAACATAGCTTCCTTGTGCCTTTTCTATAAATATTTTCATAATAATTGTTCTGATGAGTTTTCTTTGATACATAGACTTTATGAATACTACTAGATTGGCAGCAAGGTCTCATCATTTTACAGTTGTAATTCCTAAATAATGTTTTTTTCTCTCATCCTCTCACCTTTTGTGTTAGTGACTTTATTATCTTGATTAGAGTAAGATGATTAAAAATAATAACTAACATATAAGATTGTTATTTATATTGTCACTGTCAAGCACAAACTGTTATTGTGATACAATCTACTTTGCTACGAAAAGATTGAAGATTATATTCTTCTAAAGTGAATTCTCAGCTGTCAAGGTTTTGTTTACTAAATTCGATACATGGCATCTCAATTCAATCTAGTCTTGGAAAAATTCCTGCTGCTTGTAAGAAATCTTTTATAGAAATGATTGCAGAGTTACCCAACTGTTTTTCTCAAACTTTTAGTCTATATGTTGTGAGTATGTTCACTTAAGTTTGTGCAAATGGATTTCGTTAGATTGAAGAATGATTCATTTTGATTGATACATACCAGCATTCTAGTAGAAAATGTCACAGAATGCTAACTTTTGAGCACATTTCTAGCTAAGTATCAATATTGACAGAAAGTGGGCATGGCTTATATGGGTTATAGAAACTCTATTGTCACCTGTAAATGTAGATGAAATACTTTTAGAATGTCATCATAATAATGGCTCCATTAAAGACAACTGTCTGAAATATGTAGAACAAATCAGTTCTATACAACTGACCAAGAATTTGCCTATTGAGCTGTCTAGGTAGGTAAATTGCCTTTATATTGTATTGATTTAAGACCTGAATCCTCCTGCTATCCTCTACCTTTTATAAGGACCAGATCAGGCCGGAAATAGAGAACTGATGTCATACTTAGGTGGGAGCTCACTTTCCCATCTTGATAGAGTTCAGAAGTGTTTCTGAGACATCTTGAGACAAATTATTTTCCATTCTCCATCCTCTCTCTAACAGATGGGTGTCTCTCACTGCTCTATCATTACAACCATGAAAAGTACTTACTCAAACTACATTTCCTGGTTCTATCAGGTCTAAGCTTCATAACAGAGTGTTTGGGTGTCAATCTGAGGTCAGTGCAGAGGATACAGAAAAAGTTGGATGAGTCTAATAGTGATTATGAAGATATTGCAGCTTGGAAAACTCACTCTGTTCTGATAAAAAAAGAACTTGTGAATTTGTTGATGAGGGCCTCAGACTCAACACAGAGGCCTACATCAAGTGCCTTGAGGAGAGAATGCTGCTCTGGATCAAGAGGGTGGCTGCTAGAAGACCCTATATTTGACATCAGACCACACAAACAGGAGAAGCGAGTCATGGCTGTCAGATAATCTCTGCAACCACATTTTCCCTTACATCTGGCTACCTAACTCCCCAGACTGCAACTACCTTGATTACTATTGGGGTGCAGTTGAGTGAGGGACCAACAAAACTCCTTGAAACACCAAAGATGAACTGAAGGCAAGAATTATGGTAGCATCCATCAACTTAAACAAGGAGACCATTTAGCAGAATTGCAGGAGATTCTGAAGTTGTCTGCAAGCCGTAATTGAAGCCAATGGTATTTTTATTGAATGAATTTACTCTTTTTATCAAGATATTTTTGTGTAATTTTGGTAAATGTATCTGTTAAAATGAGATGTCAGTATTGTCATAAGTTTTGCATAATTTAAACATTTTATCCAACGTACACTGTACTTTCATGCTAATTGTTTGAATGCTATGGTATCTAGACTTTTTTCTGGTGCAGTAGATATTGACTCAGAACAACAAATCAGGGAGCCAAGTTCAAATTCCAGTTGAATTCTTTGCATTCACTTACACACAAATACCCTTGGGAAAGTTATTAATTTGTCTCTTTCTTCCAGTTATGGGTTAAATAACAAGACAGATTGGGTTCTATAGCCTTGGTTGGCAACTAGTCTAGTGCAGAATGTAATGGCAACCTACTGCAGGATAAACTTCTACTCAGTCAGTCATGTCTCTTTCGAGACATGATCACTCAAGCGTGTATCACATATAGCACTTAACTGACTGACTGACTAGACTGGCATTGAGATCTCATCCATTTACAGTTAAGCTGGCGAGATGTGACCTTAAATGCTATGCTGTTTCTTTTCTCACACTTCTTGCTTGTGGAACTCCCTTCCAGCTTCATGCTTTCCAACCAACTTTAATCTGCAAAAATTTTAATTCAATGTCAATTGCTATCTACTGTCTTCCTGATTACTCTTTTTTATTCCTGCTCATTAACAAGGTTTCTGTTCCTAATTCTTCCACACCCTTTTAACCCTTTATTATTGACTTTACTTCTTTGCATGGGGGGATACTGATAAAAAAACACGTCAAAACTGTGGCTAGAATGTGTTAGTAGCCTGACTCCCAATATGTGGCCTTGTATAATTAATACATTACAGCCATCCTGTTGCCTAAATTAAAAGAAGTAAGAGGTCAGCAAAAATTGGTGCAAAACAAACTGTAAGAAAACATTATTATGATTCATCTGTAGCCAAAAGCAGAGGAATACAATTGAGAGGAAATATCTATGTTAGATAAACATCAAACTAATTTATTTACATTTTATATATCAAGTTTTAGCAATTGCTGAGTGTGTTGAATATTGTTTGAGAATTGTTCATTCATAATGTGTGTGTGTGTGTGTGTGTGTGCGTGTGCGGGTGTGTGGGAGAGAATGAGAGTAAGAGAGAAAGAGAGAGAGGAGAATAAATATGATTTTAAGTACCTTTGAAGTTTGATTGTAGAAAGTTCTGATTGTAGCTTCTTGGTCACTAGAGATACGGTCTTTGTAGCAGGATGAATGTTTGACTTTGTGTGAATAAAATCAGCAGTTTTTATATTGTTTTGGCAGATCCTAGAAGCTTAGATAAAATAATTTTTTTAATCATTTCAACTAAAACAAGGCATTAAAGCTACTAAGATGCAAAGAGTTACTAAGCATAAAAGAATATAAGAAAAAGCAAAAGAGAGAAAGAACAATAAAAAGGAGGAATTAAGAAGACAGAAAATAATGATTGACATTGGATTTCAACTCTGACTGATTCAGAAAGTGTTTTTGAAACTACATTCATCTACTTCTGCAGTTTTGATGCATTTCTTCCATTTTTAGATCTGTCCAGAATGCATATATTCAACAGAACTATTTTTTTTTTAATCATATCACCCCAAGCAAGGCGGTAATGCCACTTATGTGCAGGGGGCTATGTAAGAGTGAAAAGATTGGAAAAGAGAAAGCCGGAAACCACATCCTAAACAGGAAACAAGGGATGAGCCTCTTCCCCCGTTCAATAGACGTGGGTGGAGTGTGAACCGGGCGATAGTTTAGTATATCTACTCCAATTGAAAAAAAAAAAAGAGGAAAAGAATGGAAATGAGTAAAAGATTGGAGAAGAGAGTTTATTAAAGTTTACATTTAAGCCAGTATGAATTGTC
Source organism: Ascarosepion bandense (assembly GCA_037127315.1). NCBI lineage: Eukaryota > Metazoa > Mollusca > Cephalopoda > Sepiida > Sepiidae > Ascarosepion > Ascarosepion bandense. The sequence continues at coordinate 1,733,922 of JBBBDQ010001908.1, read as the reverse complement.
ACTAATAGCTCTCATACAATTTAATGAACTTTCGCTGTTAACCATTTTGATAATAGTTAATCCACTCTGTCCAGAGAAACTTATTGACCCTAACATGTCTGATGCCAAACTAGAATATCATCACTAAACAAGAACTTTCATTAACTTTGTAAGTACCTACTGTGACAAAATTTCTAATAAGCTGCACTGCCTCATGAAATATGTCTTAGCAGAAGTGTTTGAATATTTCACAGCACACCTTCCTGCAAAGAGGCTTTAACAACACGACATGATCTACATAAAAAAGAGAAATTAAACACTTAATGGCTATGAGATTCAATTCAGATTCAGTTGATAGTTTCTGTCAAACTTTAGTAAAACTAAGTAAGGACTGTTCATTTTCTTCAGTATCAGCAGAACCAAATCAAGCAGACTTGATATGAGATGCCTTCATAGACAGGCTTTGTTCTCTCTCTCTTTTGCTGACAAAGAATACTTGAAAATATCAGCTTAACATTACAACAGGCCTATGACCAAGCAAGAATACTAGATTTAGTAAAACAAAATGCTAAAAAGTATGATACAAATGCATTAACATCAGAGAACTCTTCACCTATTTTGCCCACCCTCATCATGAAAAACTAGACTTTCCAAAAGATCTAGCATTAATTAAATATATATATTTTTCTGCAAAGACAAGAGACATGCAAGATCATTATGCTTGACTATACATACGGAAATCAGGGATACTGGGCTAAAGTTTGCAGAAGTACAAAGGGGAGAAAAATGATATCTAATTCAGCATCATTTAGATGCCTACAATGATAGAGATCACAGCTAATCAACATCCACTAAAAATATTGATTAACATGGGGAGCATAGAAAACTTCCTTAAGCATTGTGAAAGGAAATTCACAGGAAATCTACCAGTGAGTAAACAAAGTGGAAATGGCTATAATATCATCGCTTTCCATACAAGTACTCAGATACTGTTTGGTTAACCTAAAAATAAAGGGTACTTTATACCAAGGAGTAAGATGTCTACGAACAGATAATTTATATTGCAACCTAATATTAGGTCACAACTTCTTGTGTCAATATTCATTAGTAAAAATTGCCTTTCAGGCCACTAAACCACTATTTAAAGTATGGAAGTCATGAAAATGCCATACTCAATAGTTTAACACCTGATTGTAATCTGGTAGCTACTAAATCTAGGCGACATATGAAGGCGGATAAATTATTTATCCAATTTGAACTTACTCGAGTGTTGAGGGAAGGTATAATTGAACCAAGTTATTAGCCATGGAGAGCTCAAGTCTTTGAAGTCTCTTCTGAGGACAGGAAAAAGCAAATGGTAATCAACTATTCCTAAATGATAAACTGTTTTACATTGCTGGATCCCTACACTCTGCAAAGCATAGATAATATGATAAAAAAATAGTCAAATACAGTCTATTTAGTACTCTGGACCTCAAAAGTGTTTATCATCAGGTAGCTATAGGGCCCAGCAATAAAATATGTCTTTTGAGGCTAGTGGAAAATGCTATCAATTTCACAGGAAACCATTTGGCATAACTAACAAGGTAGGTAGCTTTCAACAGGTGATAGACTGGATAATATTGAAAGCAAACCTGAAAGGCACCTATGTTTACATCAATAAAGTAACCATTTGCATGAAAAATTGAGCAGAACATAACAGAAATCTCAAATTATTCATGGTGTCTGTTAAAAGGCACTAGCTTAACCAAGACAAACATTATTTTAGCTGTAAAAATATAAAACTACTTAGATACATAATTAGTAAAATAACATAAAACCTGACCTAGAATGTCTGAATCCTACCAGTCCCAAAAGAGTTACCTGTTCTATATTGTGTATTAGAAATGTTCCCACACTATGTTCACTGGATACTGTCATTCTCAGAAAAAATCCACCCTCTAACAACTGTGTCAAAACTCCTATATCTTTTATAGAAGTGATAGCGTTTAACATGTTAAAGAGAGGCATAGCAATAGCAGCTATTACTATGCCCAATTATATACTATGTTTGGTAGTAAAGACGGACACCTCAGAATGCACCATAACAGACTCTTTAAGACAGTTGGGGAAGCCCATAGCCTATTTCTATAGAACGCTGTCCAAATCAGAATCTAGAGATTTCTGAAATAGAGAAAGACACCTATGCTACTGTCAGATCACTATTTGAGGCATTATTCAATTGGGTGACACTAAACTAATTACAGATCAAAAATCAGTCATATTCATGTTTAATGTGAAAACAAGCAGCAAAATAAAAAAAAATGAGATGATAGACAGGTGGAGGATAGGTGATTTTCTAAGTGCCACAAGGGTGAAAGTATGGGACACCCAGTAAGAATTGAACTCACTACTCAGTTGTAACTGTTTTATAGGGAGACAAGCTTGCTAACCATTACACCACAGTGAGGTGCCTAACAGGTGGAGGATACTCATTCAATGTAACATACTGCCTTGTAAAGAAAATACAGTTGTGGATGCCCTCTCTAGAGTTTGTAACATGGCTGCTAGCAAAGAAGAAGAATTAGAGAGATTACATAGAGAGTTGTGCTATTTTCATCATGTAGACCATATGATCTACATCATCATAATCAGAAACCTTCCCTACTTAGTAGAAGATGCGAAAGAGATGACCAACTCTTATAAGATTTGTGCTGAAAATAAACCCAGATTCTACTGTCCTAACACGAGCAAGGTCATAAAAGCCACAAAACCTTAAGAAAGAACTGCATTGAATTTTAAAGGTCTACTTTCATTAAAAACTTGCAACAAATACATATTGAAAATAATTGATGAATAATCACAGTTTCTTTTTGAGATATCATGCTCAGATGTATCATCCACAATAGTCATGCAAGCACTTTGCTCAGTTTTTGCTGCCTTCAGGCTACCTGTATATATTCATTTGAACAGAAGGGCTTCATTAATGTTTTAATGCATATGGTGATTCCTACAAGAGCAAGGAATAGCCATAAGTAAAACAACACCATATAACTTTCAAGGCAAGGCCAGTGTGAGAGGTATAATGGAATAATCTGGAAAACTCTTGAATTAGCAGAATAAAGGGGTCATTCAGTTAGTTAAGTGCTATACGTGATACACGCTTGGGCGATCATGTCTCGAAAGAGACATCACTGACTGGGCAGAAGATTATCCCGCAGTAGGTTGCCATTGCTTTATGCGGTAGACTGGTTGCCGACCAAGGCTATAGAACCCAATCTGTCCTGTTATTTAACCCATAACTGGAAGGAATAGACGAATTAATACCTTTCCCAAGGATATTTGCGCGTAAGTGAATGCAATGAATTCGGCTGGAATTCGAACTCGGCTCGACTCCCCGATTTCTCGTTCCGAGCCGAGAAATCGGAACGGAACGAGGAAAGGGGTAGCTGTATTAAATTGGGAGAAGAGGCCCATTAATGATTCCTTCTATTTCCAAATAAAAGTTCAACTTCTTGGATTTCAAAACCAGGAATGGTATTACTAAAATGACTTGGATCTAAAAGACTTGACTTCAGCACGAGATGAATTAGCACCTACAGGTGTAAGGAAGTGCTGTTCTCAGGGCACTTCAACAAATTTTAAGAAGACAGGCACATGGTCACCTTCTGAAGATTATGAAAAATTACTGAGCTCTGATCCCTCGAGTGGCAATGAATGAATTTCTCAAAAGAGAGCACACCCATCTACCAATACATCAGAGGACAAGCAAGTCTATGAAAACACAGCATGATTAAATCCAGTTTGAGCAAGAATAAGGAACAACTTCATCATGATTCTGGCAATATGCCATGGCCTTGCAGACAGGAGAGAATACCTGCTTCGTTCAAGGACTTATTTCCTCTGTAGAAATAAGGCAGGTGAGAATGTGATATCATCTATTTCTTCCAATAATGAATATGTATATTCAGGAGGACTTTTATTCAGAGTTCAGTCATCTTAGATTTAAGCCAATATAAATTATCTCTAAAAACACTACTCCAATGCGATTTGTAATTTTTTTTAATTTTCTAATTGACTGTAGATTTTGACACCTCTTGAGTTAGTAGCTATATTTAAATGCAAAAATAAGTAACAGAAGTGTTCAACAGAGTTGACATAGTTTGTAATAAGCAATAACAAGAAAATAGAGAGGAAAGAACAGAGCAAAAAATAATATAAAGCAATCAAACAATATATACAAAACAAATTAACAGTAATAAAGCAAAGCAACAGCAATATGGCAAAATTTCACAAACTAGTAATTGGGGTTGGCATAAAAGAGCAAGTTTGTACAAGCAAATAGTGATCTGACTTCATGACAAGACAGACTGGGGCTCAGTCAGATGAAACCAATAATCAGCTTATTTTATTGGTTGGAAAAAAATCTCAGCATGTGCTTTTGATTATAAATTAGGGAAGGGCAAATGTTTTGCAGTTATTCCAATAATGATTGGAACCAACAGCACTTTTTCTAAGTTCCTTCTTAATAAAGATTTTAGGCATTTTCATAAATTCTATGAAAAGAGAGAACATAAGATTCAGTTGAACGGATCCTAGGGAGAAAAAGGGAACATAATTTTTGGATAAATCAATAACCGCATTGTGAATTAAGAAGAGTTAAGAACTTAGCATATGTAATACAATAACCGCATTGTGAATTAAGAAGAGTTAAGAACTTAGCATATGTAATACAATAACCGCATTGTGAATTAAGATGAGTTAAGAACTTAGCATATGTAATACAATAACCGCATTGTGAATTAAGAAGAGTTAAGAACTTAGCATATGTAATACAATAACCGCATTGTGAATTAAGAAGAGTTAAGAACTTAGCATATGTAATACAATAACAGCATTGTGAATTAAGAAGAGTTAAGAACTTAGCATATGTAATACAATAACCGCATTGTGAATTAAGAAGAGTTAAGAACTTAGCATATGTAATACAATAACCGCATTGTGAATTAAGAAGAGTTAAGAACTTAGCATATGTAATACAATAACCGCATTGTGAATTAAGAAGAGTTAAGAACTTAGCATATGTAATACAATAACCGCATTGTGAATTAAGAAGAGTTAAGAACTTAGCATATGTAATACAATAACCGCATTGTGAATTAAGAAGAGTTAAGAACTTAGCATATGTAATACAATAACCGCATTGTGAATTAAGAAGAGTTAAGAACTTAGCATATGTAATACAATAACCGCATTGTGCATTAAGAAGAGTTAAGAACTTAGCATATGTAATACAATAACCGCATTGTGAATTAAGATGAGTTAAGAACTTAGCATATGTAATACAATAACCGCATTGTGAATTAAGAAGAGTTAAGAACTTAGCATATGTAATACAATAACCGCATTGTGAATTAAGAAGAGTTAAGAACTTAGCATATGTAATACAATAACCGCATTGTGAATTAAGAAGAGTTAAGAACTTAGCATATGTAATACAATAACCGCATTGTGAATTAAGAAGAGTTAAGAACTTAGCATATGTAATACAATAAGCGTATTGCGAATTAAGATGAGTAAAGAACTTAGCATATGTAATACAATAACTCGCATTGTGAATTAAGAAGAGTTAAGAACTTAGCATATGTAATACAATAACCGTACTTGTGAATTAAGAAGAGTTAAGAACTTAGCATATGTAATACAATAACCGCATTGTGAATTAAGAAGAGTTAAGAACTTAAAGTAGGTGTAATACAATAAATGCATTGTGAATTAAGAAGAGTTAAGAACTTAGCATATGTAATACAATAACCGCATTGTGAATTAAGAGGAGTTAAGAAATTTACATATGTAATACAATAATCCTGACAGTGAATTAAGAAGAGTTAAGAACTTACATATGTAATACAATAACCGCATTGTGAATTAAGAAGAGTTAAGAACTTAGCATATGTAATACAATAACCGCATTGTGAATTAAGAAGAGTTAAGAACTTAGCATATGTACACAATAACCGCATTGTGAATTAAGAAGAGTTAAGAACTTAGCATATGTAATACAATAAATCGTATTGTGAATTAAGAAGCAGTTAAGAACTTAGCATATGTAATACAATAACCGTACTGTGAATTAAGATGAGTTAAGAACTTAGCATATGTAATACAATAACCGCATTGTGAATTAAGAAGAGTTAAGAACTTAGCATATGTAATAACAACCGCATTGTGAATTAAGAAGAGTTAAGAACTTAGCATATGTAATACAATAACCGCATTGTGAATTAAGATGAGTTAAGAACTTAGCATATGTAATACAACAACTGCATTGCTAATTAAGAAGAGTTAAGAACTTAGCATATGTAATACAATGAATTTACTGCGAATTAAGAAGAGTTAAGAACTTAGCATATGTAATACAATAACCGCATTGCGAATTAAGATGAGTAAAGAACTTAGCATATGTAATACAATAACCGCATTGCGAATTAAGATGAGTTAAGAACTTAGTATATGTAATACAATAACCGCATTGCGAATTAAGAAGAGTTAAGAACTTAGCATATGTAATATAATAACCGCATTGCGAATTAAGATGAGTTAAGAACTTAGCATATGTAATACAATAAATCGCATTGCGAATTAAGATGAGTTAAGAACTTAGTATATGTAATACAACAACCGCATTGCGACCACAGTTGTTAAGAACTTAGTATAATACAATAAATCGCATTGCGAATTAAGAAGAGTTAAGAACTTAGCATATGTAATACAATAACCGCATTGTGAATTAAGAAGAGTTAAGAACTTAGCATATGTAATACAATAACCGCATTGTGAATTTAAGAAGAGTTAAGAACTTAGCATATGTAATACAATAACCGCATTGTGAATTAAGAAGAGTTAAGAACTTAGTATATGTAATACAATAACCGCATTGTGAATTAAGATGAGTTAAGAACTTAGCATATGTAATACAATAACCGCATTGTGAATTAAGATGAGTTAAGAACTTAGTATATGTATCACAATAACCGCATTGTGAATTAAGAAGAGTTAAGAACTTAGCATATGTAATAAATAACCGTATCAGGAATTAAGAAGAGTTAAGAACTTAGCATATGTAATACAATAACCGTGATTGTGAATAAGATGAGTTAAGAACTTAGGCATATGTAATAATAACCGCATTCTGAATTAAGATGAGTTAAGAACTTAGCATATGTAATAAAATAACCGCATTGTGAATTAAGAAGAGTTAAGAACTTAGCATATGTAATACAATAACCGCATTGTGAATTAAGAAGAGTTAAGAACTTAGCATATGTAATACAATAACCGCATTGTGAATTAAGAAGAGTTAAGAACTTAGCATATGTAATACAATAACCGCATTGTGAATTAAGAAGAGTTAAGAACTTAGCATATGTAATACAATAACCGCATTGTGAATTAAGAAGAGTTAAGAACTTAGCATATGTAATACAATAACCGCATTGTGAATTAAGATGAGTTAAGAACTTAGCATATGTAATACAATAACCGCATTGTGAATTAAGAAGAGTTAAGAACTTAGCATATGTAATACAATAACCGCATTGTGAATTAAGATGAGTTAAGAACTTAGCATATGTAATACAATAACCGCATTGTGAATTAAGATGAGTTAAGAACTTAGCATATGTAATACAATAACCGCATTGTGAATTAAGAAGAGTTAAGAACTTAGCATATGTAATACAATAACCGCATTGTGAATTAAGATGAGTTAAGAACTTAGCATATGTAATACAATAACCGCATTGTGAATTAAGATGAGTTAAGAACTTAGCATATGTAATACAATAACCGCATTGTGAATTAAGAAGAGTTAAGAACTTAGCATATGTAATACAATAACCGCATTGTGAATTAAGAAGAGTTAAGAACTTAGCATATGTATTACAATAACCGCATTGTGAATTAAGAAGAGTTAAGAACTTAGCATATGTAATACAATAACCGCATTGTGAATTAAGAAGAGTTAAGAACTTAGCATATGTAATACAATAACCGCATTGTGAATTAAGAAGAGTTAAGAACTTAGCATATGTAATACAATAACCGCATTGTGAATTAAGAAGAGTTAAGAACTTAGCACATGTAATAGAATAACCGCATTGTGAATTAAGAAGAGTTAAGAACTTAGCACATGTAATACAATAACCGCATTGTGAATTAAGAAGAGTTAAGAACTTAGCACATGTAATACAATAACCGCATTGTGAATTAAGAAGAGTTAAGAACTTAGCATATGTAATACAATAACCGCATTGTGAATTGAGATGAGTTAAGAACTTAGCATATGTAATACAATAACCGCATTGTGAATTAAGAAGAGTTAAGAACTTAGCATATGTAATACAATAACCGCATTGTGAATTAAGAAGAGTTAAGAACTTAGCATATGTAATACAATAACCGCATTGTGAATTAAGAAGAGTTAAGAACTTAGCATATGTAATACAATAACCGCATTGTGAATTAAGAAGAGTTAAGAACTTAGCATATGTAATACAATAACCGCATTGTGAATTAAGAAGAGTTAAGAACTTAGCATATGTAATACAATAACCGCATTGTGAATTAAGAAGAGTTAAGAACTTAGCATATGTAATACAATAACCGCATTGTGAATTAAGATGAGTTAAGAACTTAGCATATGTAATACAATAACCGCATTGTGAATTAAGAAGAGTTAAGAACTTAGCATATGTAATACAATAACCGCATTGTGAATTAAGATGAGTTAAGAACTTAGCATATGTAATACAATAACCGCATTGTGAATTAAGAAGAGTTAAGAACTTAGCATATGTAATACAATAACCGCATTGTGAATTAAGAAGAGTTAAGAACTTAGCATATGTAATACAATAACCGCATTGTGAATTAAGAAGAGTTAAGAACTTAGCATATGTAATACAATAACCGCATTGTGAATTAAGAAGAGTTAAGAACTTGGCACATGTAATACAATAACCGCATTGTGAATTAAGAAGAGTTAAGAACTTATGACATGTAATACAGTCACCCGTATTTGTTGTGAATTAAGAAGAGTTAAGAACTTATATGTAATACAATAACCGTATTGTGAATTAAGAAGAGTTAAGAACTTAGCATATGTAATACAACTGCATTGTGAATTAAGATGAGTTAAGAACTTATACAGTAATACAACAACCGCATTGTGAATTAAGAAGAGTTAAGAAATCTAGTATGTAATACAATAATTCGCATTGTGAATTAAGAAGAGTTAAGAACTTAGCATATGTAATACAATAACCGCATTGTGAATTAGCAAGAGTTAAGAACTTAGCATATGTAATACAACAACTGCATTGTGAATTAAGATGAGTTAAGAACTTAGCATATGTAATACAATAAATCGCATTGTGAATTAAGATGAGTTAAGAACTTAGCATATGTAATACAATAACCGCATTGTGAATTAAGAAGAGTTAAAGAACTTAGCATATGTAATACAATAACCGTATTGTGAATTAAGAAGAGTTAAGAACTTATATATGTAATACAATAAATCATAATTACGTTGTGAATTAAGATGAGTTAAGAACTTAGCATATGTAATACAACAACTGCATTGTGAATTAAGATGAGTTAAGAACTTAGCATATGTAATAAAATAAGTGTATTGTGAATTAAGAAGAGTTAAGAACTTAGTATATGTAATACAATAAATCCGTATTTGGTGAATTAAGAAGAGTTAAGAACTTAGCATATGTAATACAACAACTGCATTGTGAATTAAGAAGAGTTAAGAACTGGCATATGTAATACAATAACCGCATTGTGAATTAAGAAGAGTTAAGAACTTAGCATATGTAATACAACAACTGCATTGTGAATTAAGAAGAGTTAAGAACTTAGCATATGTAATACAATAACTGCATTGTGAATTAAGAAGAGTTAAGAATTACATATGTAATACAACAACTGCATTGTGGAATAAGAAGAGTTAAGAACTTAGCATATGTAATAACAACTGCATTGTGGAATCAAGAAGAGTTAAGAACTTAGGCATATGTAATACAATAACCGCATTGTGAATTAAGATGAGTTAAGAACTTAGCATATGTAATAACAACTGCATTGTGAATTAAGAAGAGTTAAGAACTTAGCATATGTAATACAATAACCGCATTGTGAATTAAGAAGAAAGCAGAACTTATGTTATTATGTAATAACAACTGCATTGTGAATTAAGAAGAGTTAAGAACTTAGCATATAATACAATAACTGTATTTGTGAATTTATGAAGAGTTAAGAACTTAGTACATGTAATACAACAGAACTTTTGTATTGTGAATTAAGAAGAGTTAAGAACTTAGCACATGTAATACAATAAAACTGCAGCTGTTGTGAATTAAGAAGAGTTAAGAACTTAGGTACATGTAATACAATAACTGCATTGTGAATTAAGAAGAGTTAAGAACTGAAAGTACGAAGAATAACAATGGCATTGTGGAATTGAGATGAGTTAAGAACTTAGTACATGTAATACAATAACCGCATTGTGAATTAAGAAGAGTTAAGAACTGTGAGGCATATGTAATACAATAACTGCATTGTGAATTAAGAAGAGTTAAGAACTTAGCATATGTAATACAATAACTGCATTGTGAATTAAGAAGAGTTAAGAACTTAGCATATGTAATACAACAACTGCATTGTGAATTAAGAAGAGTTAAGAACTTTGCATATGAAGAATAAATCGCACAGAATTAAGAAGAGTTAAGAACTTAGCATATGTAATACAATAAACTGTATTTGTAACGTTAAGAAGAGTTAAGAACTTACATATGGCATAACAACTGCATTGTGAATTAAGATGAGTTAAGAACTTAGCATATGTAACACAATAACTGCATTGTGAATTAAGAAGAGTTAAGAACTTATATTAAGTGTAAATACAACAACTGCATTGTGAATTAAGATGAGTTAAGAACTTAGCATATGTAATACAATAAATCGCATTGCATCAAGAAGAGTTAAGAACTTAGCATATGTAACACAACAACCTACTTTAAATGACAAGAGTTGAACTTGAAATATGTAATACAATAACAACTGCATTGTGAACCAAGAAGAGCAAGAACTTTTGCAAGTATGCACAACAACTGCATTGTGACTACAAAGAGTTAAGAACTCACACATGTAATACAATAACTGCATTGTAACGAAAGAAGAGTTAAGAACTTATATACATGTAACAATACAATACCTGCATTGTAATTGTTGAAGAGTTAAGAACTTAAAAGTAATACAACAACCGCATTGGTGAATTACATAAGAGTTAAGAACTTAGTACATGTAACATAATAACTGCATGAATTAAGATGAGTTATACTTATATATGTAATAACAACGGCATTGTGAATTAAGAAGAGTTAAGAACTTAGGGCACAATACAACAACTGCATTGTGAATTAAGTAAGAGTTAAGAACTTAGCAGTGTAATAACAACTGCATTGTGAATTAAGAAGAGTTAAGAACTTAGCATACAGTATAATAACTGCAATGGTGAATTAAGATGAGTTAAGAACTTAGCATATGTAATAACAACTACATTGTGAATTAAGATGAGTTAAGAACTTAGCATATGTATATATAACAACTGCATTGTGAATAAGAAGAGTTAAGAACTTAGCATATGTAATACAATAACTGCATTGTGAATTAAGAAGAGTTAAGAACTTAGCATATGTAATACAATAACTGCATTGTGAATTAAGATGAGTTAAGAACTTACATATGTAATACAATAACCCTACTGTGAATTGAAGATGGTTAAGAACTTATATATGTAATAAAATAAGTGCATTAAAGATTTACAAAAGAGTTAAGAACCTAGGTATATGTACTATAACAACTGCATTGTGAATTAAGAAGAGTTGCAGAAACTTAGGCATATGTGTCATTGTTCTACTGGGAATGTAAGAGCAAGAATCATATATAAAAGAATATGTAACAACTGTTACCAGAATTAAGAAGAGTTAAGAACTTAGCACAGTGTAATACAATAACTGCATTGTGAATTAAGAAGAGTTAAGAACTTAGCATATGTGAAGGTTAACAACTGCATTGTGAATTAAGAAGAGTTAAGAACTTAGGCACATGTAATACAACAACTGCATTGTGAATTAAGAAGAGTTAAGAACTTAGTATGTAGCCATATCAACTGCATTGTGAATTAAGATGAGTTAAGAACTTATATACATGTAATAACAACTGCATTGTGAATTATGTAATAGTTAAGAATTAATATGTAATACAATAACCAAATAATTTGAATTAAGACAAGAACTTAGCATACGAAGGCTATAATGTTTACTGGAAATTAAGATGAGTTAAGAATTTAGCATATGCATACAACAACTGCACATTGTGAATTAAGATGAGTTAAGAACTTAGCATATGTAACACAACAACTGCATTGTGAATTAAAAAGAAGAGTTAAGAACTTAGCATATGTACAACAACTGCATTACAATTATAAATATACAGAATCACATGTACTAACAACTGTATTTAAATTAAGATGAGTTAAGAACTTATATGTATATAACAATCACATTGTGAATCAAGATGAGTTAAGAACTTAGCATATGTAATACAATAACTTACTAGACCAAGGAGTTAAGAACTTAGCATATGTAATACAATAACTGCATTGTGAATTAAGAAGAGTTATAACTTAGCATATGTAACACAATAAAATTGCATTGTGAATTAAGACATATTAAGAACTTAGCATATGTAATACAATAACTGCATTTATAATTAAGATGAGTTAAGAACTTACATATGTAATAAAATAAGTGCATTAAGAATTAAGAAGAGTTAAGAACTTATATACATAATAACTGCATTGTAACTATAAAGAGTTAAGAACTTAGCAGTGTACAACAACTGCATTGTGAATTACAGAAGAGTTAAGAACTTAGCATATGTAATACAATAAATCATGCATTGTACTAAGAAGAGTTAAAAGAATCATATAAGTGTAATACAATAACTGCATTGTGAATTAAGTGAAGAGTTAAACTTATATACAATAACAACTTACCGTGAATTAAAAGAGTTAAGAACTTAGCATATGTAATGCGCAACAACTGCATTGGTAATTGAAGAAGAGTTAAGAACTATATATGTAATAACTGCATTGTGAATTTAAGACATTAAGAACTTACATATGTAATACAATAACTGCATTGTGAATTAAGATGAGTTAAGAACTTAGCATATGTAATACACAACAGCATTGTGAATTAAGAAGAGTTAAGAACTTAGCATATGTAATACAATGTTTACCAGAATAAGATGAGTTAAGAATCAAGATATGTAATACAATAACCGCATTGTAATTAAGATGAGTTAAGAACTTAGCATATGTAATACAATAACTGCATTGTGAATTAAGAAGAGTTAAGAACTTAGCATATGTAATACAATAACCGCATTGTGAATTGAGAAGAGTTAAGAACTTGTATATGAAGGTTACAATAACCGCATTGTGAATTAAGATGAGTTAAGAACTTATAATATGTAATAACAACTGCATTGTGAATTAAGAAGAGTTAAGAACTTAGTATATGTAATACAATAACCGCATTGTGAATTAAGATGAGTTAAGAACTTAGGCATATGTAATACAATAACCGCATTGTGAATTAAGATGAGTTAAGAACTTAGCATATGTAATACAATAACCGCATTGTGAATTAAGAAGAGTTAAGAACTTAGCATATGTAATACAATAACCGCATTGTGAATTACCAAGATGAGTTAAGAACTTAGCATATGTAATATAACAACCGCATTGTGGGAATTAAGATGAGCTTAAGAACTTAGCATATGTAGCAAGAAGCAACTGCATTGTGAATTAAGAAGAGTTAAGAACTTACATATGTAATAACAATTCGCATTGTGAATTAAGAAGAGTTAAGAACTTAGGCATAAGGTATTACAACAATCGCACAGAATTAAGAAGAGTTAAGAATCAGCATATGTAATACAACAACCGCATTGTGAATTAAGAAGAGTTAAGAACTTAGCATATGTAATAATAACAAATCTCATTTAATGAAGAGTTAAAGAACTTAGCATATGTAATACAATAACCGTATTGTGAATTAAGAAGATGCTGAACTTAGCACATGTAATACAATAACCGCATTGTGAATTAAGAAGAGTTAAGAACTTAGTACATGTAATACAATAACTGCATTGGTGAATTAAGAAGAGTTAAGAACTTAGCAGGTTACGTAATACAATAACTGCATTAGACCAAGAAGAGTTAAGAACTTAGCATATGTAATACAATAACCGCATTGTGAATTGAGATGAGTTAAGAACTTAGCATATGTAATACAATAACCGCATTGTAACTAAGAAGAGTTAAGAACTTAGCATATGTAATACAATAACTGCATTGTGAATTAAGAAGAGTTAAGAACTTACATATGTAACACAACAACTGCACAGAATTAAGAAGAGTTAAGAACTTAGTATATGTAATACAACAACTGCATTGTGAATTAAGAAGAGCTAAGAACTTAGCATATGTACCAACAACCGCATTGTGAATTAAGAAGTATTAAGAACTTAGCATATGTAATACAATAACTGCATTGTGAATTAAGAGTTAAGAACTTAGCATATGTAATACAATAAACTGCATTGTGAATTAAGATGAGTTAAGAACCTAGCATATGTAATACAACAACTGCATTGTGAATTAAGAAGAGTTAAGAACTTAGCATATGTAACACAACAACTGCATTGTGAATTAAGTACGAGTTAAGAACTTAGCATATGTAATACAATAAATCAATACAGAATTAAGAAGAGTTAAGAACTTAGCATATGTAATATGTAACAACTGCATTGTGAATTAAGAAGATGCAAAGAACTTAGCATATGTAATACAACAACTGCATTGTGAATTAAGAAGTGAGTTAAGAACTTAGCATATGTAATACAATAACCGCATTGTGAATTACAAGAGTTAAGAACTTACATGTAATACAATAAACTTACCAGAATTAAGAAGAGTTTAGAACTTAGCACATGTAATACAATACCCGTATCAGAATTAAGAAGAGTTAAGAACTTATATGAATACAACAATTTATCAGAATTACAAGAGTTATGTAACTTAGCATATGTAATACAACAATCCCATTATGAATTATGATGATACAACTGCATATGTAATACAACAACTGCATTGTGAATTAAGAAGAGTTAAGAACTTAGCATATGTGGCCAACAACTGCACGTGGAATTAAAGAAGAGTTAAGAACTTAAAGGTAATACAACAACCGCATTGTGAATTAAGAAGAGTTAAGAACTTGCATATGTAATACAATAACCGCATTAGGACCAAGAAGAGTTAAGAACTTAGCAGCGCATGTAATACAACAACTGCATTGTGAATTAAGAAGAGTGAAGAACTTACATATGTAATAACAACTGCATTGGGTGAATTAAGAAGAGTTAAGAACTTAGCATATGTAATACAATAACCGCATTGTGAATTAAGAAGAGTTAAGAACTTAGTATATGTAATACAACAACTGCATTAGAATTAAGAAGAGTTAAGAACTTAGCATATGTAATACAATAACTGCATTGTAGAATTAAGATGAGTTAAGAACTTAGCATATGTAATACAATAACTGCATTGTGAATTAAGAAGAGTTAAGAACTTAGTATATGTAATACAATAAACTGCATTGTGAATTAAGAAGAGTTAAGAACTTAGCATATGTAATAATACAATAACCGCATTGTGAATTAAGAAGAGTTAAGAACTTAGCATATGTAATACAATAATCACATTGTAAATTAAGAAGAGTTAAGAACTTAGCACATGTAATACAATAACTGCATTGTGAATTAAGAAGAGTTAAGAACTTAGCACATGTAATACAATAACCGCATTGTGAATTAAGAGTTAAGAACTTAGCACATGTAATACAATAACTGCATTGTGAATTAAGAAGAGCTAAGAACTTAGCATATGTAATACAACAAATCCCATTGTGAATTGAGATGAGTTAAGAACTTAGCATATGTAATACAATAACCGCATTGTGAATTAAGAAGAGTTAAGAACTTTGTGTATATGTAATACAGTCAATCAGCATTGTGAATTATGAGTTAAGAATCCCAGCATATGTAATACAATAACTGCCATTGTGAATTAAGAAGATGGCAACCCTAGCATATAATACACACCGGTATTGTGAATTACAAGGTTAAGAACTCATACATATGAAGACAATAACTATCAGGAATTAAGCAAGAGTTAAGAACTTATATACAGAACACAATAAATCCCAAGTACTTAGAATTAAGAAACAGTTAAGAACTTAGGCATATGTAATACAATAATCCTACTGGTGAATTACACGCTTGAGTTAAGAACTTAGCATAAAAATAATAACAACCCAATGAATTAAGAAGAGTTAAGAACCTAGCATATGTAATACAACAATCCCATCAGGAATCAATGAGTTGAAGAACCTACACATGTAATACAGCCACCATTTTGTGAATTAAGAAGAGTTAAGAACCTCTAGTGAAGGTGTAAATACAACAACTGCATTGTGTAATTAAGAAGAGTTAAGAACTTAGCATATGTAACACAATGCAACTGCATTGTGAAATCAAGAAGAGTCAAGAACTTAGCATATGCAAGAACAATAACAATCACATTGTGGAAACTATGAAGAGTTAAGAATTTAGCACATGTAATACAACAACTGTACGAATTAAGAAGAGTTAAGAATCAGGAAAGTACACAATACAATAACCAAGAATAAAATCTTAAGAAGAGTTAAGAACTTACATATGTACATAACAACTGCATTGTATAATTAAGAAGAGCTAAGAACTTACATATGTAATACAACAACTCTATCAGGAATTAAGATGAGTTAAGTACTTAGCATATGTACTACTACACAATGGAATCCTACCAATCAAGAAAGCAGAACTCAGCATATGTAATAATAACAACTGCATTGTAGAATTGAAGAAGAGTTAAGAACTTACACATATGTAATAATAACAACTGCATGCAGAACAAGAGTTAAGAACTTAGCATATGTACTACAATAACCGTATTGTGGGAATTAAGATGAGCGAGAACTTAGTATAAAAATAATAACAACCGCATTGTGAATTACGATTAAGAACTTAGCATATGTAATACAATAACCGCATTGTACTTTAAGAAGAGTTAAGAACTTAGCATATGTAACACAACAACTGCATTGTGAATTAAGACAGAACTTAGCATATGTAATACAACAACCGCATTGTGAATTAAGATGAAAGAACTCTAGTATATGTAATACAACAACTGCATTGTGAATTAAGATGAGTTAAGAACTTAGCATATGTAATAAAATGTTTACTGTGAATTAAGAAGAGTTAAGAACTAGTATATGTAATACAATAACCGCATTGTGAATTAAGAGTTAGAACTACATATGTAATACAATAACCGCATTGTGAATTAAGAAGAGTTAAGAACTTAGCATAATAACAACTGCATTTTTAATTAAGAAGAAAGCAGAACTTAGCATACAAGACAATAACCGCATTGTGAATTAAGAAGAGTTAAGAACTTAGTATATATGTATGTTAAATAAATCAAACATTGTGAATTAAGAAGAGTTAAGAACTTAGCATATGTAATAATAATCGTATTGTGAATTAAGAAGGAGTTATAGAACTTAGCATATAGTAATACAACAATCTGCATTGTGAATTAAGATGAGTTAAGAAACTTATGACATATGTAATACAATAACCGCATTATAATTAAGATGAGTTAAGAACTTAGCATATGTAATAACAACTGCATTGTGAATTAAGAAGAGTTATAACTTAGCATATGTAATACAATAAGCATGAATTAAGATGAAAGTAAGAACTTAGCATATGTAATACAATAAACTTATCAATTAAGATGAGTTAAGAACTTAGCATATGTAATACAACAACTGCATTGTGAATTAAGAAGAGTTAAGAACTTAGCATATGTAATACAACAACTGCATTTTGAATTAAAAAAGATGAGTTAAGAACTTATACATGTAATACAATAACTGCATTGTGAATTAAGATGAGTTAAGAACTTAGCATTATGTAATACAACAACTGCATTAGGATCATATTGAGTTATAAATCCTATATATGTAATACAATAACCGCATTGTGAATTAAGAAGAGTTAAGAACTTATGTATATGTAATACAATAAATCATGTATTGTGAATTAAGAAGAGTTAAGAAATTAGCATATGTAATAAAATAACTGCATTGTGAATTAAGAAGAGTTAAGAACTTAGCATATGTAATACAATAACTGCATTAAGAATTAAGAAGAGTTAAGAACTTAGCATATGTAATAACAATAACCGCATTGTGAATTAAGAAGATTTAAGAGATCTTAGCACATGTAATACAATAACCGCATTGTGAATTAAGAAGAGTTAAGAACTTATATGTAATACAATAACTGCATTGTGAATTAAGAAGAGTTAAGAACTTAGCATATGTAACACAACAACTGCATTGTGAATTAAGAAGAGAGTTAAGAAATTAGTATATGTAATAAAATAAACTACTGTGAATTAAAGAAGAGTTAAGAACTTAGCATATGTAATAAAATAACCCCATTGTGAATTAAGAATATTAAGAAACTTACATATGTAATACAATAAACTGCATTGTGAATTTGAAGAAGAGTTAAGAACTTAGCATATGTACAACAACTCATTGTGAATTAAAATATTGAGTTAAGAACTTAGCATATGTAATACAATAACTGCATTGTGAATTAAGAAGAGTTAAGAACTGAAAGGGAATACAACAACTGCATTGTGAATTAAGAAGAGTTAAGAACTTAGTATACATGTAATACAATAAACTTTCATTGTGAATTAAGAAGAGTTAAGAACTTAGTACATGTAATACAATAAACTGCATTGTGAATTCACAGAGTTGTTAAGAACTAAGCATGTAATACAACAACTGCATTGTGAATTAAGATGAGTTAAGAACTTAGTGTATATGTAATACAATAACCCATTGTGAATTAAGAAGAGTTAAGAACTTAGCATATGTGGCTAAATAACCGCATTGTGAATTAAGAAGAGCGAAACCTAGGCATAGTAATAGTAAAATAACTGCATTGTGAATTAAGAGTTAAGAACTTAGTATATGTAATACAATAAACTGCATTGTGAATTAAGAAGAGTTAAGAACTTAGCATATGTAATACAATAACTGCATTGTGAATTAAGAAGAGTTAAGAACTTAGTATATGTAATACAATAAATCAAAATTGTGAATTAAGAAGAGTTAAGAACTTAAGAGCAGTGCTGTACAATAAACTTATCAGAATTTTAAGATGAGTTAAGAACTTAGCATATGTAATACAATAACTGCATTGTGAATTAAGAAGAGTTAAGAACTTAGTATATGTAATACAATAACCGCATTGTGAATTAAGATGAGTTAAGAACTTAGTATATGTAATATGAAACAACTGCATTGTGAGCTAAGAAGACAAGAACTTTAGTATATAATACAACAACTGCATTGTGAATTAAGATGACAGCACTTATATATGTATAACAACTGCATTGTGAAATTAAGAGTTAAGAACTTAGCATATGTAATAACAATAACTGCATTGTGAATTAAGAAGAGTTAAGAACTTAGCATATGTAATACAATAATCGTAATTGTGAATCAAGAAGAGTTAAGAACTTACATATGTAATACAATAACCGCATTGTGAATTAAGAAGAGTTAAGAATCCTAGTATATGTAATACAATAACTCATTAATGAATTAAGAAGAGTTAAGAACTTAGCATATGTAATACAATAACCGCATTGTGAATTAAGGTTATTAAGAACTTAGCATATGTAACAGAATAACCGCATTTTGAATTAAGAAGAGTTAAGAACTTAGCATATGTAATACAACAACTGCATTATGAATTAAGAAGAGCGTGAACTTAGTATGTACGTTAACAACTGCATTGGTGAATTAAGAAGAGTTAAGAACTTAGCATATGTAATACAACAACTGCATTGTGAATTAAGATGAGTTAAGAACTTAGCATATGTAATACAACAACTGCATTGTGAATTAAGATGAGTTAAGAACTTAGCATATGTAATACAACAACTGCATTGTGAATTAAGAAGAGTTAAGAACTTATATATGTAATAATAACCGCATTGTGAATTAAGAAGAGTTAAGAACTTAGCACATGTAATACAATAACCGCATTGTGAATTAAGAAGAGTTAAGAACTTAGCATATGTAATACAATAACCACATTGTGAATTAAGAAGAGTTAAGAATTTAGGTATATGTAATACAATAAATCTCATTGTGAATTAAGATGAGTTAAGAACTTAGCATATGTAATACAATAACCGCATTGTGAATTAAGAAGAGTTAAGAAATTAGGTATATGTAATAAAATAACCCCATTATGAATTAAGAGTTAAGAACCGGCACATGTAATAAAATAACCCCATTGTGAATTAAGAAGAGTTAAGAACTTAGCATATGTAATAACAACTGCATTAGAATTTAAGAAGGAGTTAAGAACTTAGTATATGTAATACAATAACCGCATTGTGAATTAAGATGAGTTAAGAACTTAGCATATGTAATATAACAACTGCATTGTAATTAAGAAGAGCAGAACGCTAGTATATGTAATACAACAACTGCATTGTGAATTAAGAAGAGTTAAGAACTTAGTATGTAATAAGCCAACCGCATTGTGAATTAAGAAGAGTTAAGAGAACTAGTGCATGTAATACAATAACCGTACTTCGTGAATTAAGAAGAGTTAAGAACTAAGTACATGTAATACAACTGCATTGTGAATTAAGAGATGAGCTAAGAACTTAGCATATGTAATACAATAACTGCATTGTGAATTAAGAAGAGTTGAACTGAGATATGTAATACAATAACTGCATTGTGAATTAAGAAGAGTTAAGAACTTAGCATATGTAATACAATAACTGCACGAATTAAGAAGAGTTAAGAACTTAGCATATGTAATACAATAACCGCATTGTGAATTAAGAAGAGTTAAGAACTTAGCATATGTAATATGGCCAACTTACTGTGAATTAAGAAGAGCAACTTAGCATATGTAATACAATAACCGCATTGTGAATTAAGAAGAGTTAAGAACTTAGTATGTCATACAATAACCGCATTGTGAATTAAGATGAGTTAAGAACTTAGCATATGTAATACAATAACCGCATTGTAATTAACATTAAGAACTTAGCATAGCGTAATACAATAAATCCACGAATTATGATGAGTTAAGAACTTAGCATATGTAATACAATAACCGCATTGTGAATTAAGAAGAGTTAAGAACTTAGCATATGTAATACAATAACCGCATTGTGAATTAAGATGAGTTAAGAACTTATGTTATGTAATACAATAACCGCATTGTAATTAAGAAGAGTTAAGAAATCAGTGCATATGTAATACAATAACCGTAAGTATTGTGAATTAAGAAGAGTTAAGAACTTAGCATATGTAATACAATAATCGCATTGTGAATTAAGAAGAGTTAAGAACTTAGCATATGTAATATGTACAAATCGCGCATTGTGAATTAAGAAGAGTTAAGAACTTAGCATATGTAATAATAACAACTGCATTGTGAATTAAGAAGACAGAACTTAGTATATGTATATAACAATTCCCACGTTGTGAATTAAGAAAGAGCTAAGAACTTAGCATATAACACAATAACCGTATTTAATTAAGAAGAGTTAAGAACTTATATATGAATATTATAATAACTGCATTGTGAATTAAGAAGAGTTAAGAACTTAGTTAGTTATGTAATACAATAACCGCATTGTGAATTAAGTAAGAGTTAAGAACTTAGCATATGTAACAACAACAATCCTACTGTGAATTAAGATGAGTTAAGAATTTATATATGTAATACAATAACCGCATTGTGAATTAAGATGAGTTAAGAACTTACATGTAATACAACAACTGCATTGTGAATTAAGAAGAGTTAAGAACTTATATATGTAATACAATAACCGCATTGTGAATTAAGAAGAGTTAAGAACTTAGCATATGTACAGCAATAACCGCATTGTGAATTAAGAAGAGTTAAGAACTTAGCATATGTAATACAAATAAAATCATATTGTGAATTAAGAAGAGTTAAGAACTTAGCATATGTAATACAATAACTGCATTGTGAATTAAGATGAGTTAAGAACTTAGCATGTGTAATAACAACTGCATTGTGAATTAAGTAAGAGTTAAGAACTTAGCATATGTAATACAATAACTGCATTGTGAATTGAAGAAGAGTTAAGAACTTAGCATATGTAATAACAACCGCATTGTGAATTAAAAGAGTTATGGAACTTAGCATATGTAATACAATAACTGCAGAAGCTTGTGAATTTAAGAAGAGTTAAGAACTTAGCATATGTATAACAACTGCATTGTGAATTAAGATGAGTTAAGAACTTAGCATATGTAATAACAACTGCATTGTGAATTAAGAAGAGTTATGTGAACTTAGTATATGTAATACAACAACTGCATTGTGAATTAAGAAGAGTTAAGAACTTATATATGAAGTACAACAACTTATTTGTGTGAATTAAGAAGAGTTAAGAACTTAGCATATGTACACAATAACTGTGTAGCTTTGAATTAAGAGTTAAGAACTTAGCAGGCAATACAATAACCGCATTGTGAATTAAGAAGAGTTAAGAACTTAGCATATGTAATACAATAACTGCATTGTGAATTAAGAAGAGTTAAGAACTTAGCATAAGTAATACAACAACCGCATTGTGAATTAAGATGTTAAGTAACTTAGCATATGTAATACAATAACCATTGTAAATTAAGATGAGTTAAGAACTTAGCATATGTAATACAATAACCGTAGTCATAGAATTAAGAGTTAAGAATTCAGGCATATGTAATACAATAACTGTACGTAATTACAATATTAAGAACTGTACACAATACAACAACTGCATTTGTGAATTAAGTAGCTAAGAACTTACATATAATACAACAACTACATTGTGAATCAAGAAGAGCAGAACTTAGCATATGTAATACAATAACCGTACGTGAATTAAGATGAGTTAAGAACTTAGCATATGTAATACAATAACTATGACGTAACCTCATGATAAGAACTTACAAGTGTAATACAATAACTGCATTTGTGAATTAAGAGTTAAGAACTTAGCACATGTAATACAATAACCGCATTGTGAATTAAAGAAGAGTTGAAGAACTTCAGCATATGTAATACAAATAAATCCGCATTGTGAATTACAGAGTTAAGAACTGCAGTAATAAGTAATACAACAACTGCATTGTGAATTATGCATGAGTTAAGAACTTTCACATATGTAATACAATAACTTACTGGTGAATTAAGAAGAGTTAAGAACTTATATACGTAATACAACAACTGCATTGTGAATCAAGAAGAGTTAAGAATTAGCATATGTAATACAACAATTGCATCAGAACAATATTAAGAACTTGTTAATAAAAGAACACAATAACCGCATTGTGAATTAAGAAGAGTTAAGAACTTATACACATGTAATTGCTAAACAAGCTTACTGCAATTAAGAGCTAAGAACTTAAGTATACGCGTAATAATAACCGCATTGTATCAAGATGAGTTAAGAACTTAAAGACATGTGAAGAACAACTGCATTGTAATCAAGGTGATGAGTTAAGAACTTAGCATATGTAATACAATAACGATTGTGAATCAAGAAGAGTTAAGAACTTAGCATATGTAATACAATAACTGCATTGTGAATTAAGAAGAGTGCTAAGAACTTAGTATATGTAATACAATAACCGTATCAGAATAAGATGAGTTAAGAACTTAGCAGGCGTAATACAACAAATCAAGATTATAATCAAGAAGAGTTAAGAACTTAGCATTACACATGAACAACCGCATTGTGTAGAACGAAGAAGAGTTAAGAACTTATATACAATACAATAACCGTATTGTGAAATTAAGATGAGTTAAGAACTTAGCATATGTAATACAACAACTGCATTGTGTGAATTAAGAAGAGTTAAGAACTTAGTATATGTATATACAAATTCCATTGTGAATTAAGATGAGTTAAGAACTTAGCACATGTAATACAATAACCGGCATTGTGAATTAAGAAGAGTTAAGAACTTAGTGTACATGTAATAACAACTGCATTGTGAATTAAGATGAGTTATGAACTTAGCATATGTAATATGTATTAAAACTGCATTGTGAATTAAGAAGAGTTAAGAACTTAGTGACATGTAATACAATAACCGCATTGTGAATTAAGATGAGTTAAGAATTTACATATGTAATAAGGTATTATCTCAATTGTAAATTAAGAAGAGTTAAGAACTTATATATGTAATACAACAACCGATTGTGAATTAAGAAGAGTTAAGAACTTAGAAAATAGGAACACATAACAACGATTGTGAATTAAGAAGAGTTAAGAACTTAGTATATAAATACAATAAATCGATTGTGAATTAAGAGTTAAGAACCAATAAGGTAATAATAACAACCGGTACTAGAATAAGAAGAGTTAAGAACTTACAGAATATGTAATACAATAAACTGCATTGTGAATTAAGAAGAGTTACAACTGAGACATGTAAATAATAACAATCGCATTTTAACTAAGAGAAGAGTTGTATACAGAACTTAACATATGTAATACAATAACCTACATTGTGAATTAAGAAGAAGTAGAATTTGTACAAGGTAATACAACAACCGTACTGTGAATTAAGAAGACATGAACTGAAAGGAGAATACAGTTAACCGTACTTTGTGAATTAAGATGAGTTAAGAACTTAGCATATGCATACAACAACTGCATTGTGAATTAAGATGAGTTAAGAACTTAGCATATGTAATACAACAACCGTATCAGGAATAAGAAGAGTTAAGAACTTACATATGTAATACAACAACCGTACTGTGAATTAAGAAGAGTTAAGAACTTAGTATATGTAATACAATAATCTGCATTGTGAATTAAGAAGAGTTATAATCTTATATATGTAACACAATAACTGTATTGTGGGGAATTAAAATATTAAGAACTATATGTAATATACAACAATCACATTTTTGTAAATTAAGATGAGTTAAGAACTTAGTATATGTAATACAATAACCGCATTGTGAATTAAGAAGAGTTAAGAACTTAGCATATGTAATACAATAACCGCATTGTGAATTAAGAAGAGTTAAGAACTTAGCATATGTAATACAATAACCGCATTGTGAATTAAGAAGAGTTAAGAACTTAGCATATGTAATACAATAACCGCATTGTGAATTAAGAAGAGTTAAGAACTGAAAAGGTAATACAATAAGCGCATTGTGAATTAAGAAGAGTTAAGAACTTAGCATATGTAATACAATAAATCGCATTGTGAATTAAGATGAGTTAAGAACTTAGCATATGTAATACAATAACCGCATTGTGAATTAAGATGAGTTAAGAACTTAGCATATGTAATACAATAACCGCATTGTGAATTAAGAAGAGTTAAGAACCTAGCATATGTAATACAATAACCGCATTGTGAATTAAGAAGAGTTCAGAATCCCTAGCATATGTACTAACAACTGATTAACTAAGATGAGTTAAGAATTAGCATATGTAATACAATAACCGCATTGTGAATTAAGAAGAGTTAAGAACTTAGCACATGTAATACAATAACCGCATTGTGAATTAAGAAGAGTTAAGAACTTAGCATATGGGAAGGATAAATAACCGCATTGTGAATTAAGATGAGCTAAGAATCAGTATATAAACAACAACCGCATTGTGAATTAAGAAGAGTTAAGAACTTAGCATATGTAATACAATAACCGCATTGTGAATTAAGAAGAGTTAAGAACTTTGTATATGTAACACAATAATCCCATTGTGAATTGAAGAAGAGTAAAGAACTTAGTACAGTAATAAAATAACCGCATTGTGAATTAAGAAGAGTTAAGAACTCAGCAAGTGTAATACAATAACCGCATTGTGAATTAAGAAGAGTTAAGAACTTAGCAAATAAGTGTAATACAATAACTGCATTGTGAATTCTAAGAAGAGTTAAGAACTTAGCATATGTAATACAATAACCGCATTGTGAATTAAGAAGAGTACAACTTAGCATATGTAATACAATAACCGTATTGTGAATTAAGAAGAGTTAAGAACTTACATATGTAATACAATAACCGCATTGTGAATTAAGAAGAGTTAAGAACTTAGCATATGTAATACAATAAACTTTACTGTGAATTAAGAAGAGTTAAGAACTTAGCATATGTAATACAATAAATCAAGATTGTGAAATTAAGAAGAGTTAAGAACTTAGCATATGTAATACAATAACCGCATTGTGAATTAAGAAGAGTTAAGAACTTAGCATATGTAATACAATAACCGCATTGTGAATTAAGAAGAGTTAAGAATCTGACACATGCTACTACAATAACCGCATTGTGAATTAAAAAGAGTTAAGAACTTAGCATATGTAATACAATAACCGCATTGTGAATTAAGAAGAGTTAAGAACTTAGCATATGTAATACAATAACCGCATTGTGAATTAAGAAGAGTTAAGAACTTAGCATATGTAATACAATAACTACATTTAATTAAGATGAGTTAAGAACTTAGCATATGTAATACAACAACCGCATTGTAGAATTAAGATGAGTTAAGAACTTAGCATATGTAATACAATAACCGCATTGTGAATTAAGAAGAGTTAAGAACTTAGCATATGTAATACAATACCGCATTGTGAATTACAAGAGTTAAGAACTTAGCATATGTAATACAATAACGATTGTGAATTAAGATGAGTTAAGAACTTAGCATATGTAATACAATAACCGCATTGTGAATTAAGAAGAGTTAAGAACTTAGGCATATGCATACAACAACTCGCATTGTAAATCAAGAAGAGTTAAGAACTTAGAAGACATGTAATACAACAACTGCATTGTGAATTTCTAAGATGAGTTAAGAACTTAGCATATGTAATACAATAACCGCATTGTAATTAAGAAGAGTTAAGAACTTAGCATATGTAATACAATAACCGCATTGTGAATTAAGATGAGTTAAGAACTTAGCATATAATACAATAAATCGCATTGTGAATTAAGAAGAGTTAAGAACTTTCTAGCATATGTAATACAATAACCGCATTGTGAATTAAGATGAGTTAAGAACTTAGCATATGTAATACAATAAATCAGTATTGTGAATTAAGAAGAGTTAAGAAACTTAGCATATGGAATAACAACCGCATTGTGAATTAAGATGAGTTAAGAACTTAGCATATGTAATACAATAACCGCATTGTGAATTAAGAAGAGTTAAGAACTTACAATATGTATATATACAACCGCATTGTGAATTAAGAAGAGTTAAGAACTTAGCATATGTAATACAATAACCGCATTGTGAATTAAGAAGAGTTAAGAACTTAGCATATGTAATACAATAACCGCATTGTGAATTAAGAAGAGTTAAGAAACTTAGCATATGTAATACAATAATAACCGCATTGTGAATTAAGAAGAGTTAAGAACTTAGCATATGTAATAACAACCGCATTGTGAACGAAGAGTTAAGAACTTAGCATACAATACAATACAATCGCATTTTGAATTAAGAAGAGTTAAGAACTTAGCATATGTAATACAATAACCGCATTGTGAATTAAGAAGAGTTAAGAACTTTCAGCATATGTAATACAATAACCGCATTGTGAATTAAGAAGAGTTAAGAACTTTTAGTATGCAGTCAATAAATAATCCTCGTATTGTGAATTAAGATGAGTTAAGAACTTAGCACATGTAATTAATAAATCGCATTGTGAATTAAGAAGAGTTTAAGAACTTAGCATATAATACAATAACCGCATTGTGAATCAAGGAAGAGTTAATAGTCTTCTAGCATATGAATACAACAACCGCATTGTGAATTAAGAAGAGTTAAGAACTTAGCATATGTAATACAATAAACTGCATTATGTAATCAAGAAGAGTTAAGAACTTAGCACATATGTAATACAACAACCGCATTGTGAATTAAGATGAGTTAAGAATTTAGCATATGTAATACAATAAATCGCATTGTGAATTAAGAAGAGTCAAGAACTTAGCATATGAATACAATAACTGCATTGTATCACAAGAGTTAAGAAACTTAGCATATGTAACAGAATAACCGCATTGTGAATTAAGAAGAGTTAAGAACTTACATATGTAATACAATAACCGTACTAGGAATTAAGAAGAGTTAAGAACTTAGCATATGTAATACAATAACCCCACTGTGAATTAAGAAGACAAGAACTTAGCATATGTAATACAATAACCGCATTGTGAATTAAGAAGAGTTAAGAACTTAAAGCATATGTAATACAATAACCGCATTGTGAATTAAGAAGAGTTAAACTTTCAGCATATGTACACAATAAACTTTATCAGGGAATTAAGAAGAAGACAAGAACTTAGTATGTAATACAACAAGCGTACGCGTAATTAAGAAGAGTTAAGAACTTAGCATATGTAATACAATAACCGCATTGTGAAATTAAGAAGGAGTTAAGAACTTAGTATATGTAATACAATAACCGTATTGTGAATTAAGATGAGTTAAGAACTTAGCATGTAATATGTAACAATCGCATTGTGAATTAAGAAGAGTTAAGAACTTAGCATATGTAATACAATAACCGCATTGTGAATTAAGAAGAGTTAAATCCTAGCATATGTAATACAATAACCGCATTGTGAATTGAGATGAGTTAAGAACTTAGCATATGTAATACAATAACCGCATTGTGAATTGAGAAGAGTTAAGAACTTAGCATATGTAATACAATAACCGCATTGTGAATTAAGAAGAGTTAAGAACTTAGCATATGTAATACAATAACCGCATTGTGAATTAAGAAGAGTAAAGAACTTAGCATATGTAATAAAATAACCGCATTGTGAATTAAGAAGAGTTAAGAACTTAGCATATGTAATACAATAACCGCATTTTGAATTAAGAAGAGTTAAGAACTTAGCATATGTAATACAATAACCGCATTGTGAATTAAGAAGAGTTAAGAACTTAGCATATGTAATACAATAACCGCATTGTGAATTAAGAAGAGTTAAGAACTTAGCATATGTAATACAATAACCGCATTGTTAATTAAGAAGAGTTAAGAACTTAGTATATGCAATAATAAAATAACCGTACTGTGAATTAAGAAGAGTTAAGAACTTAGGCATATGGCACGCTGTAATGAACCTATCATGAATTAAGAAGAGTTAAGAACTTAGCATATGTAATACAATAACCGCATTGTGAATTAAGAAGAGTTAAGAACTTCTAGCATACAATACAACAATCCGCATTGTAACTAAGAAGAGTTAAGAACTTAGCATATGTATCACAATAAACTGAGACAGAATTAAGAAGAGTGCTAAGAACTTAGCATATGTAATACAATAACCGCATTGTGAATCAAAGAAGAGTTAAGAACTTAGTATATGTAATACTACCAACCGAACAGAATTAAAATATTAAGAACTTAGCATATGTACACAATAACCGCATTGTGAATTAAGAAGCTTAAGAACTTAGCACATGCAAATACACAACTGCACTAGAATTAAAATATTTAAGAACTTAGCATATAGTCATTAATAACCGCATTGTGAATTAAGAAGAGTTAAGAACTTAGCATATGGCCACAATAACCGCATTGTGAATTAAGCAAAGAGTTAAGAACTTACATATGTAATACAATAACCGCATTGTGAATTAAGATGAGTTAAGAACTTAGCATATGTAATACAATAACCGCATTGTAACTAAGAAGAGTTAAGAACTGTGCTATTATGTAATACAATAACCGCATTGTGAATTAAGAAGAGTTAAGCAAACTCAGTATGCACACAACAACCGCATTGTGAATTAAGATGAGTTAAGAACTGTTGCATATGTAATACAATAACCGCATTAAAGAATTTACAAAGAGTTAAATCAGCACATGCATACAATAACCCTATCAGGGAATTAGCCAAAATAGTTAGTAAACTCACATATGTACCAATGTAACCCCATTGTGAATTAAGAAGAGTTAAGAACTTAGCATATGTAATACAATAACCGCATTATGAATTAAGAAGAGTTAAGAATTTAGCATATGTAATAAATAACCGCATTGTGGAATAAAGATGAGTTAAGAACTTAGCATATGTAATACAATAACCGCATTGTGAATTAAGAAGAGTTAAGAACTTAGCATATGTAATACAATAACCGCATTGTGAAATTAAGAAGAGTTAAGAACTTAAGACATGGGGAATACAAATAACCGCATTGTGAATTAAGAAGAGTTACAACTATAGCATATGTAATACAATAACCGCATTGCAAATTGTAATAAAATACTAAGAACTTAGCATATGTAATACAATAACCGCATTGTGAATTAAGATGAGTTAAGAACTTAGCATATGTAATACAATAACCGCATTGTGAATTAAGAAGAGTTAAGAACTTAGCATATGTAATACAATAACCGCATTGTGAATTAAGAAGAGTTAAGAACTTAGCATATGTAATACAATAACCGCATTGTGAATTAAGAAGAGTTGTAAGAACTTGAAGACATGGTCACAATAACCGCATTGTGAATTAAGATGAGTTAAGAACTTACATATGTAATACAATAACCGCATTGTGAATTAAGAAGAGTTAAGAACTTACAGTATATGTAAATACAATAACCGCATTATGAATAAGAAGAGTTAGAACTCATACATACCAACAACCCAGATTATAAATTGCCAAGAGTTAAGAACTTAGCATATGTAATACAATAACCGCATTGTGAATTACATGAGTTAAGAACTTAGTGTAGTTACAATATTAACAACCGCATTGTGAATTAAGAAGAGTTAAGAACTTAGCATATGTAATACAATAACCGCATTGTGAATTAAGAAGAGCTAAGAACTCAGCATATGTAATACAATAACCGCATTGTGAATTAAGAAGAGTTAAGAACTTAGCATATGTAATACAATAACCGCATTGTGAATTAAGAAGAGTTAAGAACTTAGCACATGCAATACAATAACCGCATTGTGAATTAAGATGAGTTAAGAACTTAGCATATAACACAAATGTCCATTGTGAATTAAGAAGAGTTAAGAACTTAGCATATGTAATACAATAACCGCATTGTGAATTAAGAAGAGTTAGAGAACTTAAAGTTAAGCAAATACGAACAACCGCATTGTGAATTAAGAAGAGTTAAGAACTTAGCATATGTAATACAATAACCGCATTGTGAATTAAGAAGAGTTAAGAACTTGGTATATGTAATACACAACCGTACGTAACTCAAGATGTTTTAAGAACTTAGCATATGTAATACAATAACCGCATTGTGAATTAAGAAAATAAGTCAAGAACTCAGGCACATGTAATACAATAACCGCATTGTGAATTAAGAAGAGCAGAACTTAGCATATGTAATAATAACCGCATTGTGAATTAAGAAGAGTTAAGAACTTAGCATATGTAATACAATAACCGCATTGTGAATTAAGATGAGTTAAGAACTTAGCATATGTAATACAATAACCGCATTGTGAATTAAGAAGAGTTAAGAACTTAAATGTAATTAATAATAACCGCATTGTGAATTAAGAAGAGTTAAGAACTTAGCATATAATACAACAAACTGACAGAACACAAAGACAAGAACTTAGCATATGTAATATACAACAAACCGCATTGTGAATTAAGATGTGAGTTAAGAACTTAGCATATGTAATACACACCCCAGTGATTGTGAATTAAGAAGAGTTAAGAACTTAGCATACATGCAACATGAAATAACCGTATTGTGAATTAAGAAGAGTTAAGAACTTAGCATATGTAATACAATAACCGCATTGTGAATTAAGAAGAGTTAAGAACTTAGCATATGTAATACAATAACCGCATTGTGAATTAAGAAGAGTTAAGAACTTAGCATATGTAATACAATAAATCGCATTGTGAATTAAGATGAGTTAAGAACTTAGCATATGTAATACAATAACCGCATTGGGAATTAAGAAGAGTTAAGAACTTAGCATACAGTATCATTGTAATAACCGCATTGTGGAATTAAGAACAGCTAAGAACTTAGCATATGTAATACACAAACCTACTGTGAATTAAGATGAGTTAAGAACTTAGCATATGTAATACAATAACCGCATTGTGAATTAAGAAGAGTTAAGAACTTAGCATATGTAACAAGGAATAACCGCATTGTGAATTAAGAAGAGTTAAGAATCCTAGTATATGCAATACAATAACCGCATTGTGAATTAAGAAGAGTTAAGAACTTAGCATATGTAATACAATAACCGCATTGTGAATTAAGAAGAGTTAAGAACTTAGCATATGTAATACAATAACCGCATTAATTCACAAGAGTTAAGAACTTAGCATATGTAATACAATAACCGCATTGTGAATTAAGAAGAGTACAGAACTTAGCATATGTATCACAACAATCCCATTGTGAATTAAGAAGAGTTAAGAACTTAGCACATGTAATACAATAATCCCAGACTGTGAATTAAGAAGAGTTAAGAACCTAGCATATGTAATAATAAATCGCATTGTGAATTAAGAAGAGCAAGAACCTAGCATATGTAATACAATAACCGCATTGTGAATTAAGAAGAGTTAAGAACTTAGCATATGTAATACAATAACCGCATTGTGAATTAAGATGAGTTAAGAACTTAGCATATGTAATACAATAACCGCATTGTGAATTAAGAAGAGTTAAGAACTTAGCATATGTAATACAATAACCGCATTGTGAATTAAGATGAGCTAAGAACTGTACATATGTAATACAATAACCGCATTGTGAAATTAAGAAGAGTTAAGAACTGTTATGAATACAACAACCGCATTGTAAATTGAAGACATATAAACTTAGGGGCATATGTAATACAATAACCGCATTGTGAATTAATATTAAGAACTTAGCATATGTAATACAATAACCGCATTGTGAATTAAGAAGAGTTAAGAACTTGTAGCATATGTGAATACACACCAAGATTAACTAAGAAGAGTTAAGAACTTAGCATATGTAATACAATAACCGCACAGAATTACCAAGAAGAGCGTAACCAGCATATAACACAAATAAATCCTCACGTAAAATTAAGGAGTTAAGAACTTAGCATATGTAATACAATAACCGCATTGTGAATTAAGAAGAGTTAAGAACTTACGTGTTACATATGTAATACAATAACCGTACTTTGAATTAAGAAGAGCAGAACTTAGTATATAATAATAACCGCATTGTGAATTAAGAAGAGTTAAGAACTTAGCATATGTAATACAATAACCGCATTTAAATTAAGAAGTGTTAATAACTTAGCATATGTAATAACAACCGCATTGTGAATTAAGATGAGTTAAGAACTTAGCATATGTAATACACAACTGTGACAGAATTAGCCATGAAGAGTTAAGAACTTAGCATATGTAATACAATAACCGCATTGTGAATTAAGAAGTACATAAGAACTTATACCATGTAATCAACAACTGCATTGTGAATTAAGATGAGTTAAAGAACTAGCATATGTACACAATAACCGCATTGTGAAATTAAGAAGAGTTAAGAACTTAGCATATGTAATACAATAACCGCATTGTGAATTAAGAAGAGTTAAGAACTTAGTACATGTAATACAATAACCCATTTGAATTAAGAAGAGTTAAGAACTAGCATATGTAATACAATCAGACAACTCCTGAACCAAGTATAGATCTAAGTTAAGATGATTCTAGTAAAAGAAAGTACAGTGGAATAATGAACAGCTAAGACTGAATCTGGGAGCCAAGTTTGAATTCAAGTCAAATTTATTACATTCACTTATGAGAAAGGTATGAATCCATCTCTTCTTTTTTCAACTATTGGTAAATAGCAAAACAGACTGGATTCTACTGAAGGAAAGTTTCCACACCACATGCAATTGGAGACCATTTGTGGAGCCAAAAAGTTCCATGAAACCTTTTTGAGGAAAGAAGCCAGCTCAACCCATTCATAATAAGTACAGTATTATAGTAAAAAATGCATTAGTTTCAAATTGTACAATGCAGTGTAGATAAAAGATGTCATGGTACTTATAGACATGAGATAATTATACACATCAATAACAATGAAATTTAGAGTTCAAAGGATAAACTAGGAATCAATAGAACACTGAAAGTTATTGGTATGATCCATTGGCAGAAACATTAGTTAACCCACAATATTCTAGTCACAATTATTTGTGTTTTATGATAACTTTTTTGGTTACTTTTACTTTATTTTAAATTAGATCTCTTGCTGATTCACTCTACATTAAAACCTATCTGCCAGATGTGAATGCTATGAAAGCAAAATTAAAAATAAAAATGCACAGGGGCTCACAAAACAAATCTCCCAAAAAATATAAAATACATTTCAAACCTTTAAGCCAATTTACAAATGTTGCTAATAAAGCAAAAGCATGACAAAAATACCGAGTTATGTATCCACTCTGACTGCTTAAAAGGACCCACTCATGTCACTTTGAGTTCACTAGTAGCCCTGAGTCCTAGACCTGTCATATGCTGCCATGTCTGTACCCTACTGATTGCTTTCTTTGACCACAAAGAGACATTTTCTTATGACACTTTATACCAACATAACAGAGGATTTTATTTAAACACTTCCTGTCTCTTTTTATTTCTACAGCAGTACTTTGTTGTTTTCATTTGTTCTTTTGGAACCATACATGGTATAGAAATTTCTGATATAAACCCTGAGCATTTATTTCTACAAATGAATATTAATTTACTTAAATATTAGCAATAACTATTATGTAATCTTCTGAGTGAGAAATGTAAGTCTGAAGTCAGAGGGTTATGAATTTATTTATATTTTGATGCATATGAATTTTTTTTGGAAATTTTCTAGCCATTTAATATTTAGAAAGACATGATCACTCACATTCTGAAAAGACATGGCTTGTATAAAAAGAAAGACAAAGAGTCAATTGAGGGCAAAGATTCATTACTCCTCTTCAAAGTACTCCCTTTGGATCTTATACATTTACCTCAGTATCATTTCTAACTTACAAAGCAGTTTTTGCTTCTCTTTACAGATTACTCTCAGTAGCATTGTCATATTTTCTTTAATCTCATCCCCAATTTAAAACCTCTTCTCTTTCAAATGTTGTTAACATTTATAAAACTGGGTCTTATCATTAAAACTTCCTTCCTTCTTTAGGTGCAACATATGATTCACACTTGGATGATCATGTCTCTTTTTGATTCATAACTGACTTTGCAGAGGTATTCTTGCAATAGGCTTTCTGTGTTAGACTGGTGGCCAACCAAGGCTATAGTATTTAGTCTCTTCTTCTATTTAACCCATAGCTGGAGGAGAAGGGAATTTTCATGTGAATGAATGTAACAAACTTGACTGGAATTCAAACTTGGTTCTCTGAATTTTAATTCCAAGCTTGCAGCACCTAGTTTTCTTAAGTAGTCACCCATCTAGGTACTGACTAAGTTCAACATTGCTTAACTAGTGATCAAACAAAAAATGATGTTTTAACATGTTATGGCTGTAAGCATCATTCTTACTAATTTTAATAAAACCTGAATAAATAAAATTATTTTTTAGTTATACCTTAAATGAAACTGTACAATTATAAAAATAAGAAAAGTACCTATCTCAGAAAAGTACCTATCTCAGAAAAGTACAGGAGTAAATATATGGTAGACCTAGGTGATACAATGTTTTACCACCCACTACCATAAAAAAAGAAAAAAACACTCTTCACAAAGTGTTAAGAATTGGTAGTGGATATTCAAAATGGCTGGATATTTTCCAAAAAGTCTATGGAACCCCTACATCTTCTGTTAATCACCAATCTTTTTTAATTACACTCCATATAATAGGCACAGCATGGTGGATGTTCAGATTGCTAAAAGCCTCCTAGATTCACTTTCAATGAATTCCTGGCCACATTTAAATTTTGCACACTGAGTTTTTTTCATAAAATCAAAAAACATTTCCCACAGATGAATGTTCAAGCTTCAAGCAACACTGAATATATATTCAGTGTGAATGTGATAATTACAAAATTTCACAATATACAAGATAATTCAATGGCATTTCACTGCAGACTGCATAAGCTGAGGGAAATATGTTCATGCATGTGCAATAGGGTTCTCTCTGATTGGTTGCGCAGTCACATTGTTGCTGTACAGATGGCTCTCAAGATATTCAAAATGGTTGCATATTTTACAGACACTCAGTGGAATCCCCAGATCTTCTTCTAATTCTTGCTTTGTCAATCATGGATTTCCTTTGATTACAGCCTGTATGCATTTGGCATTGTTATTCTGTTTATTGATAGCCTGTCAGAATGTGGACTGATTTTCAACAGATTCTTAATCAAAATTGATGCATTGGTACCAAAATCTTATCTTTGCTTATTGATTGATAAAATCTTTATCCAAAAGCCATCTTAATAATTCAAATAGTTTCGATGGATGAATGCCCAAATTTCAAGTAAATACTGATTCACATTCTCAGTACAATATTACACAATACACATATCTCATTTACAACTGAGGTACTCTACAGGAGAGTATCTGTTCATGTGTATGTATTGGAATGGAACACAAGTCCATAGAATTTTTCAATAGGTCAGATTTGAACAGTTGATTTAATTTCACAAGTGACCAAAATTTATTACATGTATACATATTCTGAAAGATGTCATTTCAATATCTTTCTATCAGCCAGTTAAGTACCATTTTTGATACACACTTGGATGATCATGACTCAAAACCATGTGTTCCATCACATATTACACTATGCTATCACTATATTATCTCCTATTTGGAAAAACCTCATGCATCCAAAATATTTCTATTACAATCTATCACATAAATATATATCTCCTTCCATTACATGAAAATATCCCTCTTCAATAAATGTGACAATGCTGTTGACCTTCATAGCAAACTGTTAAACTGTTAACCTTAAAACCATTACAGACCACTACATTATAATACCATTACAATGCCATTATAATACCATTATATACGATATAATGATATGATATGATATAATATGATATAATATCATAATGTCATTATAATACCATAATACTAAATCCAAAATTGCACCTAACAATATTACAGCCCTAACATTTATTTAAAAACAATTTCAAAAGATACAAGCTTTTATTAAAGCTTATTTCATGATGATGTACTTATTCTGTACTTATTCTGAAAGTTTTTTTTATTTTAAAATCATATAATTACATATTATCTAATGGGAAAATATCTATATATATATAAGGCAAGATGTTTGTGTGTGTCTGTATATCTGTCTGTCTGCCTGTATGTCCTTTATACAAATCCACAATATCCGATTCTCACCAAACTTCACACAAATATTCTTTAGGCTTCTGGTCAGGTCATGGGCTACTTATTTCTTTTGATTTCTCCCAGATATTGGAAATTGATACCCCGATATCTGATCAGGTCTGATCAAGATCAGGATTTCAGGCCTTTTATCATGGTTCTTGCTGCAGAATTTGCTCTAACTTGGTAAAATTATAGTTTTTAGTCTCAAACATTAGTAGATCTTCTCAGATAACTCATTTTCCCCGATATCAAAAATTGATATTCAACCATCAATATGTCTCATTTTCTCCAATTTTACTCCTGATGGGTACGATAAGTTTTCATTTAGGTTAGTTTATCCTTGGATAACTTATTGATATACCGATATTCTATCGGGTCTGATCAAAATCAGGTTGTCAGCTCTTTTATTTTGGTTTTGCTCTAAGTAGGTATAATTGTAGTTCTTAGTCTCAGTCATGGTACCATTTACTCAGAGGACTTATTTAGTCTTCAAAATTCAGTTTGTCAAATTTGACATCAAGACCTGAAATCAAGACTTGACTTACATCCATTCATTTTTCTTTAAGTCTGTGGTTTTGCTTTGACTGGAAACAACTAGTGCTTTCATACCAACATCCAAAGAGTCTAAGCTCTCAGACCATGGATTATTTTTAAAGCTTTCATTACACCCGAGCAATGTCAGGCTATACTTCTAGTGGCATATAAAATTGTCAAAAAGATTTTAAGTAAACTAGTAACAAAGTGGAAAATTTTTGTATGTATTATCTCATCCTTTAGCACTTCCCCAAACTATAAACCGCATCAGACAGAGTTTTTTTTTATTCATCATTAATTTATCTAATATAGCTGTATAGAAATAGCTATGTAATTATTGAAATAATATAAAACAAAAGACTTTCATTAAATTATAGAAAAGTGGTTTTTGATTTTACTAATTCTTGTCTTATCACTTGTTGTGAAAATGAAAAGTATTATCATCTTATGTATTCTGGTACATTTGTCCCCAAAACAATATTTGTCAGATTCATATGAATATGGGTAAAAAAAGAACACAAAACATGGAATTCAAATAAACAACAATTA
The DNA here is from genome assembly GCA_037127315.1 of Ascarosepion bandense. Taxonomy (NCBI): domain Eukaryota; kingdom Metazoa; phylum Mollusca; class Cephalopoda; order Sepiida; family Sepiidae; genus Ascarosepion; species Ascarosepion bandense. Next base: position 1,695,173 of record JBBBDQ010001908.1, on the reverse strand, counting down.
ATAAATATATTAACACAACATGTTACAGAACAGTAAAGAAAGAAATGAAGTTGGAGATATGAACAATTCAGTACAATATTCAGTCTGTGTATCTGAAGTACTTACATGCATCATGTCTGTTGAAGCAGAAAGAAATGTGTCTTGCCACTTCAAAAGTCAAAGGGAAGATTGAAAGAACATTTTAAAGATTGCACTCTCTGTATTTATCATAAGGTGTCACTATTCCAGTATACTTAATTATAATTTGTTTGGAAAAATGAGCAAAAATGACCAGTTAAAAACTAACTTCTTCAAAGGAAAAAGTTAATAAAGAAAAAACATTTTCTCATACAAAAGAGAAAAACTAAATGAAAAACAAGAATTAGTTTAATTCTTTAGACCCACTTTAATCGTATGGTGATTTGTGTGTTTATTTCTCAAATCATGGATAATATATTCATTTCTTACAAGTGACTGTTCTTCAAATTATTAATATTATAAAAGATGTTCACCTTTTTCTCAGGGTTACTAAAGGGTTACTTAATTACTTTTTCTCAGGGTTTAAAGGGTTACTTAATTTCAAAATCTGGACTAAATTTAATGGCATTTTAATACTTAAAGCCTAAATGATTCTTCCTCTACACATATCTAAAAAAGAATCAAATAGAATCACTTAAGCCTCATAATTTTATTACTTCTTCATACAAAGCATCTTTGGGTTGAAATAAACCAGCAGACATGCATTCTTTATAAAGATTAACAATTTTGGATTAAGAGTTAACACATAAAGACTCAAAGGATCAACTGTTGACAGCGTAATATCTTCTTCTATTCAAGACATGTCTCTTATTTGTGCGTAAGTGAATGCAAGTTGAATTCCTTGCATTCACTTAAACACAAATACCCTTAGGAAAGGTATTAATCCATCTCTTCTCTCCAGTTATAGGTTAAATAATAGAACAGATTGGGTTTTTTAGCCTTGGCTGGCAACCATTCTATCGCAGAAAGCAATAGCAAACTACTGTGGAATAATCTTCTGCTCAGTCAGTCATGTCTCTTTCGAGACATGATCACCCAAAGTGTGTATCACGTATGGCACTTAACTGACTGACTCTTAATAACTTCCAGTTTTTTCTATTTTGCTAAGGATATAGACCCCCATCCCATTCTAGCATCCATTCACACAAACTCATCAGGTTTGCTGCTTGCTGTCTTTCTTTAACTTTCTGGCCCTCAATATGCTCTATGAGGATTAAGTTTTTCATGCCCCCCTTCCTCATTACATGTTCAAGGAATTTCAATTGACTCTTCCTAATTTTGAGTATAAGTGTTATTTCTGCTGCCTTTTTGTTGAAGACTTCCTTATTTCTTACTCACTCTGCTCATGGAATTTTCAGTGTCCTTCTGTAAAACCACATTTCTGTTGCTTCTAGTTTTCTCAGTCCTGGGTATGGTGGTAAACTGCATCCGGCAGCAAGGCTTCTGATTGGGAGGTTGGGAGGAGCATGGTACCACATCTTAATTGTTGTAGTTTCCAGGTCCACCCTGACCTGGAGTGGTAGCACCTGTTAGGGCCCCAGCTATGGGTAAATAATTACCCCCTCTAAAAAAAACTGGGGTGAAAACACCATGAAAGCATAAAAATAAACTTTTATAGAAATTTGTACATAAAAATAGACATTTATAGAAAAATATACATTTTTGAAGGAAAAATATTACCAACAATACATTTTTGAAGGAAGAAAATTGTTACCATCACATATTTTTTGAAGGAAAAAAGAATTTATTGCCATAATACATTTTTGAAGGCGAAAAATTATTACCAGCAATACATTTTTGAATACAAAACTAGAAACATCTTCAGTTTTCTAAAATAGAAAAAAATAAAAATTTCACTATAACCAAACATTAAAAACAACACTTTAAATAATCCACAGAGGTTGATATGCTGTTAAACAAAACTCAACCCAAACTCTAGTTTTTTCCTCATCTACAAGCAGATTTTCCAGCAGTCATTGTTATATAAGAGGTTGTAAATGACATATCAATCCAACACTCTTTTCTTTATTTCTAATGAAAATTTACCTTTTTTCTCAGTACCTTGCTTAGCTTTTTGGAATGTTTCTTTTGCTAGTCCAATGAGTGTTCTAATCTCAGTGTCAAATTTTCCATCCACTGTTAAAGCACTTCTCAATTCCAACTTTTGAACCTGCTTGATGTTGACATTTCCAATTTGTAGCTCACATCACAGGATTGTTCTCTTGATGAATACCATACTGTGTTCTGGAAGTTGATGCTTAGTCCTTGTTTTCTTCCCTGACTAGGAAGTCCTGTAATTTTATTTCTGTATCAAACATCAACATACTGTCATCTATTAGATCATATATTGTTATAGTTTTAACAAATGATTTATTGAAGGTATTTCCAATGTTTCTTTTTTGCATACCAATTAAATAAATCCTCTTAGTAAAATACAAGATAACCAACTAAAAAGCAATTAAATTATGACCTTGCAACACAATATATTTTAAGGCTAATGGAAAAAATATTATAAGTTTTGACCTCTTGTTAAGTCAACCAGGTGGTATAATATTTGCAGAAAGTCTGATCCTATGCTCTTAATGGTACAGCATTTTCTTTATGTCTTTCACTAGCTATTATTTTTCATTCTATCTGAAGATTTTTCATTGTATGAAGTTTTTCATTCTATCTGCTGATAATATTCTCTTTGCCAAAATTTAACCATCCATTTTCTCTACTTCACTATTTCATAATGAGTCATTTACCACCCCACCACCCAGCATTAGACCCCCAGAAAAGTGTCTTTACAACTCATGATCTCTTTTTAGCATTTCAATGTCATTACATTACCACGCTCGGCTACACAGACCTAATGATGCCAAATGTTCAATTTTCATTATTGACAGTGATGGGAAGATTTTATTTAGTGTACCATAACAGCATGCCTAGGTGTCTTGTCCTTCTCCATCAGCCACTCCTACACACTTCTACTTCTATTCATCTGTTGAGACATTGAAGCAACATTTTCTTTGATGAGAAAGGTAGGAACAATTGTACATTAATGGGGTCAACCTGCTATTCTGTCTGTCATTATTTGGAAAATACTCTCCTTCAGACAAAGCTCTGTTCAACCATAAACAAGAATAGAAGAAGCAAAGCTTACTTTACTCTCCAGTATATTCTGTTTACTTTCTTTACTTTGTTTCTTAACAAAGATTTCTTTTTCTTTAAGTATTTGACCAATTCATTTTTCTATATTTAGCTCAATCCTTTGCTCCTTTAATCAATTCAACTGATAAGCAATGCCTTGTCTTAATTGCTCTTATCTTACAGACTACTTTGCTTGAGTTCTTTGAAAACTCTTTTCCTTTTATGAATAAAGAAAAAATGTTGGCAGTGATATCTTTCTCTTTAAGAACCATTACAGAAAAAACTTACTGAAGTTCGAAAAAGGTCAATGGAAGTTATTTTTCAGTCTTCTTTTGAAATTACCGACAGGAATCCTCACCAGAGTGGGCAGGGAAAAGAGTAAAAGTTTTCCATGATGAGGAGGAAACAAAATGATTTCCATAGCTGTTTGTTATACTTTTGGGGTGAATAACAGATTTTGTAGGTACAAGATTGGAAGAAGAAAGAAATTTTTCTTATCTATAGTTTGATAAATGAATTTTCATTTTTCTATACAAATTACAAATTTCTTTCTCCAATTATAAGTTAATATTTTTTTCCTTTCAAAGTTCATTGCTTGATGAGATCTATTCAGGCTCAGGCAACAATATGTATCTATTTGTATGTGAAAATATTCCTGCATTTTTCTTTTATAAAGATATTAATATGACAATTAGCAATCAGAATTAATTAATTCCATTTCCTGGTTGCTTACTTATTGTGTACTGGAATTATGATATGAAATCCAATGAAAAATCTGTTTTATGAATCTAATAGAAATAATGAAATCTTTGCAAACCTGAAAGAAACATATTCATCCTCACCACTCTTCAAGGTCCATAACATGACACAAGTAAATACTATTAGGGCCTTGAAAATGTTCTTACTGTTTTTCAACAGATGGCATTCCCTGAACTGTGTATGTGTATATTCAAATGGTAATCTATCTATAAAGAAGTATTATAAGAAAACTTGAAAATCAGAGTATGTCATTTCACTGAAATGTAAACAATTTGTTTTTTATCATGTTAAGTATGTTGGATTTCATGCTAAAGAAAGTGTATTTGCAAGGAATTTTACTGCACTATTTATTAAAAAAAAAGCCCACGGAATTCTTGTTGAGACTTATGGTGAACATATTCTGTTAGAAGCAGCATGCAGAGATTGGTTTAAATGCGTAAAAAATAATGATTTTGATGTTGTGGATAAAGTACACTTTGTTACATTGAAAAAGTTTGAAGATGAAGAAGCTGCAAGCTGAACTTGCAGAATCAGTAGAAGTTGATTGCACAACAGATTTCAAATGTTTGAAAGTATTAGGAATGATTCAAAAGCACGGACATTAAGTTCCGTATGTGTTGAAGCTGAGAGACCTCAGTGTTTTGTTGTGTGTGAACAGCTGCTTCAACAGCAGAAAAGGAAAGGTTTTTCTGTATCGTATCATGACCAGCGATGAAAAGTGAATACACTACTAAGTGTAGAAGATTGTGAGGAAAGCCTGGCTATGCATCAACATTGACAGCAATACCAAACATCCATGGTTTGAAGGTTCTGCTCTGCATTTGGTGGAATCAGCTGTGTGTAATTTATTATGAGCTGCTCAAGCCAACTGAAACCATCATGGGGGATTGCTATTGACTGCTAGGTGGCATGTTGCAAAATGGATGAAAACCTACTTGGAAACGCTTAAATGGGAAATCCTATTCCTACGTGCCTCCATCACTGATGAGCTGTGATACAGCAAAACTGGCTTGTATGTGGATGACAAATATATTACGCTCATATATATTATGATCGAGCTCTCTAGAGAGGAAAATTTTAAAAACAGTTACCACTTCTGTGATTTATGTGTTACTCTTCAGCAATTGAATTGAGTTCTTCCGGTGACTGACGTTTGTATACACTGCTTATATATAACACACTAAAATTTCCCCTCTCTCATTTCATGAGCCTATGGCTTAGGGAGTAGAGACTCTGACACCAAATTGGTCAAGTTTCGATCCCGACCAGAAGCAAATGGATGTCTAGCCATACTGATGAGCTGTGATACAGTAAAACAGGCTTGTATATGGATGACAAATATATATATATATATAAATGCACACTTATCACTATATTCGTTTTGAAAAACTCTCTGCGTATATACGCGGAAGGAAAAAATGGTTGTAAAAAAAGAAAGAGCTAAGCACATGAACATCAGCCAAAGCGATTTGGACAGAGCCAGTACGTAGCCCAAAGAAAAAACACGAGACGAGTAATCAATAACAAAAAAGTGCTCAATACTTAAGCAGAGCAGAATAAGTAAATTAATCTAGTGAGCCAACAAACCTACCAAGGTTTCATCTAAATGGATCCCTGAAGATTTGTTTAGGTGATACCTTGGTAGTTTTTGGGGATTCACTAGGTTAATTTACATATATATATATATATATGCATGAGGAAAAATGTATGACAAAGTGGATAAAAATTTTGTGTGATGCGTTCCATCCCTGAGGACTTTATTGGATTAAATTTGTTATGTTGGTGCAACTACACATGTGCACAAATAATGGAAGCTAGGAGCATTAAATTTAATCTGATGAAGTTCTAAAGGACAAAACGTATTAAACAAACTTTATATTTTCCACTTTGTCATACATTTTTCCCCAATATTGTTCTTGATATATAAAAATTTATATATCATTATCTCATATAAATTTGTCACAATTTGTTCGACACAGAATTAAAATACATATGAAAAAAGAAATTAATATCTGAGGAGATTAACAAAAAAAAAGAGCCTTGTTTGTAACATTCCTAAGAGGGACATGCATAGCCCTGGTGATTTATTTTGTCTTCTTATTTAGGATGCATTCTTTTCTTTTGTTCACTAAACCATAACAGGCTATGGCACCTTCATCATGAGCTCTTTATGATCATGATCATGATCTTGATTATGATCATGAGCATTATGGCACCTTCATCATGAGCTCAAACACAGCTGAATCTCACATTTACATTCATTATGAACTAAGCACCAACTGATTATCATTATCATTGACCTGTTATATGATGTTCAACAGTTTCTTAAGATATCTGGTACAAAGAGTGATAATTGCCTTCTCCATCACAAATGAGAAATCAAGGGTTTAACCAATGCCTTCTGACTAAATACAAAATTTCAGAGAATGTAGGCCTGTGTTATATAAAACTTAGCAGCAAACGATTACAAATAAATGAAAATCTTTTTTCTTTGATTTGTAGTTATCTATGAATCCGAATCTGATCTGTCGTAATCAGACTTTCTAAATTTAGAACACAGCTTTAAATCTATGAATTCTGGACATGAATTTTGCTGTATCATATTGTTGAATATGATGTAATCTTTGTATGCAGAAAAAAGTAAAATCTTGGTCAATGTAGATATTTAACACAATTGCAGTCTTTGGAAAAAACGTTTTTAATTTAACTTGAGTAAATTATTAAATAGATTTATTTTCAGACATTTCTTACCAGAATTTCTCAATTCAAATTTTTTTTTCTGTCTTTTTAAGACATTTTCTGAACTTATATTGTTAGCTTTCTTCTCACTGTTAATTGAAAACTGTTTTAAATTGCTGTTAATTATTAATTCTTAATTGACTAAATTCTGAATTAAATAATTTCTGAATTATCTACATGTGTTTAAAATTAACTAAAATTTTACAATAAATAGAGTTGTTAACTAAATTTTTCATTTTAACCTGTTCTAAATTACTTTTTTAATCACCAATCTTTGGTTATTTTTTCCTTTGAACGGCAGTTTCTGTGTGTGTGTGTGTGTGTGTGTGTGTGTGTGTGTGTGTGTGTATGCAACATTCTTTACCATTCTTTTAATAAATACTATAGGCTTTAATTGTCTTGTAAAAAAAAAAGAAATTAAATTTATACAAATTAAGATTTGGTAAAAATGAACAAATCCCCAAAAAATAAAATAATAAAAATTAATAATAATATACTAAGTTGATACCAAGACAAAGTTAAAATAAAATACAACCTGCTCTTCAACAGGATGTATAAAATCCAAGGACGGAACAATCATATTGGAGAAAGGTGAAATACTCTAGTGATGGAAAGAATATATAAAAGATCTTTTCTATAACAAGAAAGAACACCCGATAATACACAAAGATGAGTCAGTCAGTCAGTCAGTTAGGTGCCATACATGATACACTTGGGCGATCATGTCTCGAAAGAGACATGACTGACTGGGCAGAAGATTATCCCGCAATAGGTTGTCATTGCTTTCTGCGGTAGACTGGTTGCCGACCAAGGCTATAGAACCCAGTCTGTCCTGCTATTTAACCCATAACTGGAAGGAAGAGATGGATTAATACCTTTCCCAAGGGTATTTGCGCATAAGTGAATACAATGGATTCAACTGGAATTCGAACTTGGCTCCCCGATTTCTCGTTCCGAGCCGATATCCACTGTACCACAACGCACATCCCAAAGATGAGTACAAACCAGAAATATTAAAGTCCGAAGTGGAAACTGTAATGGCCAAACTGAATAGAAACAAAGCAGCTGGACCAGATGGCATTGTAATAGAGTTGTTGTTAGCCCTGGAAGAATTCGGCATAGAAAAAATTACAGAAATAATAAATGAAATTTATAATAGTGTTGTAATACCAGATGACCTAAACAAGTCGATTTCCATAGCACTGTCCAATAAGCCAGGTGTAAACAAGTTCAAACTCCACCAAATAATCAATTTAATGAGCCACATTACAAAACTGATCACCCGAATCCTGATGAATAGAGCAAAAAGCAAACTCAAGCCAGAGATGAGACAAGAACAGTGCAGGCTCGTCAAAGACACTGGAACAAGGAACACCATATTTATGATTAGGCTGCTCTTTGAAAGAGCAATATAGATGAAGAAGGATGTATACCTATGTTTTATCGATTATGCGAAGGTGTTTGACAAAATACGTCATAAAGAATTGAAGGAGATGCTCAGCAGCCTCGACATATTTGGGAAAGACATAAGAGTAATCTAGAATCTCTACTGTCAGTAAACCACCTGCATATGGACAGATAATGAATTCAGCAGATATACAAAGATAGAAAAGGGTGTAAGATAAGAGTCTTTTCACCAGATCTATTCAACTCGTATTGCAAGACTATTCTGAGGACCCTAGACGCTAGTATTTATAATTGGAGGGCACAATTTGAACAACATAAGGTACACAGATTATACAGTGCTGATAGCAGACACAGAAAACAAACTACAAAACCTCCTACAGAAGGTAGTGGAAGAGAGTGACAAGAAAGGACTACAAATAAACTGCAAGAAAACCAAATACATGGTCATCAGTAAAAAGAGCAGCCCAAAATGCCAAATACAGGTGGGGGATACTAAAATCAAGCAGGTACAAAAATTTAAATACCTGAGAAGTGTTCTAACAGAAGATGGAAAGTGCAACACAGATATCCAAAGGTGAATTGGCATGGTGAAGGATGCATTTCAGAAGCTGAGTAGAGTATTAAGAAACATGAAAATTTCCCTAGCAACAAAGAAGAGAGTATTGGATTGCTATGTGATGATATTGTCCAGTGAATGCTGGACAATGTCATCAAAGATGATAGAAAAACTTGAAGCAACTGAACTGTGGTTCTACAGGAGGATGCTGCAGATATTGTGGACTGAGCATGTGAGCAATGATGAGGTTTTGGAAAGGAAGGAAATGAAAAAGAAATTAATATTGCACATCAGGGAGAGACAGCTAAAGTTCCTGGGACATGCAATAAGGAAGGAGGGCTTGGAGAACCTAATACTAACAGGCCAGATAGAGGGAAGGAGAGACAAAGAAAAACAGCATTTAATTTACTTGACTGGCCTGAGCAGGTGCATGGCAGAACGGGGGTTGCGTGGTGTAACAGGAGAAAGCTTGCTAAGAACCACCAGGGATAAGGAGGAGTGAAAGGCCATGATCGTCTACATCCTGAAAGGACAAGGCACATAGAAGAAGAAGAAGAAGAAGAAGAAGAAGAAGTAGAAGAAGAAGAAGAAATTATTAATCTGCAAAATTTCAGTTTTTAAGCAGGTATGGTTAAATTATTAGAAATGTTATACACTTCAAGTAACACACACTCAAATAGAGCCAAGCATTTTTCTGTTTAACATGCATGTTTATTCATTTCGTTTTTGATTGTTATTGTTTGTTAACTGCCAACTATTCTTTGATACTTGGTTGTTTCAGATTTACAGCTTAAATTTTATTGCAAGTTACTAATTTTTCTTTAAATCCCTTAACAATCAGATTTCTTTGAAAACCTATGAACTATTCTCAACAACTAACTACCATTTATTATAGCTGTTTATTAATTATACATAGTTTTATTTCATTTAGCATTTCCTTTGATTGCAAATTACCAATTACAACCTTTTTGTTTTATAACTTTCTCATTTATTAGTTGCCATTTCCTCTTTCTTTGTCTTCAGGGAAAGTTTTTCTCATTAAATTTTCTTACTTTTTAACAAATCTTTTTCAATTTCAAACTATTGAAAAAGCAGCAGAATCTGTTTCTATTATTAACAAGTTTATTTTTTTACATCACCAGTTGCAGATTCATTGTTTAAATCAATAATGATAATTTAGGATGAAATTAAAATCAAATGTTTCATTAATTTTCATTTTGTCATTTAAATATTTAATATGGCTGAAATCATAAAAATGTATTGTCACAAAAAATAATTACAAACTTATCTTCCTTTAAAGATGTCTTTTTCAAGAAGAAAATATATCATTGTTTTACTGGAATTGTTACTAAAGAAAACCTCAAACTTAAATGTTAGATTAGATATTGTATGACAAAATATGTTATTATAACTTCCCTTGAACACTGATAAATGTTGTGTGCATCTGTTACAAATATTTCACATTTATTATCATATCTATCTATCTATCTGCTTATCTATCCTTCCCAGTCTATTTATATCTATCACAGTCTATTCATATCTATCTATCACAGTCTATTAAGATCTATATATCTATTGCAGGATTTTCATATCTATATATTGCAGCCTATTCATATCCATCTGTTGCAGTCTGTTCATATCTATCTATCTATCTATCTATCTATCTATCTATCTATCTATCTATCTATCTATCTATCTATCTATCTCAATCTTTCTCATACCTATCTATCTCTCCAAGTCTATTCGTATCTATCTATTCATATCTATTATCAAGAAAGATAAAATACACAATCATTTAAAACATATATCAAATTATTTGTCTGCAAAGTTTCAGCTTTTAAGCATGCATGGTTAAGTTATTAGAAATGTTTTACTCTTCAAATAACACATGATCAAATAGAGCCAAGCTTTTTTCTATATTTCTATCTATCTCTCTTAGTCTATTCATATCTATCCATGTGCCTATCTATCTATTTATCTACCTATCAATTTACCTATAGTAGGATAAAGATGAAGTTTTTCAATCTAACATGTTTCATTTTTATTGTTATTCCCTTTTATGTTCGATTGATAAACATTTCTTATTTGTTCTTTATCATATAATTTTGTTGAATTTTGATCTATATTTGATCTGCATTTAATCCTGATCTATCTATCTATCTATCTATCTATCTATCTATCTATCTATCTATCTATCTATCTATCTTATCATAATAACTTCATCAATCAAAAACACCCAAATCCTCAAGAATGGCAATACCTTCAACATAGTGTCAATGCTACAAAACCACAGCTGTACTGGACAAGTCATGTACTGAAGATGGAAGAGCATTGACTTTCAAATTAACTTACACTTCAGTGACCAGGCTAGTATAAAAGAGTAGTGATACAAAACAAATAATTCATTAAAACAGAATTCTTATCACATATCATTCGTACAATTACCTATTATAAACAAAACATAATCAATATAAAATCATAAGAATTTGTTTGAAATTTCAAAAATGAGAAAGTTTCAGCATACTTTGTAACATTCATCAGCTACTTGGAAATAAAATTACCTTTTGAACATGTCCTCTGATGTAATTTCAAAGTTATTCACAAAAACATGTTGAATACTGCTCAAAAGTGGAATATTTTACGTATAAATAAAGATGAAATTTCATCAATAATGGAAAGAACAATAACAACTATTGGAGAAAATTATTTTCCTAAAAGAGTGTTTTAAGAGAAAGATTTTAAGAAAGATTTTAAGAAAGATTTTAAAGAAAGCTCCTATCAATATTAAAAAAAGAAGTAACAGCTATTGGACTTGAGAAAACTATTTTCATGAAAGATTGATTTAAGGGAAAGTTTTTATGAATTACAAATCAAAAGAAAGCTCTCATCAATACTGGAAAAAACAATGATTGCTATTGGACTTAAGAAAACTATCTTCCTGAAATATGGTTTTAAGAGAAGGATTTTATGAATTGCAACTAAAGAAAAGTTCTCATCAATACTGGAAGGAGCAATAACAGCTATTGGGCTTGAGAAAACTATTTTCCTGAAAGATTGTTTTAAGAGAAAGATTTTATGAGTTGCAACTGAAAAGTAAGCTCCCATCTATACTGAAAAGAGTTATAACAGCCATTGGACATGAGAAACATATTTTTCTGAAAGATTGTTTTAAGAAAAAAAAATTTATAAAGTACAAATTAAAAGAAAGCTCCAATCAATACTGGAAAGAGCAATAAAAGCTATTGAACTTGAGAACACGGTGAAAAAGTAATCTGAAAAAATAAGAGCAAATTAGCATGACTTTAGAGAAATTTCTTCAACTTTCAGATATCTGCACGTGGTAAGTTCAGATTGAATTTTCTGTAAATTTATTCATTTAATTCTGTTACTAAATTATACTAAATTGTTGGTGTTTAAAGGTCGTTTGATATATATGGTCTAATTTTTTTTTTATATTCTGCTAGTGGCACCTTCCAATGGAAAAAAAAATTTTTTTGAAGTCCATTACTCTTTGAATTCAGCCATTTTCTCCCCCACCCCCTATCTGATTACCGGTCACTTGCATTCTCCCACCCTCTCTCTCTCTCTCTCTCTCTCTCTCTCTCTCTCTCTCTCTCTCCTGCTTACTTTACTGACAACAACATGGTGAGAAAGTAATCTGAAAAAATAAGAGCAAATTAGCATGACTTTAGAGAAATTTCTTCAACTTTCAGACATGGTAAGTTCAGATTGAATTTTCTGTAAATTTTCCTGACAGATTAAAAAAAAAGATTTTAGGATTTATAACTGAAAATAAAGCTCTCATCAATCCTGGAAAGCACAATAACAGCTATTGGGTTTGAGAAATATATTTTTTTGAAAGATTGTCTTAAGAGAAAGGGTTTTTTTGAAAGATTGTCTTAAGAGAAAGGGTTTATGAATAACAACTCTAAAGTAAGCTCCCTTCAATAATGGAAAGTGCAAAAACATCTTTTGGACTTGAAAAACATATTTTCCTGAAAAATTGCTTGAAGAAAAAATTATGAAGTAGAACTTAAAAGAAAGCCTCAATCAATACTGGAAATAGCAATAAAAGCTATTAGACTTGAGAAACCAATTTTCCTGAAAGATTGTTTTAAAAAAAGAATTCACAAATTATAAGAGCAATACTAGCTACTGGACTTGAGAAACCAATTTTCCTGAAAGATTGTTTTAAAGAAAAGATTTTATGAATTACAGTTGAAAAGAAAGCTCCCATCAATACTGGAAAAAGCAATAACAGCTATTGGACTTGAAAAATATATTTTATGAAAGATCGTTTTAAGAGAAAGATTTTATGAATTACAACTGAAAAGAAAGCTCCTATCACTACTGGAAAGAGCAATAACAGCTATTGAACTTGAGAAATATATTTTTATGAAAAATCATTTTAAGAGAAAGATTTTATGAATTACAGTTGAAAAGAAAGCTCCTATCAGTACTGGAAAAAGCAATAACAGCTACTGGACTTGAGAAATATATTTTTATGAAAGGTTGTTTTAAGAGAAAGATTTTATGAATTACAATTGAAAAGAAAGCTCCCATCAATACTGGAAAGATCAATAACAGCTACTGGACTTGAGAAATATATTTTCCTAAACGATTGTTCTGAGACACAAAATTTATAAATTACAATGGAAAAGAAAGCTTTTGGAAATAGCAATAACTGCTAATGAACTTGAAAAGCTTATATTTCTAAAAATATTTATAAGATAAAAGATTTTATAAATTTCAACTGAATACAGTAGTGTCTGCTCAGTCAATTCACGACAAATGTTTTCTTGCAAGAAAACAGTTCATATTACCATTAACATAGTTAATTAAGTCTTTCATTTGACTTGTGTTACAAGTGTTTCCCTTTTGTTTTATTGAACTGTATGGGTATATTATGACTTACATGCCATTTTATATTTTTCTCATATATATATATATATATATACTTTATTTGCTTGGATTAGATAATTTCTATTTTATGGGTGTCTAGAAAATACTAAAAGACCTGTGTCTTTGTCAGTAGCTTGCAGAAGAAGGGTGTGACAGTTCTGGGCATTCATATCAAGAGTGCATCCAATCAAAGAATGAGACAAAAATTTAGTTTTTGAAATTTTAAATAAAGTGTATATTTTATGTTTTATTTGATTCTTCATATTGAAAATGTTTCTTTTCTCACATTCCTCAGTACTAGGCTCTATAGGTCCCTCCTACTTGAGTCTTAGGGGCATACCATCAAGGAGTTGGTCCCGAGCATTACCCAATCTTATGAAACCTCTGCATTCCACTGGTCCTTGTCAATGTTGTTTGAAAATGGACAAAGAAGAGTCAACTTAACGATGAAGAAATTAAATTACAGAACTTTTCCAATGCAATTCTTATTTACGTTTATCATAAATGTTATATCCTTGACATTTAAGAAAATAACGCATCAGTAAAATATACCGAAAGGTTACAAAGATGTACTTTTTTGTATTGATCTAACCATAACTGAATTATAGTCAATACTATAGTAATAAGAGATACGAACATTGAATGCTTGGGAAAACAGTCATACAAAAGTCATGAAGGAAATGTCACAAGTTACTATCAGTGAGAATAGAAAAATCATAAAAATGAAAATAATACTTTGGATAAAATAAATAATATTTTTCAAAAAAAAGTAAAATTTGAATTAATTTTATATATCATAATAAAAAAGTTATATTTATTTACTTTTTTTAGAATATTATTTATTTTAATATCTCATGTGTGGGTGGTGTTATTGAAGTTGGCAAAGAAAACAGAATTAACGAACCATATCCAAATCCTGAACTTGTCTATTTGTATTCACTTTCATCCAGATTCTCCTGATAAAGGCATGGATAAATCTCTTTTTCCTCAGTTATGGGTAAAATAGCAGACTAAAATGTATTCCATTACCTTGTGCCACAACCAGTCTAAGAGAAAGAAAACTCTGAATTTCAAACCATGAATAAAGTAATCTAATATCTTTTCAAAGTATGCATTATAGTTTACAGAAAAGGCATCTGTAGAAAATCATGACTGCTTATCTCTTGAAAAGATATGGCATAAAGAAAATTATTACTGCAAATTGAATATAACTTTTACTTTATTGTAGGGATACAAAATGTGATTAACTCCCTTTGGTTGAGATGAAATCACATCGGTCACATGACAACTGATTAGTGATGTCACTACATATAGTGATGAAAGTGCCTGGAGTTAAGATACACGAGTTGTTCCTTCTACAACATGGTGCAGCCCATAGCACCATTTTCTTATCAAATATATCTTCAACAATCTTCAGTATGGGAAAATACCCATGACACACCATTTCCTTGTTTAAGTGGAACATGCCTTCACTAGCTACATAGCAGATAAATCTGGCCCACTTAAATCTGGAATCCTAAATATCCCAAAATACTGAAGAACTTCAGCAGAGAACTATTACATTTAAGACCCTATCTTTTTTGGTATTTTCACACTGCTTGTTATGTAAACATATGTTGTATTTTCTCTGCATAGGACATGTAGCTATGCATATATAATTTTGTATATGACTTAGTGGCATAAAGCTCTCTCTGAGAACATAGCATGTTTGTCATTCCTTTTCTTGTAGCTATTCCTTTCTGTTCATGTATTGATCTGTTATAATTTCATGAATATATAATAACCATAATGGGACAAATACAAACATGGAAAATGTCTATTTCTTCCAGAGCTCACTCATTATTAAGATATAATAAGAAATTAGAATATTAATTATTTTATTAAAAATATAGCTTATTTTAAATAAAATATTACTTATTTTCTCTCTATTTTTTTTTCTCATAAGTCAAAGTAGATGTGTGTTGTGATGCAATGGATATTGGCTCAGAATGAGAAACTGAAAAACCAAATTTGAATTCCAGTTGAATTTGTTGCATTCACTTACATTCACAAATCTGGGAAAGATATTCATCCATCATTTCTCCCTTAAACAGCAGGACAGATTGAGTTCTGTAGCCTTGGTTGGCAACCAGTCAACTGCAGAAAATAATGACAAGCTACATATTTTTTCTGATGACTACAACTAAACATTCTGGATGCTCTTTTAAAGCAACAGTTATCACAATGCCATTTAACAGGCAATGGTCATGTTTGAGAATACCAATTGGGAGTTGGGATTGTTCAGATCGAAAATCAGAAATAAATGTTTGTTATTTCAAAGGTCACGAATCAGTCTTGCAAGTACAAAATGACCATATTCTAAGGCCTTCAAAAGTAGACTCAATCTTGATTTCAGAGAACGCAAATTCCTTTTTAGAAGTAAAACTTTGATTTTTGTTCATTGCCATAGGTCACCTACTGTCAAATAAGATATCTTGATACTCAATGATTTTGTATGATCTACTAAAGGCTGCCGGTTTTATGTCATAAAGAGACTGACTTCTGGAAATTTTCAATCAGTGCTTGCAGACCTTATAGCATACTTGCCAAATGATAAATATGAGACATACTTTGCTTTATAGATTCCTATTGAAAAAGAGTTGAAAGGAATTGGAGTGAAAGAAAAGGCATCATATTCCTTCTAATTCTAAATTCCCTACCATGTGATCTTGTCTATGCACAATCCTTTCATTTGTAGCCACTCATTCATGAAAAACTAACATATAAAGCTAATTCTAAAATCTCTTATACAGAAATTTCTTCTTCTTCTTCTTCTATATGCCCTGTGCCTTCAGGACGTAGGTGATCATGGCTTTCCATGTCTCCCTTTCTCTGGTGGCTCTTAGCACGCCTTCTCCTGTTACACAATGCAATCCTCGTTCCGTCATCCACCTGATTAGGTCCTTCAAATATGTTATCCATTGCTTTCCCCTGTCTCTTTTCCCCTCTATCTAGCTTGTTAGTATCAGATTCTCCAAGCCCTCCTTCCTCATTGTGTGTCCCAGGAACTTCAGCTGTCTCTTCCTGATGCTCAGTATTAATTTCCTTTTTGTTTCCATCATTTCCAAGACCTAATCATTGCTCACATGCTTGATCCATGATATTCGCAGCATCCTTCTGTAGAACCACATTTCAGTGGCTTCAAGTTTTTCTTTCATCTTTGATGATATTGTCCAGCATTCACTACCATATTGAAGGATGGACAGCATGTAGCAATAAAGTACTCTCTTCCTTGTTTCTAGCAAAATTGTCCTGTTTCTTAATGCCTTACTCAAATATTCCCTAATTGGTTTACAGTGCTGAACAATATTTTTATAAATTTATATTACATTAATATAATATAGTATTACATAATATTTATATATATTTTTATAAAATTCTAGAAGTGAAATTATCAAAAAATTATTTGAATTGGTTTATGTATTTCTTAAATCAAAATCTGCAATGGGCAAAGCTTAAAATCTCAAATTTATTTCATATATCACACAAGCAAAATTTATTTCATGTACAGGTTGACCATCACTAATCCCAAATCATTGGGGTCTGTAGAGTACTATATAGATGATTTTACTAGATGATTGCCTTAATTTCCTCTGTTACTTTGTCATGAACAGTAGATGTAACAATGTTGTACAAATTACTCAAACTATGCACAGCAAAATAGTTTTTACTCAAAATTACTTAAACTATGCACTACAAATAGTTTTTCAGAAGTTCTATCTTATCTGTTATTGACAACATCAGGTGCTTGTACCACACTATGAGAAGCACTCCCTGTTTCAGAGTCAGGTAATAATAACATCACCAGGTAATAATAAAAATGTAAAAAAACACATATACGTGCCTTAGTTAGTAGTTAAATGCCATATGTGATACACACTTGGACAATCATGTCTCAAAAGAAAGATGACTGAGTGGTCAGAAGATTTTCCTGCAGTAGGTTGCCATTACTTTCTGTAGTAGACTGGTTGCCAACCAAGGCTATAAAATCCAATCTGTTCTGATATTTAACCCATAGCTGTAGGGAGAAGAGATAAATTAATACCTTTCTCAATAGCATTTTCATTTAAATCAATGTAAGGAATTCAACTGGAATTTGAACTCAGCTCACTGAAAATAAATGCCTTAACATTGTTTAAAAGTGCTCAAAAATAGCTGATGCAGAAGCTAGCACTACTGAACAGGTCCATGAAGCAACCCAAGAAATTTGTGACTAATACTGAAAACTGTACCCACCACCCTTGGTCAAAGAGACTGCAGCAAATGATTGCCCTGCCAGAAAAGTGTGTAAACCTGGGACATCTGGCTATAAAGAAATAAAATATCTACCAGCTCTCCACCATGAATTGGTAGGTGATCTGAGTGGTGTTAGGTATGTAACTGGTACATTTTTTCTAGCCAATCACAAATCTTTTAGGCTCAATAAAAGCAGGAAACTTGAGCTGTCATCTGATGAGCAATTTGCTTGCTGACTTGGTATTATCCTGGCCTTTCTTATAAGGGTGTGTCTGTTATTAATCTCTACAATTAAATCATATCTGCCATGGTTGCTCCATTTTACTCCAGGAGCCAGAGAGCTTGCATCAATGTCAAGAATGAATCCATCATTGCCTCACTTCCTTTGCACAGAGTCTTGTTAGTGCACACTTGAAATGATCACTTTTATCATTGTGGTTATATGAGCATTGTCTGCCTAGTCATCCCAACCAGTTGACACTGCTGCTGCTCTCCTCTAATATAAAATATATATTATATTATATATTATATTATATATTATATAATATATAATTCAATATAATGAATGCTGCTGCTACTCTAAGTCATCCACCTACTGTGAAGTGCCAAACCAGCTTTTTACAGAGTGATGTCAGGTGAAACATGAGGCATGCTAGGGACCTCATTCCCTTGTTTTCATCAGAGTGTGTTGCCCTCTCTCAAAACTTGAAAGCCAAGTACTCATATATCATCTGTAGTTGTTCCAGTTCCTTATTTATCAGAACAAATTTGACCAGATGTTGCTTCATAGTGACTGGATACTATAATCTCATTAATGTAAATATCATCAATGTATATGGTGTTGCTCCCCAGATAGTCCCATCTGATAATACAGCATTAATAATGGCTTGCCACATTGAGTCCAAAGCTCATGGATGTCAAGCATTATCTTCTTCCCTCAATAATCATAGTTTGGTAGGAGCACAAGGATTGATGTACGTGCACCTTTAAGTAGGCTTTTCTAAGATTAAGCACTGAAATGTTGAAGCCCCTTTATCACCACTCTCTCAGTTTTTGTGCATAGATGTCAGCAAGAGTTGTGTACGTATCAGCATACCCATGATTAAAACAAAATACAATTGTTTTTTAATGCAAAATAGGCTCTATTAATTCAAAAATACTTTAAAACATCAGGAATTACTTTATGAGATTGAATGCAAAACTTTTTCAACCAACAAGCCTGCCAAATTTCAGAACTTTTTCTGGAAGCTTCTCCCATAAATAAAAAGGAATGATTTAGTTCAATAGGTACTTTTTAGCTTCTGACCAACTTACCAAATATCAGTATGTCAGACTGAGCAAAGAACTTTGGTCTTGTTGCAGGAATAACCACTTTTGTTTTTTTAGTAAATATTTAAAGACACCTGGCACATTTGTTTTGCAAACAATATGGGCAAACTCATGTGAGTTTGCATGAAAATAAGGAACAAAATCACCAAATATTAATAAATATATTAAACAGACTTGTTATAAAGAGAAAAATGGAAAATGAAGTTAAAGTTCTGAAGAGTTCAAAGAAATCTTCAATATGTGTCTCTGAGGTACTTAAATGGTGACAGAATGGGAAGAGAACGTCTTGCCACTGCCAAAGTTAAAAGGGAAAGAGGAAGAGACTTTCAACTTTCACACTGCATGTGATTATTGTCAGGGAGTGTTAACTCAGTATCTTGCCACCAGTGGGCAGTAATCCAATGAATTAATCAGACAAACATCTGGTGCGACAAGAACAATTGGTGTCTCCTTTGATGCTTTTGCAGATGAGTTGACACCTTCTCCAAGAGTTATCCTCAATCATAATTGGTTTCTTGGAGAATGTAATGAGAATATGCAGGTGGTGCTCTTACCAAAATTGTGGTACTAGTTTACATGGTAACAGTAATACTCAGTCCATCCATACTTAAAAAGTAGCATTTTCTCAGTTCTGATGTTCGTGTGATGGCAGAAACTTGGCTGCTGATATCATCCATGGATTTGTTTTTTTCTTGTTCTTTACTTTCATAGCCACGTTTAGTATGTTATTTATTTACATTATTATTTCAAATAAAGTCACTTTACATATCTGTTCATCCAAGTAACTGTCAGAGAACACTTTATTCAATCTATGGATGTACATTGTTCCTTTTCTACTCTTCATGTCTAAGGATATTTGAGGTGCTTAGAATTAGAAGGTATTTTCTACCTCAAAATAAAAATATGAGAAAATTGTGTTTAAATTTTGTTGACTTTCGAAATACCATGACTTTTGATCTATTTGAATAAACCACTGTATTTTTTTAAAGGAAGCTAAACGCATCGACTTTAATATATAAACTCTTACACTTAACTGATTTTCATGTACATGGTGGAAAGTACATTCATGTACTGAAGGCTGCTTTCTAGTACTATTCAGTTATTGCTAGTCAAGTTTCTACTCACTTCTTAATTTGTAAATATTAACAAGCTAGTGGGTTTTGTGTGTATTTTTTAGGGGAAGGTGCATCTTCAATATATAAACAAAGAACGTGAAAGAAGCATACAAAAATATTTGAAATTCACCTACAGATGCTTATTTCTTTTATGTTAACAAAGTTAAAAGTCTCTATGTCCATTTTCCTTTTTTTGGTTTAGAAATTATTTGCAGGGAGCAAGGATAAGAATGGGTAAAGCTGGTCAAGCTCAAGTCCGATTTGCACTGTGTTGGAAGACCAAACCTCTACTTCATGAGTAGGGCTGTTAAAACAAGTCCAATGATGTTATTAGTAAGGAAAAAAAAAATTTAGATATGAGTGGACTGGGGGAAACTAACATTCACCAGTCAGAGTACTATTAACATTCACCAGTCGGAGGACTATTAACATTCACCAGTCGGAGGACTATTAACATTCACCAGTCGGAGTACTATTACTGTGTGGTTCATATATTTAAGCCAAGTGGAGAAAGATAAAGATTAAGTGAGGTCATAAAATTGCATGTATAACCAGAATCCCTTTCCAGTTTCTTTATAAGTTGCATCATAGGAAAATGAATTTATCTTTTTTTTTATTCATTATTATTATTGTATTTGTTGGTTTTATTTAATTTTCCTCACAAATTGATATTACCTGTACTATTACAAATTGATATTACCTGTACTATTACAAATTGATATTACCTGTACTATATCAGTTCAAATAATGTAAATAATAATAATTTCTCATTCAAGACAGAAATAAATTTAGCCTTTCATTATAGACTTTGGATGTGATAACATATGAACAGCAAATTTTCTTTCAAGAGAATTTCCAATTTTCTTGCAGCTACACAGTCTGATAGTCCTTCAATTGAACGATTTAAACAAGTCTCTTTAAAGACAAAACAAAAAAATATTCTCAAAGAGAAAGTACAATTTTAAAGTGTGTTAAGTATTTATTATCCAGTCATTACATTGTAACAGTTAGTCCATTAGTTTGATTGGACATTTCTTGTCACATGATTGGCACTCTGTCTTAGCCTGCAAATGATAGGCATTATTTGATTAGTGCAAATTTCAAAACCATACATGTAGCCAGATTTAAAATATTCCAATATTAACATATCTGCAGTAGATCCAACTTTGATAAACATCTCTGCGATGTGATTGGTAAGTGTGGCACATGTGTAAAACCTGTGAGATGGAAACAATATGAACTGAGATCGATCATGAAAAAAGCAGATCATCTAAAATGAGCCAAATATTCTGGTTTATTTTTTTCTCTTGACTGTTGTCAGGTTAATTTGTGGTATTTCTGTGCACAAGTGTTTCCTTTTATAAGTATAGGCTAACTAAGATGTTTTCATTCTCTTTTGTTTCTGGACATCTCCTTCTTGAGGAAGATAAGAAAACTGAGGTCATTTAAACAACAACCTTTAAAGATTTATTAAAAAAAGTAATTCAAATTTCAAGTGATTTTTTAAAGCAATCATCAATTTTAACATCATCTAATGCAAGTTCCACTTGGGCTTCTCCATGTCCAAGATGTCATGGGTGTTCTTGAAATCAGGTGTTAATTATTACCTGGTCATTTGATGTACACCATTGGACCCATATTTCTCCTCATTTGTTGTGGATTCCTAAACCAAAGTTGCCAGTTGTCATACCTTTCCTCTCCTTGCCTACTTTGGCATTCAAATCTCCCATGATGATTCTGATTTCTTGGCTTTTACATTGAGTCTTGGCACTGTCTAGAGTGGAGTGAAAAGATTCTATTTCTTCCTCAGAAGAAGACTTGCTAAGAGCCACCAGGGATAGGGAGACATGGAAAGCCATGATTGCCTACTTCCTGAAAGAATAGGGCACAGAGAAGAAGAACTCAATTTATTTTTATCATTATCTTTGACTGCTCATCAGAGGTGTTGAATCACGCATCAAATTCAAGTCAATAAATCTGTTATATTTATATTACAGTGATTGTAATAATACAGGAATAAAGTTCTTTTGTTTTAAATATAAAATTTGTGTGATTTGGATTGTGAAAATCACTTTAAATTAGTTATTTATTTTAAATTTAGTTTTAGTTTCAATTAGTTTTAATTGTTGCAATCACTTTAGGTTATTAATTTATTTTAAATTTAAAATTGTTTATTCATTTTTTTTTTTCAGCTGTAAAATTATTTATAGATTTTATCTGTAATTCTTCACCTTCAAGAATATGGAGGAGCTCTCATCCCTGTTTCAATATGTATCCATCAGTGTTATCTTCAAACTCTTTGGGTTTGTGACAACAAGAAGGCCTTTGACCACCTCAGTAGAAGCAACTAGTTGAGAAACAAGCAGATTTTACTCTTCTACGTCCACTACTGATGCCCTAACTGTCATAACACAGAGAATCAGGGAGGCACTTGATAATAAATTCATTATGACAGTAATTGCCTTAGATCTCTTGAATTGAATTATGAAATCTCTGAAAGAGTCCTTGCAATCATTGTCCTTCCTATGTGTTCTTGATGGTCATTTTCAATGGTCAGGTTTCTAAAAACTATAAGATCAATACAGGTATTGCACAAAGCTCACAACTCAGTACTCACCTCTTTCTAATTTATATTAACAATCTACCCAAGAACATTCTCAGATCATTTGTAAATATTTCTACAGATGATACCAGAGTTTATGATTACAGCCCCCAAAATTTAGACGACCACAGCATGTCAGCTGATCTATGATCTGACCTAGCTTTAACAGAAACTAACAGATGAAGAAACTAGCTTTTAATTTTCAATATCTTAAAAAAACAAACCACTAATAAATTCAGGCTATACCTCAAGTGGAACCTATACTGTATATAATCATGTATAAGCCGACTTCATATATAGTACAACTCTTGAATTTTGTTGTATGAATTTTAATGCCATCAGAAAAAAAATTACATGTGTGTCGTGCAACCAGTCATAATTTTTAACCTCTTCAAAAGAAGTATCTACTATTACTCCTATATTTTGCATAAAGAAAATATCATACAAAATACACACTTTACTTGGGTACATACAATATATATGCAATATTTACTAAAGATGCTTATTAGTCCTGGATCTGATGATAAACTACATCCAGCAGCAGGACTTTTGACTGGAAAATATTGAGGAGTATGCAACCATCAGAAAGTATAAAAGTACATTTTTATATTAACAATACCAGTCATGCATTTTTACATAAAAAAATTACTAGCAATACCTATTTTAATGAAAACATTTTACTTGGGCTCCGGCCTTTCGGCTGGGGTCCAAAATGACCAAAATAAGACCAGTTTAAGACCAGTTTAGACCGGTTTTGAACCTATCCACCGCAATGGATAGGCAATGTTTTGACCAGTACCTGGGCGTACGTGCTCAGGTTCCCCTCATTAAAAAAGACCTTGTGTCACATCTCTCTCAAGTGGGGGAGAAGAATAAATATAACTTCTGAGAGAGAAGTCTTCCCAGGATTCATCATTGGCTGCCACAATCTGAACAATATACGATATGCAGATGATACAGTGCTGATAACTGACATGAAAAGGAAAATACAGGACCTCTTAAAGAAGGTAGCAAGGGAAAATACATTTTATCCATAGTTAAAGGTATATAACTGTGTTACACATATTTAAATTTGGGCATTTAATAACCCATGGAGATGTTGATATTTTTTTTTTTTTTTTTTTTTTTTTTTAATCGTATCACCCCGAGCAAGGCGGTAACACCACTGATGTGCAGGGGGCTACATAATAGTGAAAAGGTTGGAAAAGACAAAGCCGGAAACCACATCCTAAACAGAGAACAAGGGATGAGCCTTTTAACCTGTTTAATAGACGTGGGTGGAGTGTGAACCAGGAAATTAACCAACCAACTAAAAATGTTTGTATTGGGAGAACAATAGTGTATAAAAATTATTTTAAATGTATTTTTAATTGTGAAAACCAATTTAAATTATTTATCCTTATAAAAGCACAGATTAAGTAAAGATTTTTGAACAAACACTGCGTTTTAATTTAAATTATAATGATGAATGTGAAAGTTGGAATAACAAATCCAAATTCTACTGCCTAGCTTTCTGGTGATAAGACATAAAAGGTAAACTTTTAGTTTTTCAACTTATTTAAATAATGCAATTTTACCCAAAATACATTCTCAATTGAAGGATGTTTGATAATCAAACCATCTTATTAGAATCTGTATTTTTTACCAGCTTGGAAAACTCACTTTGATCATTTTGATAAGAAAAGAATGCCTTAATTTGTTGGTGAGAGCATCAAAATCAACACAGAGGCTTACTTCAAGCACCTTGAAAAGGTAGTCCTGCCCTGGGTTAAACGGGTTGCTGCTGGAAGATCCTATGTCTGGCAAGAGGACTCTGCACTATGCCACACAAGCAAGAGAATTCAGTCATGGCTGTAAGACAATTTCTGCAACCACATCACCTCTTACCTGAATCCCCAGACTGCAACTCCTCTGATTATTATGTGTTGGCCACAGTTGAGCAGGGGACCAAAAAAATCCTTGTAAGTCCAAAGTTCATCTGAAAGCAAAGATTATGGCAGCATTCACTAACTTAAACAAAGAAACCATCCAGAGTTGGAGGATATCCAAAATCCTTGAGAGGTCATATTTGACGTTAACAGCAATTTTATTAAATAAATTTACTCTTTAGTATTTTAAGATATTTTTTGTGTAATTTTGGTAAGTATATCAGTTAAAATGAGATCTCAGTGTTTACTTTCATTTTTGTGTAATGTAGATGACAGTTTATCCATCGCACCCTATATATATGAATTACAAAACTCATTTGTATTAGAATTTATGCACATGATCTAAGACATACCTGACATATTTAATGTGAATTGTGTGCAAAAACAAATACTTGCCTCATTTTATAAAGTGCTATATTTGTAAAAAAATTCGTAAAGATTAGGTTTGACATGTTTAAAGCCGTATACTGGTCAGTTGCAGATATTTCGTATTCTGTGAAAGCCAAATTTGAACCTCAGAAATTTGATAAGAATTGATTGTGGGGAGGAGAAGAAAAACACTTGGTATGAAGTAAAATACTGTGTTCCATTGAGAGAAAAAGTATTTGATAGACAATGTTTTTAATAGACAAAAAATACAAAGCAAAGGTAGTACTTGCTACTTATTCAACAAATGTCTGAATGTTTCCTTATAAGAAAACAGTTAATATCATCATTACCATTCTGGTGTAAAGTAGCTGTCACATTTTTATGTTAAATTTTTCAATCAAAAATGAAAAAAAGGAACAGGAAGCAAGCCTAAAATCACACAGCATTAAATTCACGAATAAGAAACCGTCATTGTCAGAAAAGCTACTGTTAAATAAAGAAAAGCTTGATTTTTTTTTTAATGCAATATTTGACAAGAGGCAAGGAAATTTGCCTGACATCGAGGGTCATTATAAAGGAGTGTGCTAAAAATGTCCTCTGACTTGCCTGAAAGACAATAGTATTCTCATCAGAATTTGAATGTGTTGATTGGTAAGTTTTTTTGAGAATTAAAAGACAAAATATTTGTTTGTTCAAAAGCAGCTCATGTTTTGGAAAAGTGTGTGAATATATTGATTTGGTGTTACATATATATTGCAAATAACTTGGTTTTATTCCAAGACACCCTTTACAAATATTACATGTTTTCAATAAGAGTTTGTGTCAGTGAATTAGTGCTCTTTTTAATATAGGAGTTGGTATGAATTATGTTCTCTTGGATGATTGAATATTTAGAATGAGTAGGTAATCAAGATAGATGGCACTGTTGGCTAAAGCTGTGTCATTGACCAATCATAGCTGAACTATGGTAAAAAGCATAAGTATATAAGCTTCCCAGGATAATTTTTTAAGTCTTGATTATGTTTGCTAGTGGGATGTATAATTCACCAATTGGATTGGCAACTTAGCAGCTACTTCTGAAAAATCATAAAATAGTATCCAAGCTGTCATAAACTAAAGAGTTGTTTTTGCTTTAATGTTTCAAGTTTTGTGGAAAATTCATTTTGTAGTTTTTAACATCTTCAGCTTTTAATGCCTTTCATTTATTTTAAGATTTTTTTTGTATACCAGACTATGATTAATTTTGATTTTATGGAAAAGACTAAAAGATAATATGTTCGTAACCCTGTTAAGTACAACTCGTGACAATTTATTTTAATTTTTACCAAATTTTTAAATTTACCATTAAATTATATATCATGAGCATTTTAATGTTGTAAACCTACTTTATGTCATAGTGGTTAAAATCAGGTTTTGTAACTTTTGGTTAGCTGCTACACGAGTTGCTTATAAATTAACATAGGTTTTCATCCCATGAGTAGAGAAATCTAAAATTACAACTTTACAATTCAATAGACACTAGTTCTCATATTTTCTGGCTTTAAGAAATCTACAAAAGGTTAAAATGTAAAAAAAATTAAACCCTCAATCCTGATCTGTGATGTGATGATATACTTTTTATGGAGCTAATTAGATACAAGAACAAATCAAATATCAATCTTATTACAAAATCAGTTTCAGCACATATAGAAAAATAGAAAGAAGTATACGACAAGGATGTGTCTTCTTACCGAATCTATTATATTTGTACAATGAAACAATTCCAAGAGAGAAGTCTTCCCAGGATTCATCATTGGCTGCCACAATCTGGACAATATAAGATATGCAGATGATACAGTGCTGATAACAGACATGAAAAGGAAAATACAGGACCTCTTACAGAAGGGAGCAAGGGAAAGTGAGGAGAATGGACTAAATATAAACTTCAAGAAAACTGAATGTATGGTCAACAGCAAAAAGTGGCCCCTAAAATACTAACTACAAGTCAAGGACACTAAAATCAAACATGTACAAAAATTTGAATACCCCGAAAGTATTCTAACGGAGGATGGAAAGTGCAGGTGGATTGTCATGGCCAAAGACATATGTCAAAGGCTAAGCAGAGTATTGAGAGACAGGAAGATTTTGTTGGAGACAAAGAAAAGAGTACTGGACTGTTATTTGATATCTGTCTTCCTATATAGCAGAAAATTCTGGACAATCTCAAAGATGAAGGAGAGATTTGAAGAAATATGTTTCTGCATAAGAATATGGAGGATACTGTGGATGGAACATGTGAGCAATGACAAGGTTTTGGGGAGAGTGTTAATGAAAAGTAATCTTACACTTGGCATCAGGAACAAACTGTTGAGATGTTGGAAACACATAATAAGGAAAGAGAGCTTGGAGAACCTAATACTCACAGGATGATTAGAGGGAAAGAGAGACAGGAGAAAGCAGCACAAGACATACTTGATAGTGGATGTTGGAATGGGGTTTGGGAGAGATAACAAGTAGAAACGTTAAGAGTGATAAGGGATAGAGATAAGTGAAAGTCCATGATCGCCTACGTTCTGAAAGGACATAGCTCATAAAGAAGAAGAATGAAGACAGTCTTTATCTCTGAAAATATTTTCATTTTGGAGAGTTTATAAAGTCTGTGGACTTAGTTTTGCAGATCACAGAATTAATATGTACTGTAAGTATTTACAATATTCAGACTGTTGTTCTCATCTTTTTTGTCATATTCATAATGTTTCAGCTATTTTATGCTTCAGCCTTCTTCAGGTGATATACATTGAAATTTGAAACCAAACCCTTTTTTTGTTCACAGGGAAGATTGTTTTAGTTCCATGTGCCATGCCATTTCTGGATATGCTTAAATTATTTTTCTTTGTTTCAGTTTTAACTTTACAAGTTTTTGTTCACTTTTGCTGTGGCCAGGTATTGAACTCAGAGAAATCAGTGGACTATTTCAATGGATGCTTTTATGTGCCATTGTACAGTGAAACAATTCCAAGAGAGAAGTCTTCCCAGGATTCATCATTGGCTGCCACAATCTGGACAATATAAGATATGCAGATGATACAGTGCTGATAATGAGAAATAACTGAAACTGAGATATGGCACATGGAAGAACAATTCTACCCTGGTGACAAAATAATACATTCAGTTTGGAATTCTAATATATATCACCTGAAGGCCAAAGCATGCCATGGTGGAAATGTTGTGAATATGACAATAAAGATGAGAAAAATGTCAATAGTTTTCATTTTAGTTCAATGAATGTTACTTTCACTTGCGCGTAATGACAGAACTTGGATATGAAATTCCTGTATGTTGTTTTTTTTTTAATTATGAGTTTTAGACCTTATTTGGACAACAGTAATAGATTTTAGCTCAGCCAGTCAAAGAATTTTCTCTTCAAGTGAAGCTATGAATCACTAACAATTCTGAAAAGTAATTTTGAAGTTTCAAGAAACGGATAAAGAGTAAAAGGTAAAAAACACAAATTTTTGAATGCAATAAAACTAAACATCATTCTTATATAAATCTTTTTTACAGCTTAGCTGTTTTATGCATTGCCCCAAAACTAGGTATTTAAAATTTATATCAAGGTCTAAAACATTGACCAAAGAGATATTTTTTCTATAGCAAATACTTCTATACAATCTCAGCTGATGAGATATCCATTTCATTGGTTATTTAAGAGTTTGACTTCCATTGAATTTGTTTCATTCACTTATGCACAAACACCCTTGGGAAAGGTATTAATCTGCCTCTTCCCCCCAGTTATGAGTTAAATAACTCGACAGATTGGGTTCTATAGCCTTGGTTGGCAACCAGTCTACTGCAGAAAGTAATAGCAAACCAGTGCGGGAAAATCTTCTGCCCAGTCAGTCATGTCTCAAAAGGCACATGATTGCCCAAGCATGTATCACGTATGGCACTTAAGTGACTGACTGAAGCTATGTGCATCATTTTTATTTCAAAATCTTTATGAAATTGAATTTAAAATTTTTGCCATCAAATTATATACTTTATATCTAAGCTTTGTCCTGGTTTCATTTATTTTTCTATTTAGAAGCAGATAATGTCATATTAGTCATCTTCAAATGACTGTATCATTAAGTGTAATTTAACATGCCCCAGACAGACCTGACTTCATATTGATTCTTTTACCCTGTTTTACAGAACATTTGACTCGTCACATTAAATGTTATTGTTTGTTTGAAAATTGTATACAATTTCAATACATTTTATAATATTCTCTTTGAATATTTATATATGAATGCTCAATTTTTTCTACTTTCTAATGAAAGTAAATCTTTAGTAACTTTTTAAATAAACATTGGATAAAATAACATAAACAAATCTTATAAACTTACAACAGTTTTTATCTGTAAATGAAAAAAATGTTTTCTTACCATAAGTATTTTCTAACCTTAAATTCATAATTTACTTTAATGTTGAATCTCAATTTTTTCTATCGAATATTCATTGTATAAGTCCCACATATGTGTTTCTAGCTTCATAGGGTTCAAATATTTAGAACACAGTATATTTTAAATATACACACACAAAAAACTGCTTTAGTTATCCACAGGAAAAAAAAATGCAATTTATGTAATATTCATTCAGTCAGATGATATTCCTAATGTTTGTCAAATCCATATAAATATCTATAATGACATAGGAATGTACTTGAGTCTAATGTTTAGCTATTGCTGAGCTGATGTAACTCACTTAAGAGAAGGTAATTATTGATTAAACTCTATCTGTATAGAATTTATGCAGAAAGTGCATTAAATTGTGAAAGATGTTTACATTATCTATAAGCATTGTTATTTCCAATGCATTTTACTAATGTGCACAAGTTCAGTTTTTGTATAGCAAATAAAATTAAGCTGATTATATTGTTCTTGCATATCTTGTTAGGTGTTTGGTTAATTTATTCAGATTCCTCCATTTATTATTGCCGCCATCTTGTGTCACATATGAGAAAGACAAGAATTCAGTGTTGCTTAATTTTGCTTAATTTTCTCATTTAAAAATGTAGCTTAATTTATAATTACACAACAATGAATATTTTTAAAATGCTATATCACTTCACTGTAATTATTGCTCTCCAGATTTCTTTCTTTTACTTGTGAATTGCATTGACTTCTTGGGAAAGATATTCAAGTAGTTTTCAATTTCCTACTCTTGTTTTTGAATAAAAATGTCTCAAACTATTTGCCACCTGAGTCTATCCTGTTAGCCGAGGGAAAAGATTCATTTCTTAATGGCATTAATACAAAGGTAAATTTAACGGATAATGCTGGAATTTGAACTCGTCTTCCTAGTTCAACTTACTATGTTATCAATTCTGCTGCTCACAAGCTATGAAATAAATTAGGTTTAACCTGAAAAATATACATTTTCTATTAAAAAGAAAAAAGTTAAACTTTTAAGAGGAAAATATATAGGATAACGTTATGAAACTCTTCTTTATTTAAAATATTTTTAATCTTAAAACGTTAAGCATTTAATTTTTTATTGATATAAATTTGTTTTATATTTTCATTAAAAAATGATCTGTATGAAAATATTTCAGGACTACTGCTTCAAAATGTAAAAATAAAATGGAATATTTCTTCACTAAACATATTTTTTCTAGTAATATAATAAAAAACAATTGTGATTATTTAATGTATTTTTTTTCTCAATCCAACACTTTATTAATGCATGGATATATGTCTGACTTAAACATCCCTCATTTCTTTTTTTCTTTTAGCTGTAAATTTGTCTACTGGGCTGTGCATCTCAATGTCTTAATAGATATACACTCTTTAAAATGCAGGGATTTTTTAACTTCATATATTCAATAAATACCTGAAGTAATAAATAGTTGGATTGTGAATAAAATCCATTAATTTTTACAAATTACTTTGGATTTCAAATACAAAAATAACTTAGCAGACATGAGCTTGAAGGGATCTGAATGATATATGAAATTCTTAAAATAATTGAATTTTGCTTGACTGAAAGTCTTCTATGTTTGAGCAGTCTAAAAATATGTCAAGGTCTCCTGTGCAAAGGTGATAAAGGTTTGAACTCTGCTGGAAGGAATATTGAATGACTCTTGAATGCACAGGGCAGTAGGCATTTAAATTTTTTAAAACAGATGTCTACTCACATGTATCCACTAAATGTGACATTCAAAATAAGAAATGCAAACTAGTTAGCATTTCAACAATTTTAGTTGTCTCTTCCTGATGCTCAGTATTAATTTCCTTTTCATTTCCATCTTTTCCAGAATCTCATCATTGTTCACATGCTCAGTCCATGATATTCACAACATCCTTCTGTAGAACCACATTTCAGTTGCTTCAAGTTTTTATTCAGTCAGTTAAGTGCCATATGTGATACACGCTTGGGCAATCATGTCTGGAAAGAGACATGACTGACTGGGCAGAAGATTATCCCGCAGTAGGTTGCCATTGCTTTCTGTGGTACAATGGTTGCCGACCAAGGCTATAGAACCCAATCTGTCCTGTTATTTAACCCATAACTGGAAAGAATAGATGGATTAATACCTTTCCCAAGGGTATTTGTGCGTAAATGAATGCAGTGAATTTAACTGGAGTTCGAACTCGGCTCTCCGATTTCTCGTTCCGAGTCGATATCCACTGCGCCACAACGCACATAAGAACCTTGACTCCAGGAAGAGATAACTCAGCACCAGAAAAAAAACATTTTTTATAATAGAGTAAAAGTAATTTATTAAGACTTAAAACCTTAATTAGTGAAATTTTTTCTTCAAAAAAGGTATTACATAAAATATGAACCTGTTTTTTCTTATAAATAAATTGTAAATTATTAAATTTTTTTCATAAAAATATTTAAGAATGTTGATTTACTTTATTAAAAAATAAATGACATTATGATTTGCTTAAAAATAATTACAAACAACTTCATTTTGTTTAGCATTTTTCAATTTACTTTATTAAAATATAATTAAAAACGTGTTTTATTGAATTATTTCTATGTATATTTACTTTATAAAAATTTATTTACAATTTACTTAAAAATAATTAAAAACTGGTTCCTATTTTATATAATGCCATGCATTTGCTCAGGCCTATCAAGTAGGTCTTATGCTGTTTTTTCCTATCTCTTTTTCCCTCTATCCACCCTGTGGGTATTAAATTCTCCAGGTCCTCCTTCCACATTACATATCTCAGAAACCTCATATGTCTCTTCCATATGTCAAGTATGAGGTTCCTCTTCATTTTCCTCCTCTCCAACACCTCATCATTAGTCACATACTCTTTCCCTCTCTTTTTCCTTCTATCCACCCTGTGGGTATTAAATTCTCCAGGTTCTCCTTCCTCATTACATATCTCAGAAACCTCATCTGTCTCTTCCTTATGTCAAGTATGAGGTTCCTTCTCATTTTCCTCCTCTCCAACACCTCATCATTAGTCACATGCTCTTTCTATGTTATCCTCAGCATCCTTCTGTAAAACCACATTTCTGATGCCTCAAGCCTCTCCTTCATCCTTGAGGAGATTATCCAACATTCACTGCCATACAGAAAGACAGATATCACATAGCAATTCCGCACTCTTTTTTTTGTTTCCAATGAGATTTTCCTGTCTTTTAGTCCTCTGGTTAGCTTTTGAAATATATCCTTGGCCATGCCAATGTGTCATTGAATCTCAACATAGCACTTTCTATCTTCTGTCAGCACGTTCCTAGGTATTTAAATTTCTTTACTTGATTTTTATTGATATTAGATTTAATCAGACATAGGTTCTTAATATGAATATCATTGTTTACTGGTAACTGTTTGATAGAAGTGATCTCTACAGTTTAGCAACTCAGCAGATGTTCTGAATAGTTATGTTGTCTACAAATTTTAAGTTGTCATGGTTAATTTCTGTAGTTGAAGCTTGGCAAGAAAGCACTAAGTTCTTGTCAATCAATCCTAGTCGTTCATGTGAGCCTAGAGGCTGTCACTTTTCAAATGACATTATGGAATATTTCTGCTCTTGTGTATACGTGAAATGAATCAATAGAAATAAAACTTTGAAATCTACTCTGATTTTAGGTTTGGAAAACAGGACTTGGTTCAGGATTTAATTATAACCCAGAAAATCTTATAGCCATTATTTTACTCATCTGTTTTTATTTATGTTTTTTTTTGTTTTTATGTTTTGCTTGTCTATGCTTTTTTTTACTTTACCCATCATATATTTATCCATCAGTATCAATATACACAATGCAATGGATAAAATGTCACTATTTTATATTTTTCATTTCACTCATGCTCATTTTGATTTTGTAACTGCTGAGTATAGTAGGGTCAGTTGGGCACCGTCTGTGAGAAAAGAAGCACCATAACAAAATACACTCCTCCAGAAATTTGAAAACAGTATGCTGTACTGCTTGGCATTCATGCTGGAAGCTCTAATGTAAACATTCTTTTTAATAAAATATTTTAGAATATTTACTTTATTAAAAAATAAATGACATTAAGATTTACTTAAAAATGATTAAAAACAACAGATTCATTTTGTTTTGCATGATTTGATTTACTTAAAGATAATTAAAAACAAAAACTGGTTTATATTTTGCATAATGTTTTTCTGAATATTTTATTTAAAAAAAAAACATGACTAACTAGGCTGAAGATTTTCTAGCAGTAGGTTGCCAGTACTTTATGCAGTAGACTAGATACCAACCAAGGCTATAGAACCTAATCTGTCTTGCTATTTAACTCATAGTTGGTGGAAGAAGAAACAGATTAATAACATTCCAAAGAGTAATTGCATGCAAGTAATTCAACTGGAATTTCAACTTGGCTTTCTGATTTCTTATTTTGAGCTGTGTTTTAGCATCAATTTGAGGACAGAGCAGAGAATATAGAAAGAGTTGGATGAGTCTAATAGTGATTGTGAAGTTGTGCCAATTTGAAAAAACTCACTCTGAGCATTCTGATAAGAAAAGAAGTCCCAAATTTGTTGGTGAGAGCATCAAACTCAACATGAAGGTCTATATCAAGTGCCTTGAGCAGGTAGTACTGCCTTGGGTCAAGTGGGTGGCTGCTGGAAGACCCTATGGGTCATGGCTGTAACATAATTTCTGAGACAACATCACCCCTTACATTTGGCCCTAGACTTCAACTCCCTTGATTGTTATGTGTGGAGTGCAATTGAGTGAGAGTCCAACAAAACTCCTTGTAACACCAAAGATGAACTGAAGGTAAGGATTATTTACTAACTCAAACAAGGAGACTGTCCAGAAGTGTTGCAAAAGATTCTGAAGCTGTCTAGAGGCCATGGTTGAAGTCAATTGCAATTTTACTGAATAAATTTACTCTTTAGTATTTCAAGATATTTTTTTGTAATTTTGGTAAATATACCTGTTAAAATAAGATGTCTGTGTTATTTTCATTTTTGCATAATTTAGATGTACTCTGTATATCAGCAGACATATTAAATTTTAATTTTAGACTTGTCATTTAGAATATGTGTGAGATATTACAAAGTAATAGACTTGTAATTTTAAGACTCAAACATAGTTCTGAATATGATGATATACTACATTCAGCAGCAAGACTTCTGATCTGGAGAGTGAAGGTTTTGAGGTGTTAATTACCTCTTAATTGCTGGTGTTCTCAGATCCACCCTTACTTGGGATGGTAGCACCCATTATGGTCCCATCTATGGATAAATAGTGAATGCATAAACCAAAATCAAAGCATTATGTAAGTATAAAAATACAAGCAATATATTTTTATATAAAAAATTACCAGCATAGTATATTTATAGTAAAATGACCAACAATACATTTCATCTGTATTTGAGAACATAAAACTGTTCTAAGTATTTAGATTTTGGCATTAAAAACCCATAAAGATTGATATATCACTAAACAAAATCAACCAAACAATTAAGAATCAGAGTTACCCAAAGGCTATATCTTTAATGAAAATTAGCAAACAGGAAGTAAATCCAACTATTAAGTCCCAATGGTTCTGAGTACAGTTGAAATTAAAATTAATATTGGATTCATATGGTGAATAGTTTAATGAGTATATTTTAGTAATGACAACTCTGGCTTTTGTGTGCAGATATATTTTATACCAAAAGTCAGGTAATGGTTTGTACTGGTAATGATAGGTAGTGACACTGTAGCTTGGCATCATTTAATTAGTCAGGGGTATCAATTATCTTCTGATATCAGTATGAACACTAGCTATACTTCACATGGAAAAGCAGTATATTATCAGGGGTGATATGTACTACCCCTGACTGGGGACCTTGTGCAGTGTTTTGTGACCTTTGCCATCATATTAGCATTTACTTTTTTTTTTTTGAGGAAATAAGGTAAAATCTCAAGTTGATAAAAATTGATGCATAGCATTGATCTCTTTAAGATGACATCTTTGACATCTTTAACTTGTATTTAGATCCATTATATTTTTAATTTTTCCTGTTGCTTATGATTCATTATTGTATGTAAGTCGGTTTCAATAAAATTGTATTTTATATGAATATAACCTCATAAAATTGAGATGTTCTAGGGTGGGGAGACTATATCAATGATTTGGTGGTGGAAGGCATGAGACCCTTGCACCAGCTTTTGTTCAAATTGATAAGTTCAATCTTTGCCAGACTTAAACTCATATACCACATCCTAGGTAGACTATCTAGCAGAAACCTAACCTCATTATTTAGGCTACAAAAGTTAACCAGTAGATATTATTCAACATTCTTCATTAAGATGCCATATTGTCTTACACCTAGTAGCAGTGGATATATTGAAATTAACCCTTTAGCTGCAAAGGACAAACTTCCATGACTCAACAACAAATGATTTAAATTTCTGCCACTATTGATGAGTTGGTAATTTTTAGGAAAATGAAAAATTTGTAGATGTATCACTAAATCTTTGCTTTATGACTTGTGTAGTGATTTTATTTTTAAATTTTGCAAAATATTTTTTTTGCATCTGAAAAATTTATAATAGCCTTTTAATATAATTTCATGTAAGGTTTTGTGACTAAAATTATACTTTGCTTGCCTATTAAGTAAATGGTAACTGAATATTTTGAGCATTGGCCAATGCTAATTGTTCTTTTCAGAATAGACATCCTCCCAACTGAATCCATTCTTTCTTCATTCAGGTAACTGAAATCTATTTTTCATCATTACAATTGCCACAACAATATACTTCCTACTAACATTCACTAATATACAATATACTTCATTGACACATTTATTCCTGATATACGAAATGTTGATAGTTTTAATATTTTGTGGCTATATTTCCCTTTACAATTTTGGAATGCTAACTTAATTTTTACAATAATTCTACAATATTCTTTTCATTGTCAATCTTATTCTGTGCTTTCAGAAACCACAGACAGGGTATTGTTATCAATTTAACTGATTACAATAGTTAAGAGCTATTGATAAAAAAATTAGTTGTTTTGGGGTTGCTTTTTTATTTTTTTATTTTAATATTGTGTTATCTGCAAAACTGAAAAGATTTAAATATTTTTTTGTAAATCCAATTTACTAGATTTTCTTGTGTATATATTCATATCTTCAGAGAAGAGAATTATCAGAAGTCGAAACTCATTACTTTCATCTAACAAGTATATCAAATGTATATACAAAACTAAAATTTTATTTTTCTGTTCACTGGGATAAAGAAACTTGCATATTATATCAATAACAAAAATATAAATATTTTATCTATAACAGAAATATAAAGATTATTAAAAGAGTACAGGTCATATCGCTCTAACCCAGCACTATGATTGACTAGATCCTTTGATTTAGCACTTTTTGAAGCTACTGCAATTAGTCTCTCTACAGTCTGTTAACTGGGGCAAAGAATGACTTGTTAATTTTAATGCCTCCAAAACAAAACTGCTATATCAATTATATGAAAGAATCTTTCTTGCCTTACATCAGCATGACTGATGCTAACCTCCATGAATCTCCTTGCACTAACTTTGGCTAACATTTTCTGCTGACCTGAAGTGGAAATGTTATGTAGAAGAAAAGACTATGTAAGATATTTAGCCACAAATTATTAAAACTATCAACATTTCATATATCAGAAATAAATATCTGCTAAGCAGGTTGGTTCAGTCTTGATAGAAAATGTTTTGCCAGAATCTTCCACAAATCTACCATTCATCCATACTTGAATATTGCTGCTACAACTGATCTGTTGCTTTTACATTTAGAGATTCTTGATAAAATTCAAAGAATCTGCAATGTTATTGGTCCTGATCTGTCACTTTCCCACCATTGTAATGTAGCTTACTTATGTTTATCCTATAACAATTTTCATGATAACTGTTATGACAAACTTTTCATAGACTTTGAGTTTAAGCACAGTACTAGATGAGATGTACATTGTGGTACAGTGGATATCGGCTCGGAACGAGAAATCGGGGAGCCGAGTTCGAATTCCAGCTGAATCCATTGTATTCACTTACGTGCAAATACCCTTGGGAAAGGTATTAATCCATCTATTCCTTCCAGTTATGGGTTAAATAGCAGGACAGATTGGGTTCTGGTCGGCAACCAGTCTACGCAGAAAGCAATGGCAACCTACTGCGGCAACCTTCTGCCCAGTCAGTCATGTCTCTTTCGAGACATGATCGCCCAAGTATGTATCACGTATGGCACTTAACTGACTGACTGACTAGATGGGCAAGTTCTCATCTTACAGTGGAATTTGCTCTGTAACCATTAATTTTATGCTAACAGTTTCTTTTCTCACATTTTTCATTTGTAGAACTCTCTTCTAGCTTCTTGCTTTCCAGTCAACATTAATCTTCAAACATTTAAATGCAATGTCAATTTTTATCTTATGTCTTAATTCTTGTTTGTTTTATTCCATCTAAATGTTTTTCTCATTCTCTCACACTAACTTCTTGTGTCTTCATTGTCTTGCTCGTGGTGAAATGATTAAAAACCTAATCTAAATTAAAAATCTAATCTAACTTGGAGTTCTTTGATTTAGTTTCAAAGAGCAGTTTGATCTGTAATGTTTATATTTCACAAACTATCACCTTAAACCAAACTTGTATAATGTCTTACCAGCTTGAAAATTAATGTAAGAATTCAACTTTTCATAAGGTTTGAGATTAACTTTTTAGAAATATTAATATTTTTTAAGTACAACCAGTTAAAAACATAAGGAAATACAAATTTTGTTTTTAATATATAAATTTTAATAAAATATATTTTCCACATAAATTTTAGTTGCTCTTTACAAGACAATGTTACTGAATTCAAGTACAACAGATTATAATTTTACAGCATATATTTTTAGAATTATTTCATATAAAGATCTTTAATTTGAGTGTTTTCTGACTTTAGTTTTCACAATTTTGAAAAGCATGCATAATCATAATACAAATGAATGCTTTCAGAATAAAATTGTTATCTATTAAGAAATGTTCATATAATTTCTAGAATATATAGATTTATAAATATACTGTGATTTTCTAGTTTTCTAAAAAAATAACTTATTTGCTGATGTTAAGCAATTCAATGGAACTGTTGATCCTATTGCATATATATATGAATGCCATGAGTTTTATGAAGATTATCAACCCAGAAGACATTGTAAAGCTGAGTGATGGGCATTTTGGAAAATGGAGAATTTGTTCAGAACAAAAAGTTAAAATAACTGGCTTAAATGCTAGATTTAAGAATTAAGAAGCAAAAGCAAGACAAATTGATTGAGCAGCAAAATCTGATCTTTCAAATGCAAACAAAAATGCTGAATATTAAGAACATTGATAAAAAAATGAAAGCAACAAAGCTACTACCTTCAAATAAACATAAAAGAAATGAATGTTAGGCAAAGTATATGGAGACTGGTTCTTCAATAGAAATTTCTACTGATGAATCTTTAACTGCATTAGATAAACCTGATGGTTTATTTGTCCTTACTTGTTCTTCATCAAAGCAATCATATAGCTTAGAAGACAACAGAAAATGGAATTAATAAATGTTTTGGGCTAGTAACAAAGAAAATGACATTACCAAGGTGTTGGTATTCCACACTATAAAGTTAATAATCCCCTTCAATACAGGAACAAGAAGCCGATTTTACAAAGAAATTATTTTAAGAGAAACACTTCATGAACTTCAACTGACAGTAGTACTGGCTGCTTGGTCAATGAATATTTATTGTTTTTACAATAGTAATATTAGCCATTTTGGCTAATATTATCATTGCAATTGTATACAGTACAAGTCTCATAAATGCAGAGTGATACAAGTTACAGCTAAGAAGCTTTAAAGTAATTTTTTGTGTTCATATTCTGAAAGATTGACTATTACTCTTTACTAAATGGTTTCAAAGTTAATTGAATACCTATTCCTTAAGATATTATCAAATAGAAAAGTGTTAGTCTGATAATTAAGAGATGCATATGAAAATGAAAAAAAAAGTTACTGTAATATTAATCTGAAAAATGTTATGTTACTGTTCAATAAAAAAGGTTTGTTCTTAAAGAAGTTGATCTGTGGTGTCCCTAATATGTACTGGGCTTACCATAATAGGCTTTGCAATCAATCTGACAGAGCATAAAAAGTTAAGTGCATCAAAAGTCTGACCTGAATAATTTCATAACAACCAGATGCAAAATCAGACCTTAAAGGATGTCAGTGCCTGTTCATGACATATAAACAAGGTCAACCCAGCTGAACTTAAAATCTGTGCATGCAGGACAATAGGTTATTATATAAACACTCCATTCATGAGGAAGAAAGTCATTCTTGCATCCCAATTAGATGAACATTTGAAAATCTCAAAAGAAAACCGCACCTTAATGATATTGATAAAGTTTAGAAGTAAATAAACAATTAATATGAAAGATTCATATTAGACTTTATAATCATAACATTAGATATATAACTCAGCAAATTTAATTATGCAACTATTTTATATTGATTCAAATAAGCTAACAATATAAAAGTTTATAATTCTTTGTATAAAAATCTTGATGCACCAATTCCTTCTTGCACAGAGGATTCTTTCAACATTAAAGTTAATCATCCCAATCTGTTTTTGTTTCTTTCTTTTTTTTATAATTGAATAACTAGGATTTTCTGTTTTTAAAGATTTTTTCCAGAATGTCTTCTGATCAGCCCATTTCTTTTGATGGTATCAGCTTGCTTTGATGTTGGCATTAAACCATTAAACGTCTTGGGGTTTCTTATATGAAATCAATCTTGTATTAGAAGTAGAAACTCTTACACTATAAACATCCATAAATTCGTATTTTTTATTGCATTGCCCGAAATCTGAATTCCAATTACCTGATTTAAATACACTTTCAGGCAAATTTTCTTAATAAAAAAGATGATAAATATATTTTACAAGTTCTCAAGTTTTATGCCTTTTAGAAATGTTTGTAAATCGATGTGAATTGAATCTTTGTTATTGATGTATGTATGTGCACTTAGTCAGACAGATGTGATTGAACCACTTGCCTAAGGTCTATGTATAAGTATTTCAGAGTCTCAAAGTGCTTTTAAGACAAAACTATCAAGCAATTCATACTTTGTTTTCATTAAGTTCTGCAAGCAAATTACTTACAAAGTTGAGTAGTGAAGTATTGATGCCTGCTGGTTATCTGCCTTCAAGAAGTTCTCAAGAGTGTTAAGGTTTTCTTTGTTTCCTCTGATTGGCACCGGGCCTATTTTAGACATTCTATTGCAATTGTTTATAGTTTTTGTTACAGGTTTTGTTACTTCTTCATATAACACTTCTCAGAATCTTTAGAAGATAAAAGGAATAACCTGGTATATGTTCACACTATTTACATTGTTCAGACTGTTGTCCTCATCTTTATTTTCATAAAAAATGTTTTTATCCTCAAGGACCCAGTAGACAAAAGCGTTAGTTAGTTCCAGTGATTTAACCCAAAGTTCTGTGAGTTCAATACCAGGCTATTTAGAGAGTTGAGTTGAAGAGAGATAACTAAGACATCCAGAAGTGGAATGGAATGAAAACAATATATCCCAGTGATTGAAATAAGTTTCAATCACCTGAGGAAGGCCAGAGCATACAACAGTCAAAATGTCATATTCATGACATTTCGAGAACAACAGTCTGAAAATGTAAATAGTGTAAATATTACTCCATCTTAGAAGTATAAACAAATACTGATAATTGTTCTGATGAACTTTTGTTCGTTCCAATTTTTTTAGGGAATGTGTATTCTTTATTGAATTTGTTGCATGCACTTACATGTAAATATCTTTGGGAAAGGTATTAATCCATTTTTTCTCTCTCTAGATGAATAGTCTTGGTCGGCAACCAGTCTACTGCAGAAAGAAATGGTAACCTACTGCGGGAAAATTTTCTGTTTAGTCATTCATGTCTCAAAAGAGACATGATAACTGAAACATGTATCATGTATGATACTTAACTGACTGACTGACTGACTGTATTTGTTTGTTATGAAAAAATGACAATTGTAGCACAAGTCCAAAGGGAAAGTGTAGAGAGGCTAGTCAACACTTACTATCCTAAACCTAGCTAATCTGATTCATGACCCATTCATTCATTACAATTTTCTCATTCATCACAAGAACTTAATCTGACATATACCACAATACCACATAATCACAGGGAACCTACAAAAACCATCATGACATAAACATTTCTTCATATGCAAATGCCCTTTTAGTGAATGACTGCAAAACACTTGTCCCTCTCAAATTTATAGGCAGAAGCAGATGCATGCTGGGATTTCTTCCTAGCCAATAAAACAGGTTAGTTCTTGATTTCATCTGACTCAGTTCTGGTCTGTCTTGTCTTGAAGTCATGAAGCTATGTTCACTTGTCCAAACTTGCTTTTGTGTGTCAACCCCAATTCTTAGTTTGAACTTTTTGCCATATAACTGTTGCTTTACCTTATTACTGTTAATTTGCCTTGGATATATTGTGCATTGTGGGGCAATGGAAATCAGCTTGGAATGAGAAATCAGAGAGATGAGTTCAAATTCCAGTTGAATTTGTTGTATTCACTTACATACAAATACCCTTGAGAATGGTATTAACCCATCTCTTCTCCCTCCATCTATGGGTTGAATAACAAGACTGATTGGGTTCTATAGCTTTGGTTGGGAACCAGTCTACCACAAAAATAAATGGCAACCTAAAAACTTCTGCCTGGTTCAGTCATGGATTGAAAGAGACATGATTGCCCAAGTGTGTTTCATGTATGGCACTTAACTGACTGGCTGATGTATTGTTTGCTTGATTTATATTATCTTTTGCCCAGTCCTTTTTCCTTGTTATTGTTTATTGCAAACTTTGTCAGTTCTGTTGCTGTCTTTTTTTTCTGCCATTTATTTACAATTAAACATGGCCAGCCACTCTACAACTTTCCTCTATGATACCTAGACTTTTAAAATTTAAGTGCAGTACTAAATTGACAGCAAAGACTTATTTTGCAATTGAAATGGCAAAATGTAATCATAAGTCCTACACTTAGTTTCTTCTCTTGCACTTCTCAATTATGGAACTCTTCCAGGTTCTTGCTTTCTTCGATCTTCAAAAACTTAAATGCAATTACCATTGTCTGAATTCCTGTTCATTTATTCTTCTCTCTTGTTAATTTCTTTTTATCATTCTCTCATACTCAGTAACCAGTAGTCTTAGTGGTTTTATTGCATTGTTTGTTGTAAAATAATTTAAAAACCCCACCCCAAATACCTTCTTTTTTTTCTACTAAATACTATTACAAATACTTTCTGCTCAGTGGATATTAAAATCTTTTGAAAAC
This sequence comes from Ascarosepion bandense, assembly GCA_037127315.1. Lineage (NCBI taxonomy): Eukaryota > Metazoa > Mollusca > Cephalopoda > Sepiida > Sepiidae > Ascarosepion > Ascarosepion bandense. The sequence continues at coordinate 1,652,239 of JBBBDQ010001908.1, read as the reverse complement.
CTGATTATCTAAAATTTTATATATATTTTATTATAAAACATTTCTAGCCTTATTTGCAGATTATAACAGCAATTAAAGCTTATGACTAAATTTTTTCATTGTTTAATTTTAGTTCTTTCATATTCAATCATGGATCCCTTGTCATTCATCCATATTTTCTGTCCAACAAACTGGGTTCTTTAACACATAGGTTCATGAAGTTTGTCAACAGCTAGTACACTGAGATCCAGGAGATCAACGTAGCAATCCTTCAGTACTCACTTCTTGATCCAACCCCCCTTTTGCTTTATATTAATGATCTACTTAAGATCATATTTGCATATGATACAACAGTAAATGGCTACACCTTGAAATATCTGCAGGGTCAGAATCTGGCATCTGATCTCTCTAATATAGCTCTAAAAGATCTAATAACTCAATGAGGAATGGAAAGTTGGCTAGTCACACCCAATAGCTCAAAAACCAAACTAGTTACATTCTATAATCTCTGCACAGACACTGAATTTTTATGTATCCAGTAATCTAACAAATATTTTTCCTTATACATGGTTAATTCAAGAAAAAAGAATAGTTAATATAAAGGGTATCCCACTAGTGCACATAAGGCCAAGACGACCCAGGCATGGTTGCTCAACAATGTCCCTCCCCACTGGTTGCTGGTCGCTCTCCTCACCCAATTGCAACCCCCTGACTATTTCCACTGGGTGATGTGATCAAGGCCAAAACCAACAAGCATGCCCACAATATGGTCAACTCTCTGAAAGCTGCCATCGTGGAGGTGTTTGCCACTATGAACAAGGAAATGGTCTCCAAAGCATGTGACTCATTTCGTGCCTGCCTTGAAATGATCATCACCACTGGTGGCGGTTACATTGAAAAATAATGTCGTATGTATGTAACTCTAACTGTTGCTAAAGAAACTGTTGGGTCTCTGCATATACAACTTTTGTTTTTATTGCCTATTTTGTTTTCTTTTTGTCAAGTGTTGGATTTTGCTGCAACACCCTGTATATGAATACAATTGTATATACTTCTGTTTCTAAGATGTTTGATGCTTCAAATAAATAAAAAAGCTTTTACCCACTTGCAAAAGGCACAGATGAATAAAGGAATATAACTTGAGACTGCAAGCTTGTTTCTTTCTATCATCACTGATGGTCCACAGTACCTCAAACAAAAAGCCCCAGTCAATACTGGAATGAGCAATAACAGATACTGGACTTGAGAAATATTTTACTGAAAAATATTTTGAAAGATTTTAAAAATTTCATCAAAAGCAGTATTGATTGCCTTATCAATAAATGTCAAATTTGCTCATGAGGAAATGGTTAATCCATTATTTAGTAATCCATTAATGTCCCTTCCCCTTTTACCTGTTTTTCATTTTTCTCAAGGTTTTTCTTACTCTCTACATTTCTTGCCACTTGCTCTTCCCAAATTATAGATATAAATTGTGATTGATACAGATAAATATAATTTATCACTTAGCTAATTGATGTTATATTCAGGTTCCTAAATATATATATATATATATATATATATATATATATATAATGTGTGTGCATGAAGTATAACAATCTTTATAATAACAGTACACTGATCCCAGGCAGAACCTGTAGAAAACCTAATCTTATACATAAAGCTGACATTTTGACAGGTACTACACTAGAAAAATTAATACTGCAAATGTGCCAAAACAGCATCTAATTGGATTGTCTCTTTCCACATTTTGCAAGAGCCTTGTCATGTTTCCATTAAATGTTTTTATTGTATTGGGAACCAAATCTATCAGCCTGCAAGACTAGCATGTTTGTTTTATGTTGTGGCAATTTTTTCATTAGTTTTTACTGTTTTATTTGTAAAACTTCTCAGTTCATGTGGACTTGAAAAGGTTTTTAAACAAGAAATAAGTCCATACAAAATGAAAAGGGACACTGAAATCTAAAGATGCACTGGGTGAAAGATGCCTTCCAAAAGTAAAGTGTCAAAGAAATTTTGTTGGAATCAAAGATTACTGAACTGTTATGTAATATCAGTCCTTCAATATGGCAGTGGATGTTTGACACTAATCACAAATGAAGAGAATTGAAGCAACAAAAACTGTGGTTCTACAAAAGGATGCTGATAATAACATGAGCTAAACATGTGAGCAACATTCTAGAGAAAATGGAACCAAAAGCCAGATAGAGATAGTTGAAATTTTGAGGTTACTTGAGAAAAAATTGCCCACATGACAAGACAAGAGGGGCAAAGTAAAAGCACATAACCAATTTTGCACACTGGAGTAAATGGTCAAAGTTTAGGAGTGATAAGATTTACTTTATTAAGAGCTACAAAGTACAGAAAATTGTTGAGAACCATAATTGTCCACATTCTGAAGAGACACAGTGCATGGAAGATGAAACTATTTCTACTAATATGAAACTGCATCATGTAATCTTATTACAATATCAAATTTTTAATTGCATTTTTTTGTAATATGATTTTTTTATCTATGCATTAAATATTTGTGGTGGTCATTGTTATGAACATGACTAAATATCAGGTTGTAGGGATAGAAAAAGCAACCATTAAATCATGTGACTGCCATTTAGTGATGTCACTTAAAAGTGACGAATGTGTCAGTTAACTTCCTGGGGTTAAAACAACTAGTTCATTCTGCTTGGGCTTCCCATGGAAATATCTTTACCAGATCTAAAAATGATATCCTCACTAATGACATAGCAGATAAATCTGGCCTGTTGAAATCTGGAAATTTAAATATGGTATCTTTAGAAATGCAATCCTCCAATCTTCCAATTGGAATTATTAAAAGTGAGATGCTATTGTTTAATTCTTTTTCACTCTGCTTGTTGTATAAACATATATTGTGTAAATATGTATATATAATTTTGTGTATGACTTAACAGTATAGAACAGTTATGTTTGTCATTCCTTTCTCTTTCAGATACTGTTCTGTCCATGAAATAAGCTGTTATATGATGGATATAATAATATCCATAATGGTGTGTGTGTGCAGGGGGAAACATAAATAGGAGAATATTAATTTCTCCAATAGCTCAAACATTATCTGATGACTTAAATGACATGACATATTATTTTACCACCATTAACCCTCTAGGGCCATTCGTATCATATTTGATACAGTATTTCCCTATAAGGAAACATTTGGTATTTCCCTATAAGGAAACATTTGGTATTCATTGACTGAGCAGTCAGTACTGCTTTCATTTGAAATTTATAAAATATTTCTCTTAAAAAATTTTTCAGGAAAATATTTCTTTCAAGGCTTGTTTTTATACTGTATCAAATATGATACGAATGGCCCTAGAGGGTTAATCTCAGTCTGTTTATCTATCTATCTATCTATCTATTAACCCTCTAGGGCCATTCGTATCAAATATGATACGAATGGCCCTAAAGGGTTAAGATTATTGCCTCAGAATTTAAGGTAGAAGAAATATTTAAAAAATGTTTAATTGGAATTAGTATTAATTCCTCAATTAACAGCATTCCAAATAATTTATAAACTTGATAATACCACTTTTGTAAAAGTATTTGAAGTAAATACTAATAGAGGGTAATTTCCACATCTAACTTGTTTTTAAGATGATCTCATCAATTTTAGAATGGAAGGTGTTCAAACACAACAATATATGACAAATTAAGTGGGTATGGATTCTTTTATCATAGATTTTTTTTTTCATATATAATGGGACTCTGCATTATTGTAGAATAATGTCTTTATTGAAACCTGCCTTATTCTTTCAATCATCACTCATCTATTCATGGTAAAAGATGTTTCTCAAAACCTATGACAAACCTTTTTTCTTCAATTATCTTATCAAAAACATTTCTGCCTGTTCATTTATTACCCACAGGAATCAATCTATACTAATGCATCAATCCTAATTATAACCTCTTTGTAACTGTTTGTAATGAGGAAGTTACATTTCACTGATAGACACTGTATAATTTCACAGAAGTTTGGTTCCAGAAATTACTGGCAGCTCTACAATAAGAGCAAATACTTCTTTCCCTCTTCAATAAATCTCAAATATTGTCATCTATTGAAGATCGTGGAGCGTACTCTCAACTCATGAGCATCACGAGCATCTTTGCTTGATTTTCTTTCTTGAACAGTCACTGGGTGATATGCACATCACTCTATCTATACTTTCTATCATTTCTAAACTAGATCTTCACAAAAGTTTTGCAGATTCACTGGTGTCTCTGCAATTGCCCTACAAAAGTGTGCTCCTGAACTGGCTCCTGTTATCTCCAGAGTTTGCAATTAATACCTTACTACTTTTTTGCTTGCTAGCTTGTTGGAAGTCCCCCTTTGTAGTTCCTGTGTTTAAGAAATCTGGGTGACCTACTAACTCCTCAATTTTTTTCCCTAGTAGTCTGTTACCTATTTTTGGCAAAATATTTAAAGCTCTAATCAATGCCAAATTGGTTAAGTATCTTCACACTGTTTACTTTTGGATAAACAATATGGCTTTCTCCAGGTCTACTGTTAATATGTTGATGGTTATCACTGAATTTGTCTATCAAGCTTTAGATAGAGCAGCAAAGTTCAGGTTGTGGCTCTAAATATCTCAAAGATGTTTGACAGGATTCGGTATATTGGATCATCCACAAGGTGATGGTATCTCTGGACAAAAATTTGGCTTAATCCAATTATTCCTAACAAATTGTGTAATGAAGGTAGTATTAAACAGAAGACATGCTTCTAGTTCATTTCACATGGATGCAGAAGTCCTCCATTGCTCTCTTCATGGACCTATATTATTTTGTATCTTCAGTGACCCTTCTGATGTCATCAGTTCTCAACTAAGAATTTATGTTGATGACACAACTATTTACTCCTTTATTAGTAGCAAGTCTGTCAGGTTCAACAAAGTAAAACTGTCAACTGCTCTCAAATGATCAATTGATGGCTTGTAAATTTTAATGCCTACAAAAATAAAACTACTTTCATTGAATTGCCATAGAGAAATTTTTTGGCATGTCATCACTATGACTGATGCTAACCTTTAGGAGAGATAATCTTTGTATCTTTTTGGTCTTATGTTTGCTAATGATAATGGAGTGATTATATTGAATCATTTACTTGGTCTACTGCTAGGAAAGTTAGTTCATTGTGTCATGCCAGATACTGTTGCCAGAATCCATCTTTCACATTTATAAATGCACCATTCATCCATGCACTGAATATTTCTATCATATCTGGTCTGGGGCTCCTAATACATATCTCAAGATTCTTGAGAAAGTTAAAAGAGGGAACTAGAATGTAATCAATCCTCACCTGACATCTCAACTTACATCATTTTCTCACCAACAAGTGACTTCTCTCTGTCTTTTCTATAAATATTTTCTATAAATATTTTCTATAAATATTTTCATGCCAATTCTTTGAATGAGATTTCTTTTTGAATGTCTCAACTGCATGAGTTTAAATGTGCTAGTAGATAGGCAAACTCTCTGGTTTACTGTTGAACTATCTAGATGCAACCATATATTCTATTCTAATAATTTTACTCTCACTTCTTGCACATTAAAGTCCCGATTACCGCCACCTACAATCTTCAAATATTCAAGTGCAATGTCATTCACCATCTTTGGTCTTCCTAAATCCTGTTCTTTCATTATCCTTTCTACTCACTAAAATCATTCTCTTTTACACCTAATAAATCTGTATCCTCATGGCATTAGTACCTTGCTTTGGTCTGAATGATTTAAAAAAGTTTAAATACCTTCATTTGACAGGAAAATCTTCTGTCTGATCTTTTCCTTCTACATTGTCAACCAATCAAGCAAAAGTTTACTCCATCTGTTATCTTTTTTTGCTATGTATCCTGGTTATCTCCAGTTTGGTTAACTGCTGACAGTTGATACCTCCTATCATAATATTGATGAGTAGATCTACCAAAATTCTATCAAATGTCAAAACTTTACTTTGATTGCCATCAATTTTAAATTTTCAATGATTATTTTAAGTTGCTTCTACAGCACACTTTTTTTTCTTCATAGAGCATTGTCCACTTTATATGCTCTGCAGATGCAGCCATCTTTGTGAGTCAAATTATTGACTGTTTTACAGGTTCTGGAAATTTGAAGTATAATTGAATAAAGTTTTTAGATCTTTCTTGCAAATTTCACATATGTATTTAAATTCAATATTTTTAATTTCATTAATGTATATTATTTTAAAAATTTATAAATTCAAATTTGATTTCAATGTGTTGTATATGTGTGGCTTTTTTAAAAATCAAAATTCATTGTTTTATTTTTGTAGCTGACTTATGAACAAATGAAAATTTACTTTCACAATCAAGTTTTCTAATATTAAGAATTTTGATTAAAAAAAACTCCTGTAATGTTTTTTTTTTCATCTTTATTTCATTAAGTTTTCTAATTACTTTTGTGTCTTTGTAATTGCCTTTGTCTTTCCAGTCTGATTAAGTCATCAAAACAAGTTTGTTTACTTGTACTGAAAGAAAAAGATACCTTGATGTCCCAAGCTATCTTTTTGTGAACATATTTGTCAAATAGACAAGCCAGATTTAAATGGTTTGTGTTTGTAACTTACAAAAGGTAAATTTGATGGAAATTGGAAATCTAATTTTAGTTGTGAAATGAATTTATATGATTTGTGTATTTTCAGTATTTAAATTAGATTTACAGATTTACTTTCCTTTCCCAAAGCTAGTAGCAAGTTAGATATTCAGTTTTACAAGATTTTAAGATGACATCAAGTAAATACTTTTCTAGATGAAACAATCAATACTAAAACAATATGCTCAAGATCAATCAGAATATCAATCTGTCCTTGTTCTGGTAGCTCCTTAGATGCAGTTTTCAAGAACCACTACTTCATGGAACAGAATCTTGAGGATGTTTCTCTACTCACTCAAACTTAACCTCTTTTTACGTCTTTAGTTAACTTATCTTTTTTAAATATCTCTCGAAACTGCAATACTTAACTCCTCCCTCTGCATTGAATGACTTCAATCATATTCCGATTTTGAGTAGCTCATTGGCCTTGTATTAAGGGATCACTATCAGGAGTCCTGTAACCCTCATTAGGGTTTAAGGGATCCAGATGTACTTCAGTGGTAATGTTTATTTCTGGGAAAGCCCAAACCTCTCCAGGCTGGATTGAATTTAGTTTTCTTTCTCTTAGGCTAATTGCCAATCAAGGCTATAAGACACAGTCTTTTCTATTTGCCCATACATGAATGGAGAAGAGACTGATTCATGTTTCCCAAGAATATTAGCACATAAGTGAATCCAATGAACTCAACTGAAATTGAAAATCTGTTCTCTTATTCCTCAAGCTGAGCTCCCATCATGGCTTCAGTTTACACACACACACACACACACACACACACACACACACACACACACACACACACACACACACACACACATCTATATAATCTGAGCTGCTATCCATTACTTCACAGTGCCTCTTTGTTAATAATAATAATTATAAAATAATTATATAATAACTAATAAAAAGAATTAATAATAATAATTATAAAATAATTATATAATAATTAATAAAAAGAAATAATAATAATAATAATAATTATAAAATAATTATATAATAATTATTAAAAGAATTAATAATAATAATTATAAAATAATTATATAATAATTAATAAAAAGAAATCAAAGTATCTGCTACTATAATATCTGAATCACGGTATTGTTGAAAAGTATTGACAGGAGTATGATTTAATATAATAATTATAAATATTCTTTAAATATGGACATTGAAATAAACTTTGTTAGTCTGCAAAAAGATAATTTTTCTAAACTAATAAATAAAACTAATAAAACAAACTAATATCTTGTGCAGGAAGAAGAAAGCTGTATTGGTAAGCTGCCTAGTCTTGTATTCACTTTTTTATAAAATGCCTTTGAGAAAAAAATATCTTTGGCCACTCTAGATATGTGTTTAAATATCAGGATAGACTGAGCTTTTTAGCTTTGGTTGGCAGTTAGTCAATGAGGATTTAAAACTGGAGAAGGCAGTGGAAAAGTTTTACTGTCTTTCCAAAATCATTGCAATTAAAGAATAATAAAGAAAAGGAATCTAAAGAGCCATATGTCCAAAGATCACTGATGTCCTGAAGTGTGAAAAACTACTCTGAATTTAAAACTCTGGAGTAGGCAATGAGAAACCACAATAGCATCTCTGAGAATCCATGGTAATTATCAGATAATAAAATGTAAGCTGTGGAGAGCTACATCCTGAAGACTACTAGAAGAAGGCATCAAGAAACCGCAATATCATCTCCTAGAATCCATAGCAATTATCTGATAATAAAATGGAAGCTGTAGAGAGTTGTGATCGCCTACATCCTGAAGACTACACTGAATTCAAACCCCACTAGGAAGTAATGAGAAATCATTCTTTCTCTAGGAACTATAGTAATTCAGATAAAGAAAAAGAATAGGAAGAAACATGATTGCCTATATCCTGAAGAGATATAACATTTAAAGAGAAGAAATCACATTTTCTAAAGTCTAGTGAATGGTGAATACTTTTGAGATGAATGAAAAACAGAACAAATGTACATTCTGGTTAGTCAGGCTCTATTTACAGCAACAGGAAACAATGTTTTATTTGTAGCAGGTTTGAGAATCTGGAAAAATCACTGGGCTGTTATTGGTAATGGGCTCTATCAATTAAATCACCTTCTGACATTGAAATAGGTATGTAAGACCAAAGAAAACCATTGGCTTTAAATCAAGAGATAACTTGTAACAAAGTTGTCTGTGAACACAAGTATCATTAACACCTTGATATGGATCTTGTACACATGCAAATACTATTTAAATGGTGCCCATGATTGGTGAGTAAAAGAGTGAATCTACTCAGACATTTTTCATGGCTTTGTTAAAGCTCACATTTCAATGTCAGAACTCGCCTTTGTACATACTGCCAGTTAGGTCTAGAAAGTTCTTAATAGATCAAATTTACACAGAAACAAAAATGCTTGTATTAAATAGAACAGTCAGAATGTTTTTAATAGATAGCAGCTTGCAAATGAATTTGTGGAAACTGTAAAGCACAGTGATTCAAGATTTAAAAAATTAATTCTTAAAAATGCTTGCTTAATAAAGTCAATTCTTATGTTTAAGATGTTGCCAAAATTATGGAGACAAGTGACTTATTTTTTAATTTTTAATTTTTTTTTTGTTGCTCGATTTTACAGTCTGTGAATCTAATGGTATGAACATACAGGAAATTTAAATAATTGTAATTTTTTTCTTTAAATCACTTTGAATTTTTAAACTCATTTGATATGAATAAGAATTTTAATGTTTTTTGAGTTCCTAGACAATCTTAGTAGTTCTGTAATTAATACCATGATTTTAAGATAGGAGCTACACCCGTATCTAAGTACCATATTCCAGATTATATGCCACACCTATAATTCATCCAAAATCATCAGTGTGTGTCAAGCAGGGATGTTTAAGTGTTAGCTTAAGACTGGGAATCTGTACCCAAAACAATTCAAATTCTTATAAAGTTTGTCCTGTTGAATCTTCTGGTTGAGGTAAGTTTGCCATAAATTTTCATTCTTTGAGAATTAATGGTAATATCAATTTCCAAGGAAAAACATATACTAAGCTAAGTCCTTAAAGTTTAAGGAAACCATTGATCAAAAGATACTTTCAGAGACTCTTTGATGAAGATATAGAAACCCTTGAAAGACAACAGTTCAGTTTATGAGTAAGATATATGATTTGATCTTGACAAAAAACTGTTGCCAATTTACTAAAATTTGTTAAAATGGAATAGGCAAAATATTCAGTGTTAAATTGATGCCATCACAAAGTTTATTTCCAGAGTTGCTAATTTATTTATTTATTTTTATTTATTTTATTTTTATTTATTTATTTTATATCTTGTTTCTGTAAATCAGCAGCTAGCTCTTTCTTATTTTAGAAATAATAGAAATAAAAAGAGAAAGATCAGCAACACTGTTTTCTCTTATGGTGAGCCTAATATTTGACTAAAGTTGTGGGTGGACAGAAAATAGCAACATTATTTTGGGAAACAGTTAAGTTCCTGTAGTAAAATAGTAAAGCCACAATTGGCATGTTTGTTTTGGTGGAAATAGCTGACAACCTCAAAGTTGGCTTGTGGTCACTAAGTTGAAAACGTGTTCCTGCTGTGATTTGAGTTAAGTTTGAATTTTATGGCTCTTGATGAGTTTGAGTTTGTATTTAGGAATGTGCAATAATTCATTTTCAACAATTAAAAAACTGAACTTTTTATATAAGAAAGATAAAAAAAAACTACAATTTAAGAATAAGAAAAGTTCTAAGACTTTTCTAAGTTTATCTTTATCAGCTTTGATGTGCACAAGTAACGGACTATGTATTTTGAAAATAAAAATGAAGAAAAATGGGCATTAATTCTGGTTTAGAAGTGATACTTGTCTTTCAGGTACAAATGCTAAGTGTTTTTAGGAGTTCCTCATTCAGAAGAAAGCTATTTTAGTAATTTCTTGTCTGATTAAATTAGTCAATGTGTCTAGTTCTTGATGTACCAGAAATACACGTTTTCAGCATCTTGTGCATACACGGGAACAGAAAGCATTTGCTGATACTCTCAAATCAGTAACACAAAATAGCACTTCCTAGCATACAATGACAAATGCTTTAATAAAATAATAAACAACAAAGTGTTAACTATGACACAGAAGACAACATAACTACATTGAGATATTTTCACAATTAATATGCATGTGATATCAGATTGATATAAAAAATTGAATTATCAGTTTATGTTTAAGGGGAATCATAATTGGTATTTAAAGCCTCAATATCTTATTTAAGTAAGACAAGTTAAAAATATAACTGTTGATAATGCTTATGAAGTGTCATCAGTGGCTGTTTAAGAGGAATGGTAGTTGATATTTAAAGTCTCAAGATCTTCTTTAAGTAGCATGAGTTGAAAAAAAATTTTGATAATGTTTATGAAGTGTCAACAGTTGATGGTTAAGGGGAATGATACCTGATGTTTAAAGCCTCAAGATGTTCAGACACTGTTAATTGTTTATGAATTTCAGCTTTATCGGTTATATACCATCATGACAAGGCTTATACTTTTTTCAGGGCATCAGTGATGATTCTCTACAGATTCATTTTCTTTATCTGTGAATTAAGATGCTTTCCTCAAGAAGATAATAAAGTGGTTTCTCACAGTCTTCTCCTAACTTCTGAATTCAGAAGGTGGTCTCTTTGGCTGTCAACTAAGACGAGAACCCAATCTAGCCTACTGTTTAACTTATAACTGGAATTTGTATGCATCATATATAATTTTTCGGAAAAGTTTCATAACTGTAATAAATAAAAGAAAAAAAAGTGCATTAATTTCATAACACAACCAAAAAATGAACCAAGGAAACTTGAAAATACTTTTTAGCTAGCATTATACAACAGCTGATCAAAATTTAGAAAAAACAAACCAATGTGTTTAATGCTCAGATTACCTGAAATTGTTTCATTATTTTTCACTTCAGATACACCAGTTAATGGTGTTGGCTATACAAGAAATTAATATGCCCTATTTCTATTTCCCCTATTATGGGCATGATTATATCCATGATATATTGGCACCTTAATTTATGGATGGAGCAGAACAGCTAAGAAAAAAGAACAACAAACATATTTTGTTCTCAGATTTTTATGCTGCTAGGTCAAACATAAAATCATATACAAATATTTTCACTTGTCCCACAAACTATAACACATATATTGCAATAAACAATGTGAAATGGATGAAGAGATAAAGGTTCTTACTTGTAATAATTTCTCAACAAATATTTGAGTTGCTGTAGCATTCTTTTGTTTCTAGAGAAGCCATATTTCTGTTTTCCAATAGGAATTCAAGTGGGCTGAATTTCTTCTATGTCACTGAGAATATAGCCCCATTTTCTCATTGGAAAATATGTGCCATCCACATGGCTGCTAGCACAGAAAGGCTGGTTTAATTTGCTGATGCTAAAAAGGAGTGCAAACTAGACTGACCGTTTTCATTACTCTATGAACTGATGTCATTAAGTCATGTGACATTCATGATTACATCTCTGTATTGTTTTTAACATTCTGTCAAATATTTCTATAAACAGTATGTTCTTTGTTTTATCCCAAGTCTAAATTTATACTGATATTAATTTTCATTAAATTATGAAATTATTATGATTGTTATATTGCCACCTCTGCAACTTTTATTATCTGAATTCTATTGCCTTTTCAATGTACAATTCCTTTCCAAATATCAGAGTGAGTATAGTGGAAGCTAAGTAATAACTTATTCTAAATTTTATTACACATAATTCAATTAAGAAAAAATATTATACTTAATCTCCAGAAATGCAATTAAACTTTAGATCTAGCAATAGTGGTTGTTTAGGAAAGCTTTTTTTCTTGGGTTTAAATTAAATCTTTGTTCAGGAAATCCTTTTGAGGTTTGAATGTCAAAGTTATAATATGTAATAAAATCCAAGGCTATTCAGCAGTAGTCCTGTAGTTTATTATTTAACTAAACTCTCAAATAAATTTATAGACCAATGCCAGTGCATTAAATACAGCACAGTAAATATTTATGATTAATCTTGCATAACAAGATGTTAAAATGGTAAAATGTTCAAATCATTACCTTGAGCTTTGGATTTGAAATGAAACATTTAATTTTAACCACTTGTAGATGGCTCTGTTTAGGAATGTTCACTCATCTTGAAAATTTATTTTAAATAGAATGGATAGAAACCAGTATTAAATTGAAATCAGAATCATGGGGAAAGCTTTGAGAAAGCACTCCACTATAATTTCCAAGAATGCATGGCAATTCAGAGGTAATAAACATAAGGAAACTTTGAAGAACCATGATTACTCATGTTCTGTAGTAACATGGTGTTATAAAGGAGGAGTGGACAGTTAAAAGTAAGCAATAATAGACATAAATATTGAATATTTTAAAACTTCAATAAGATTGGAGAGCAATAAAATGGACACAACTTTTAATTGAATTTAGAACTGAAGTATTCACTGTATGCATTTGATCAATATTCACTTCTGAATTTAGTGCATTGACAGAGGACATTGCCGATAAATATGTAAAATAGTTTTCATCATTGGGTTTAAAGACTTTTATATGAATCAGGTGTTTTTTTTTGGATAAATAAACAGGTTTTGTGCATGTGGCTCAATGTGTTTAAGAAAATGATTTTTGTAATATCTGAGTATGTACATGATGTAATTTTGAGTAGAATTTTGTTTTTTATATATTTCATTTCACAATGCATTTATTTTAATCTATTAGATATGGACAAAGCCAAAGCCATGTCTAAAAGGGTACATGTCTAGTAGGGTACATGTCTAGGAGGGTATCTTCATGCAAGTTGTTGCTACTGTGGTTTCTATTGCAAGTAAATTTTTACAGGCTGGAGATACTAGACTCATGCCAAGTGTTTAATTCAAACTTGTCCTTCACCTAGACTCTTTGCCAAGCTGTCCTATTTAACCCATAACTGAGGAAGAAAATATATTCATACCATCTTCCCAAGGGTATTTGTGTGAAAGCAAACACAATAGCTTTGCAATGGAGTTTGAACTTGACATGCCAATCCCACTTCCCATTCCAGTAGCTATTATGCTAAGTGCATATCAATATACTTCTCTATTGTTAAACAATATTTTTAAAAAAGATATCCTATCAATTACTGATGTTCACTCTACATTGTTTTTCCATTTATCTTTATTTTTTTATGTTTTATTATTTGGTATCAAATGAAAAATTATTTCTATTCATTCAAATATAGAGTACACATTCTTAAATTATCATTTTCATGTTGGGCAGAAATTGTTTCTAATAATTAAATAATGGTATTAATAACAATATCTGTTGCTGTACAGTCAGGCTTATCAGATGTCCCAGTTTCCAGAATCTATTTTGGTATCTTGTTTTATATAATTTTTAATGCTTCTACTATTTTGATATCTTTCTATACTTAAACATAATCTCAATTACTTGTATGTGCTTATTTCATTAGCAGTATCTGTCCCCACTTATATTCTTGCATAAGACTTAATTACTTTGTATCATTATAGATATATACATTTATCTACAATCTCTTCAACTTTTATTCTTTTTTATTTATTTATTTTAATTGAGATTTTAATTTAACTTTTAATTTTTAAATATCTACAATTGTATCAGTTGGCATTAATGCATACTAGCTTCATTTACAGCATTTAAAAAAATTAAAAATTAAAATTCAGAATCATGGTTGCAGAAGCAACCTAAAATTTTTGAATTCATTGAAAAACTAGTTAAAAGCTAGAAAAAATATTAAAAGTTCATATGTGTGTGTGTGTGTGTGTGTGTGTTAGAGAGAGAGAGAGAGAGAGAGAGAGAGAGAGCAAGAGAGAGAGAGAGAGAGTGGATTCTTCATGAGTTGTGTCTCCTGCAGGTTCTAGGTTTGTTGGTAGATTTTTTGTCAAATGACACTTCAGTCTGGTGGGACTTAGAGAAAATCATGTTAGGTACAAGGTTGTTGGTTATGAGACAAATGTGCTGGACTTAGATGTGAAAATTTAGTCCTTACCCTTACCTTTCTTATATATGTCTATGAGGGGATAAAAGCATGAAAACTATTATACAAGAAAACTAAACCCATGATAAGATTGAAAATTGTCCTAATTTGTGGCTTAGATATTATGTTAAGTCTACTTAAATCTATAAGTTCATGCTATTGTTTTTGTTTTAATTTATCAGTTCCTCTTCAAACTTTTAAGCTTATAGCTAAGTTTCTATTTTTCAAAAGCTCTCACATTTATCATTGTCAAAAATTGAATATAGAAAAAGGCCATTAAGTTAATTGATTTGAAATTAGCAGCCTAAAGCAATACAAAATTATCAACATTACTTGACTGCAGTGACTGTTATAGCCTCTGGTCTATTGACTTCTGAGCTTGTATTTCTCTTTCTGCTTCATTTACTTCTATCTTGTCACCAATAAGATTGATATCTACCAAACTTTGGTATTTCTTTAATAAACATTATTTTCTGTTGCTGCCTTCTCTGTAAAGGTAAGTCTCCCAGCTGTGTATCATAACTTTTCCTTAAATCCAAGAAGTAAAATTATGCTTGTTTGGTTATCTAAAACCTTTCTGAATTGTTTTCATTTCTTTTAATAATTAATATTTAGTTATTGCAAACTGAGATCTTTCTGTTCCACTCTGCATGACAGCCAGATGTGATTGCTAAGAAAGTAAAACCCAAAATTCTACCCTTTCAGGTGGTGCTTCAGAATATGCCAACTGCACCTCTGTGGAGCCATCTATTTGCTATGTAATGTCTGGGTATGAGATCCTCATGGATGAGAGCTTCAGGAGTCAGGTTTAGATACTTGTGATTCCTAATGCATTACCTTGTCCATTACTTGGACTAGACAGGTAGTCAGAGAGGCCTGATCTTATCAGTGGACTGCTCATGTCAAGCCCAAGCACCTATAACTATATAGTTAAGAAGCACTTTATAAGAAAATATAATGCCCCAAATATAAACCAAAATAAAATACCATCTCTATCCAATCTATAGGTGTTAGACGGTGATGGCTGAGGGTTAAGAAATTAAGAAATGGCAATTTGCTGGTAGAGGTAGAAAATAGGAGACTTGTCAAAAACACCAAGATAAAAACTTTTCCTAACCCCAAAATAAAAAATCTTCCCCAACTTATAAGGGTGTCATTAGAAGCAGAGTTGTCTCTGGCTACACCTGAGAAAATCACATCTGCCTTAGGAAGTCAGAGGGCCAGTGATTACCATAGAATCATAATAAAAAGAAAAGGGGAAACCATAATATATCCTTACTTTTGTCACACTTCAAATCCCTAGAAAAATACATCAGGTACAATACAGAGCCATTGAAACAATATATTTCTGCTCCACTAATGTGCTTCAAGTGCCAAAAATTTGGACATCATTGGGATAGTTGCTAGAGTCAATCAACATGTGGAAAAAGGGACCAAGGGGATTCAGACCACATGGAAGAATAATATCACTATGAAGTAAGATGTGTAAACTGCTAGGAAAATTATCCAGCATACTCATGATCATGTGACTTTTTGAAAAAGAAAAAGGAGATAGTAGAGTTGAAACATAAATTAAATATTTCATTCATAGAAACAAGGCAAATAGTAGAAAGCTACATGAACAGCAACTCATATCTGGGCTTCCGAATTTAACTATGGAGTTGATTTTTACACAAAATACGGTCACTGAAAACAGGCTTTCTTGTGGAACCCATTGCTGATTTTGCAGCTATTTCTTTAATAAACATTAAAAAATAACTGCACAATCAAGAAGAGTTCTATGCAAAAATAATGCAAAAATGACTACATTGAATACCATTGAACCTGACAAATACAGAGCCCTCATTGAGAATCTCGTACAAATGACTGGCCCAAATTTCAAGACTACTTAAGACATATTCAAAAGAAATAGTACAAGCTGAACCACAAAAGAAAACCACTGAAATGGTTGAAATAATAAGGAAAAAACAAATACAAAATCTACCACTCAAACACAAATCATTCCTTCAAAAAATAGAAAATTTACAAAGCAAAAGTCACAGCAATTTCCTATTCATTCACTAAAAACCATTAAAGACTTAAAAACTTCTCTTCTAAAAGCACAGAACCAGCCAAACAAAAAATCCACTGTGACCAAATACCTAACCAAAATAATTTGGCAAACTGGTAGCAATGTAGGTGGTAAGCCAAAACGTCTAAGCTCATAATCATGGAAAATTAAATCATGACCACATATTAAGCCAAAGTCCAAAGACATTTTGCAATCATGTATCAAATAATTCAATGGAACAGACACAGAATAAAGGTAAACATAAATTAACTGTTTCTGCTAATAACAAACATGTCACTGTAAGTTGTTTGCCTTCAAGAAACATTCCTTAAGCAAAATGGCAAACTGAATATACAAGAATACCATCAATACATCTACATACATGACACTGGGCTTCAAGCATCGGGCAGTACATCCATCCTAGTTAGGAATGATATACCTCAAAGTAAAATAAATTTAACAACAATTTTACAAGTGACTGTTGTTAAAGTGATACTACACATGCCAATAAAAATATGCTCAGTATATATCCCACTGAATGAACAAGTAAATGAAGCTGGAATTCATGAAATTATAAGGCAACTTCCTGCATCTTTTATGACACTAGGCGACTTTAATTGTCACAGCACCATATAAGAACACAATCCAAAGGTAAGAACCTTAAAAACAATAACTAATAGTGATTTATTTACATAAATTCATTTACTGGCAGCTACTCAGCAATAGATTTATCCCATGAGATCCCTCAATTTACAAGGAGTTCTCTTAGAAGATACATGCAGTAATGATCACTTGTCAATCATTCTACAGAACATAGCAATAAAAATCCTCTGCATTGGAAATTAGGCTGAGACAAATTTAAAAATCCAATGTTCTGTAGTTGAAAGAAAAAGCATCAAGGACTCATCTCTATAAAAAAAAATACATTCCAAAAAAA
Organism: Ascarosepion bandense; assembly: GCA_037127315.1. Taxonomy (NCBI): domain Eukaryota; kingdom Metazoa; phylum Mollusca; class Cephalopoda; order Sepiida; family Sepiidae; genus Ascarosepion; species Ascarosepion bandense. The sequence continues at coordinate 1,634,625 of JBBBDQ010001908.1, read as the reverse complement.
AAATGCAAAAGACCTTGGTTCAATGATAAATATAAAGAAACCAATCAGGCTAAGAAGAGCAGCTTTGAGAGAATTCAACAAACAGCCTACAACCCCTAATTTGTTGCAATTTAAGCAACTCTGAGCAAAAGTACAGAAAATAATTAAAGAAACCAAAAAAAGAATGCTGGAAAAACTGTCAACAATGCCACAAAAACAAAATCTATCTGGAATATGATAAAGAAAATAGCAGGCAAATATCGAACACTATAAAACGCTTCTCTAATAATAAGTAACTCTAAAATAACTAGCAAAAAGGATATTGCTGACTAACGAGCCAAAAGAATCCCTAAAATTAATCTACCAAGAATGGTCGCTAATAATTTCTAAAGCCAGTAGTATTGATGGTATTTCAAAAAGTAGAAAAACAAAAACTAAACCTTGAATAAAATAATGTTAAGAGATATAACCTACCATTCACTCTTGAGGAAATAAATGAATCTTTAAAGAAAGCCCATGATACAACTGTGGACCCAGATGATATCCACTATGAATTCACAAAACAGTTACATAACAAATCATTACAAGTGTTATTAAAAATGTGTAACAAATGACAACTTCACAGAAATGTGAAAACAGTCATTCATTATCCTTGTTACAAAACCTGGAAAACATGACACAAACCCTGAAAACTATGGATTGATAGCATTACCCAGTTGCTTATGTAAAACTATGGAAAGAATAGTCAACAACAGATTTACTTGATACCTGGAAAGTAAAGGCTTAATTAGTGACTTTGAATGTACGTTTAAGAAAAAGAGTGCAAATGAAAAGTAATCTTATAATTGGTATCAGGAACAAACTGCTGAGGTGTTGGGGACACATAATCAGGAAAGAGGGCTTGGAGAACCTAATACTCACAGGATGATTAGAGGGAAAGAGAGACAGAAGAAAGCAGCACAAGACATACTTGATAGTGGATGTTGGAATGGGGTTTGGGAGAGATAACAAGTAGAAACATATTAAGAGCGATAAGGGATAGAGTCAAGTGAAAGTCCATGATCGCCTACATTCTGAAAGGACACAGCTCATAAAGAAGAAGAATGAAGACAGTCTTTATCTCTGAAAATATTTTCATTTTGGAGAGGTTATAAAATCTGTGTACTTAGTTTTGCAGATTAGAGAATTAATATGTACTGTAACTATTAACCATTTAATACACCTAAAAACCTTTGTAACGGAAGCTTTTATTAAGAAGGAACATCTCATGGCAGACTTCTTTGACTTGCAAAAATCATACAATATGATATGGAAATTTGTTATCTTAAAAGACCTGCATGAACTGGGCCTAAAAGGAAGGTTGACTCAATTTAATAGAGAATTTCCTGGAAGACCAAAGATTTGAAGTCCGTACAGGAATGATGTTATAAGAACTGGAAAATCAAGAATGGGTTTCACAAGGAAGCCTTTTATCAATGACCTTATTCTGTGTAAAAATCAAGTGCATAGTTAAAGTCTGAAGCCCAGGTATGAGATGCTCCATACATGTTGATGACTTTCACATAGGGTGTATATTGAGATCTTGTACAGATCTCCATATACACCCTTGTGTAAATTAATTGAAACAAAATAAATCATGTCATGTATACATCACCTCTTGGCCTTGTTTTCTTGTTTTTCTCTTCTGACAGCATTTTCCTTTATGTTTTAGACTGATGTATTCAGTTTGAGTCTTCACTTTGATGACATGACTGACAGTTGAAAAGCTGACACCAACAATATCTGCAATATCTCTGTATTGCCAGTGCATTTGTGCAGTATTACAGTTTTAATGCATTTTTGGAGTAATGTCCATTGCAGAAAATGGTTATAGGACAACTAATTAACAGTTGAGACAGTATTGTCTGACCATGATAAAAATCTGATTCAATCACAGATGATGCAATATTTTTCAAGGCCAAACAAATTACATTATACACCCTGAAAATAGATTCATATTACTGCACACCTAATCTGAGGAAAAAATAGAAATTGATTACATCCTGTCACTCTAATGATTTTAAAACTGGCTTCATGGTGAAAGAAAGCAGTTGTTTCAGTTTATTTCCACAAGAGTGTATGCATATCATAGAAAGACAATTAAAACAATGCCGCAATAAAATACTCAAATGGGACACTGAAAATGGTTTTACCTTTTCTAAAACGAAAACCAAATGTCTACATTTCTGAAAATTAAGAAAATTGCACAATGACCCAAGTTTAAAATTAGACAGAGCAAAAGTTCCAGTAGTGGAACAACACAAGTTCCTATGCATCATCTTTGACAAAAAAAATCAACATTCATTCTCTATCTAAAATGCGTAAAAATAAGATGTAGCAAAGTTCTTCAACTTCTGCATGTGGTGGTCTATACTGAATGGGAAGCAGATAGACAAACACTAATTAAATTATATAAATCACTACTTCACTCAAAACTAGATTACATTAATTTCATATAAGGGGCAGCTAGAAAATCTTATCTAAAAATAATCAACAATTATCAAGGCCTCAGACGAGTACATGGGGATTTTAGAACATTCATAGTGGAGAGCTTATACACAGAAACTAATGAAATGCCTTCACATTAAAAACATACTAAACTGGTACTACAGTAATTTGTCAAATAAAATCATGCCCAACTAACCCAGTTTATGGCAATACTTTAAAACTTAATTACTGTGATCTATTCCAACAAAAAGAGAATATAATACAACCCTATAGACTCAAGTTGAAATCCACTGCTGAGTTGTTAGGAACCACACTCTTAAAAATACAAGAAATGACTGCAGACATTAATTCCTCCATGAACAATCAAGCAACCCAAAGTCTTGCAAGAATTAAATAAATTCTTTAAACAATCACACCCACTCACATTCCAGTACAAGTTTCAGGGCATATTGAAAAACTACCCTAACTATACATCCATTTATACAGACTGGTTAAAATGAGAGGACAAGACAAGGTGTGAAGCTGTAAACCAAAATATTAAAAAGAAAATTGCCTCTCAAAGAGAAGTTCTATTTTCACTGTGATAACTTGCAATAGAATGAATTCTCAACCTCATCACAGATGACAAACAAAAGATTTCTTAATTTTTTCAAACTCACTGTTTTAATGGCTCCAAAGAAAAAAATAACCAACAACCCACTTATCAAACTATTATGCAAAATGAGAACTACTTGCATGTATAAAGACATCAAACTATGTTGGATTCCTGGCCACATCAGAGTTGAAGGTAACAATAAAGCAGATCTAACAGCCAAATCAGCTTTAGATATGGATGTAGACACAAGGAACAAAATCCCATAAACTGATATGAAAGAGATCATTAACAAATATATTAAGAAAGAATGCTGGGAGGATAACTGATACAATAAACTTCTCACAATTTAGCCCAAACTAGGAGAATGTAAATTGAGTTTCAGAATGGAAGAAATAATACTGTCCCACTAACACATTGGCTATACAAGAATAACCCGTTTGAACTTACTAAACAACAAAGATCAACCAGTATGCCAAGCATGCACTAGAACAAACTCTCAAATCTCATCACAGAGTACAAACAAAATCATTTCTTAATAGCATGTACTTTTAAACATTGACAAAGCAGAAATTCCAGGAGTAGAATAAGTTCCTAGGCATCATCTTTGACAAACAATTAACATTCATTCCACATCTAAAGTATCAAAAATAAAGCAAAGTCCTCCAACTTCCATGTGTGGTGGCCCATACTGAATGGAGAACAAATCAACAAACACTAAATGTTTAGCACTTGTTCTCACAGGACAAAAATGATATAATATAAACATGCATGAGCTCTTCAAGAAAGCAAAAGTGAACAACATATTATTTCTTAAAACATTAGTTTTATTCCAAAAAATATAAACCACATGAGAATGTCAATAAAACCAATTTTTCTACAAACTGTATACTTGAAAAGAATACATCAATGAAATCAGACTCTCAACAAAAATCCTTCTTTACAAAAATATATCGATGAAACCTGATCTATAAACTGATTTCTTACAAAGAATACATATTTTATTCACATGAATCTATTGCAAAAATCTTGTTGGTATTAAATAACTCATTTAGGGTGATATGCTACTACAAACCAAACCAATACCCAAAAGTAAAATAAGTGCTTTGTACTGGGGCTCCAAGCATCACATCCAGCCCACAAAACAAATCTTCTCAAAAAAATAGGAAACACAAAATAAAAAAAGACAATTCCAAATTTTGCCAGTAAAGATGTCCAATAGTTCAGCTCAACACAGGTGGTCACTCAATGTTACCTCTGTGACTTTGGTCAACTGACCTGCCACACATAAGTGCTCAAGACACACCCTCTTCCAGACATCCACACCATACTCATGCACATTCCACACACACCTTCTGTATTAGCAAAGACAGATTTGTTGTTTCTCTAATCCATTTCAAGCCTCTTTCAACATTACTACAATGATTTCATCAACCAATTCAACAAATACATCAAGTCAAGTCTTTACCAGTTCTATACTTCCTACAAAGCTGCCTCCCTTGCCTAGATTTAGAGAAACAGCAGCTTGCATAGTCAGCTGGTTAATATTTCTTTGGTTTGGCCTTGTGTCTTACTTAACCGAACTCCCTAGCTTACAGGATTTATATGCAGATTTATCATCAGAAGGTTTTCATCAGATAGTTGGATGTCAGCAGGATGGAATGTGTGGAATAATGTGGAATAGAGTAAGAATAAAATATACATTTTGCATTTAAAAATAGATTTTTTTTAAAAGGCGGAATAACAAGAATTCATAGAAATTAATGTTCAATGAGAAAGTTAAGGTATCAAGAGTTTCTACAAAATGTTCATAGTAGCAATTGTTGAAAGAGATAAGGAGAAAGAGAAAGAGGACAATGCCCGGGTCGCTTGAATTAGAAGTTACATTTTAGATGTGTGTCTCTCTTTCACTGCTCCCATCTGAGTATCTGAAGCTGTGAAGCCATTTATATGTCCTTTTAAATTTTGCACTGGATCGTTAAGTCCTTTCAAGTTTTACAAGTCACTCCCATTGGTCAGAAATCATTTTAACACCTACTTGCAAAAAGCACATGGTCAATCTTTTTTCTATTTGGGAAAACCAGGATTTCGCACATCATAGTGAATTTTTGTAAAAGTGAAGAAGAAAGTTGATTTTAATTAATTTCTTATCTGCTATACACCCACTGTCTTGGCAATATAAAAAAATTTATGTTTAAAATTTTTGACATCTTTTCCTTTCCCCTCATGTGCAGTACTGTTGTTTTATTTGTCTACCATATAAGTATTATAACACTAACAAGAGTGTCTAGCATATGAGTGTTATAGCACTACAAGTTAAATAAAAACAGACTGAGTGCAAGAAAGACAGAGAAAAGCAACACATTACTTACTTGTCAAGCTTTATGGCAAAACAGGGTTTAGAATTAGAGAATTTATTTAAAGCTACAGAGAAATTATGGAGAGCCATGTATTCTGAGGGGTCATGGCAAATAAGGAAGAATCTACTTCCTAGTATTTTGGTTAAAATTCTAGCAAATCATAAATGAAACAAAACTCCACTATCTACAAAGGATTGAAAAATAATTTAGCTTGGGTTTATTTGAAAATGACATCAAAATTTAATTGCTTTTTTTCTTTAAGAGACTTGTTTTGTGCCAATCTACAATTCTTTAATCCACTGGATGTTTTTCTTTGATACTTTGAGACTGCTTCATCATATATAAACTACTGGGCTGGTTAAATTCATTGATCACAATCTAACCGAAGAAAAGTAACTAATTTCATCTTTACTTATTTAGACATTATATTATCGTTGGCAACAAATATTCCTGTTAAGTTGCAAAAGCCACAATAGTGAAGATGCCATAAGATATCTTGTAACTTTTAAATCAAATAAACTGTTTTCATTTTATTAAATGACCCCTTTCTCACAGAGAAATATAAATTAATGAGTGTCAGATCCAAGGCATATCTGTTTGGAAAAGAAATCTAAATTAACCAAGATCAAGTGAATAGTTCTGTGAACTAGTTTGTAATCTGGTTGGCTGATTGATACCAATCAGTGTCTCTAAGTTGGTCAGTAAGTTGCAGATAGAATGGCATATATTAATTTGTCAGTAAAAAGAATATGAGAGAGTGGGGCTTGATTACATGATGTAACACTATTTCTTGTATTGAAAAAAAATACAAGGAATTAAGTTATTTGGATAGACCGACTGATATACCAAGAAAAAAAAAATTAATATTTTTTTTCTTCTTCATCCTCTGGAGTCTAGGTAACTGATATTCTAAAAAGACCACCCAGGAAAAATAGGTAAATAAATTTACAATCATTGAAAACAATCAACCACTTGAAATAAAAGTTTTTACTCCCCTTGAATACTGGCTACACAATTTGGTCAGAAAGATAAAAATTCTGTATGCTTTCTTTTCACCGAATTCAGGATAGCCATTATCGTAAAAAGAGTCACTCTCTCTGTTATTGTTATTGTTATTGTAACCATTGATAAAATAACAGTTTGATTTAAAACAGAATCTTTCCCTTGCATGGAAAATGTTTGAAACCCTGGTCAGAAAGAGGGACTGGATTCTCAGAAATAAAGTTTCTTTGTTTTTAGGGAATTTTACAATGCTAATAATTAAAAAAGAAACTTATGGTGCATTTTTTTTACCAAAGCTAGATAATTTCTTGCAATGGTTAAATATGAAGATAGAAGGCCTAGATAATTAAAAATGTCTAAAATCAAGGGATTGTCTTTTTTTATCACTTGTTGGGAAAAGCACTGAAATAAAAAATCCCAGGTATAAAAACAACCACATGCAGGGGCATGATAAGAAGGATTTTCAGTGATAATTAAAATTTGGTCATTTAGGCTGAACCACGCCCCTCAGGCAAAAGTAAGAGGCACTCACACAGGAGAGAAAGAGACGAGGTTGATCAGGTGACAAAAAGACAGATTCTTGATTGGTCATTTGGAAATGCTAGCATATCCAGAGTGTGTTACACCCACACCCACTAGATACAAAGCTCAATATAAGCAAGAGTCAGTAGGTTTTCAGATGCAGTTGAGTTGAGTTAGAGTTAATCCAGTATGGGTCAAGTTAACACAAGAGACTTTAGCCTGGTGCCAAACCAACCAACTTAGATCAAATCACGTGAATCAAGACTATAGAACCTAATCTGTCCTCCTATTCAACCTATAGCTGGAGGGAGAAGAGATGGGTTAATACCTTTCTTAAGGGTATTTGTATATAAGTGAATAAAACAAATTTGACTGGAATTTGAGCTCAACTCTCCAATTTTTCATTCCTATAGAAGCTGTGAGTTGGAATTATATTCGTCTGCATGCAAGAGTGATAAACTCGAACCAAATACATACTGAACAGAACATATTTATATATATATATATATATATATATATATATAATGGTGAAGCCCAAACCGTTGCCTTGGATATCTCCAAAGCATTCGACAGGGTCTGGCATGCTGGCCTCTTGTGCAAACTGCGGAGCTATGGGATAACTGGACATCTGTTTGACCTCATCCAGTCTTTCCTCTCTAACCGCACATTGAAGGTGGTATTAAATGGGCATGCCTCCCAAAACTACCAGACGAGCGCGGGCGTCCCTCAAGGTTCTATCCTAGGTCCCACGCTCTTTCTGATCTACATTAATGATCTCCCCGACACCATTAGATCCCAAGTTGGCATGTATGCCGACGACACAACAATCTACTCCCGCATCGAACAGAAACCAGGTCTGGACGACAAAGTGAACCTCGTTGCCGTACTTGAAAGGGACCTCCAATCCGTAGTGACCTGGGGTAGGAAATGGTTGGTAAATTTCAATGCCTCTAAAACAAAGCTGTTATCAACTAATCACCATAGACAATCGCATCTACCTCCCATTAGCATGGGACAGGCTAGCCTCCCAGAGAGTAAAATACTACGCCTCCTTGGCCTTACACTCTTGGCGGACCTCAAATGGAATGACTATATTGAATCCATTGCCAAATCTGCTGCTATGAAAGTGGGCTCCCTGTGCAGGGCCCGGAAATTTTTCCCACCTGAAACTATTCTGCACATATACAAATCTACCATCCGCCCGTGTATTGAATATTGCTGCCATATCTGGTCGGGTGCCCCTGCTGCTCTCCTTGGGCTTCTTGACAAAATACAAAGGAGGATCTGTAACGTGGTTGATACTGACTTGGCAGACCGGCTGAAGCCGCTCTCACACCGGCGTGATGTGGCTTCCCTGTGCCTCTTCTACAAGTACTTTCATGGCTTCTGCTCCGATGAGCTTAGATCACTGGTGCCGCCTAAGCACGAATTTACACAAGATACTAGATTAGCAACTAGGTCCCACCCTTTTACAGTTAAACAAATAAGATGTAACCATAAATTCTACTCCAACAGCTTTTTTTCTCGCGCTTCCCGCCTGTGGAACTCCCTTCCACAAGTCTGCTTTCCCGACAGTTACAATCTCCAGGTGTTTAAATGTAGGGTCAATAGACACCTCCTATCACACTAACTCCCAACTATTCTCACAACACTCTCATCTACCCAACCCTCATTCTCGGTATCCTTACCCGCCTATCACCCACCCTCTGTCATTTCCTATATTTAATCAGCCTTTCTCCACTCTACGTAGCCCCCTGCACAGTAGTGGCAGTGACATGCCTTGCTCGGGGTGAAACGCTTATAAAAATATATATATATATATATATAAACATCTTATTTTTGATTTGACAAAGATTTTATTTTATTAATGTGTCTCCCAGCTATGTTGATGCAGTGAATATTGTGGAATTTCAACCCAAACCACCTTTGTGATCAATCAAACAATGTGAGACAGGGCTGAGCTTGGAATGATGGGATCTACTATTGATTAGCCATGGAGATTTGGACATGAAGAACACCAAGAGTGAGATTCACAATATGGGTAGCAAGTTCCCACCATATATCTTTTTTCTGTACATTGTAAGTCCAACTTGTTCATATCTACAGGGTACCATACCATTCACTTACGTGCAAATACCCTTAGGAAAGGTATTAATCTGTCTCTTCCTTCCAATTATGGGTTAAATAACAGGACAGATTGGGTTCTATAGCCTTGGCTGGCAACCAGTTTACCGCAGAAAGCAATGGTAACCTACTGTGGGATAATCTTCTGTCCAGTCAGTCATGTCTCTTTTGAGACATGATCGCCCAAGCGTGTTTCACATATGGCACTTAACTGACTAACTGATCATGCCATAATACTAAAATCTAACATTTACATTTAAAAGAAAGAATTGAAGTGTAAAACATATTCCATTTATTCTGTTTTATTTACTTTCAACTCTCCTGCATTTGCTATTTGTTCTCTTTACTAATATCTTTTGTTGTGACATATTTTATGAAAACAGAAATTTCTACAACTGATCAATTATTTAATTGCCATACACGATACATGCTTGAGTAATCATGTCTCTTTCAAGACATGATTGATTAGGCAGAAGATTTTCCCACAGTAGGTTTCACTTTCTGCAGTAGACTGGTAGCTAATCAAGGTTATAGAATCCAATCTGTCCTGCTATTCAACCCATAGCTGGAGGGAGAAGAGATGGGTTAATCTTTTTCTCAAGGGTATGTAAGCGAATGAAACAAATTCAACTGGAATTTGAACTCAGCTCTCCGGTTTTTCTTTCCAAGCCAATATCCATTACCCCAGAACACAGATCTGATACCAAAACATATAAATCCTGTGACTTGAAGGAGAATGATTATATTGAATCAGTTTTCACTTTACCATACTAGACAACTGTTTTCACCAGAATCTACCTTACACTTATGAATCTATCATTTATCCATGAATCAAATATATATAGTCTGATGTGTCTGCTACATATGGCTGGCCACTCACATCTGAGGATGCTTGTCCATCCCATTGAAGGTGCCTGCTAAGGCACATTTGTGTTTGTTTAACACCCACAGAACCTACCTGTGGTTTATACTGCAACTATACTGAGTGAACCTTAGTTACAGATTCTGGGAGAAAGCATGTTATCTGGTATGATTAAGAGTCTGAACAAGGTCAGTATGCTCAAACCCGATGCCTTGTGACTTCGTGCTAGCTCAACCAGCTCCTAAATAGTTCTGTCTATCCAATTTCACTCACAATGCTTGGGTCAACCCGTCGTATGGTTTTCAGGCACTTTCCAAAGGTGCCACATGCTGAGACTGCCTCCTCCAAACCGATAACATAAAGAAGTCATCTTCCTGACAAATAGACCATGATGAGATCCAAACCTGGGTTCTAACCACTCAGCTACATGCCCATATCTTCTGCTATATATCAACAGTTTCTTGATAGAATCAAAAGAATCTGAAATGTGACTGTATCTCATATTCATATTTTTTCTGTCAGCATGTAGCTTTTCTATAAACATCTTCACAGTAATTGTTCTGATGAGCTGTCATTTTTGGTACTGACTTTATGAATTTAAGCACAGTACTAGATTGACAGTTAGGTCTCATAATTTATCTGAAATTGCTAGATGCAACCATAATTTCTACACTAATAGTTTCTTTTCCTACACATATTTGCTTGTGAAAACCGTCTTCCAGGCTCTTTTTTTTCCTGTCAACTATGATCATCAAAAATTTAAATACATTATCAATAATCTTTTCTTCTATTTTCTATTCTTTTGTCTTGTTTCTTTCAGTGTTGGTAACCCTTCATCTTAGCAGCTTTTATTGGCTTGGTTGGGGCAAAATGATTTCTTTGAAAAAATATCACCTTTGCTGTTGGATTTAATGAAATAACTCATTCTCTTCATAGAAAAAAAATCTTGCTAACATGAATAAAAACAATGTTAATGTGATTTTGTAATTGAATTCTGTGACCAAGAATTGAAGCAGTGATGAGCTGCCATTGGGAATATTTCAACATTAGACAATTTTTCTGGACAAATAGAAATTACATCTGAGCTAGAAATATTCAGAAAATAAGTCTAAACACAAACATCAATTTTTCAGCAACCCCTCAAGCTTTTAGTTTGAATAAAAAGAAAAAATTAAAATTGAAACCATTAAGGAACTAGTGAAATATTTTTTAAAATGCAAAATTTTATATATATATATATATATGTGTGTGTGTGTGTGTGTGTGCGTGTGTGCGTGTGTGTGTGTGTGTGTGAAGTCAAAATATGAAAAGGTCAACAAATTCACATATGAATAAAAAGTAAGCAACTTAAACAAAAAATAATTTCAAATAAGTTTGTAATAACCCCAAATCACTTATTCTCACAAACTAAAAATGACATTCAAACTTGGAGGTAAATGTATTGAAAGGAAGGAAGAAAAATTGATGGACTTAGAAAAGATTGAATCAAAACAGAAGAAAAATGAGTTCTGTATGAAGGTTTTGACATTCCCGAATGTTTAATGGGAAATTTCTTAAAATAAAAATAAAAACTTCAATCAATAGGAAAGAAAACAACAGTAAAAAAGGAAGCTTTGTAGAGATTATTTATTAAAACAAAAATAATATGAATCCCCTTCTCTCCCACCACTTTTTATATTTATTGTAATTTATCACTGACAGGGAAAATGTTTTTAACTAAAATCTAACATTTACTGAACTCGGCCAATTTCAACCTAAGGCTGTATTCACAGTATCTAAAACTGACTATCAATAGCTTCAAATCAAGCACACAAATCATAAGACTAATATCTGTTAATGCACTAGAAACAAACAGTAAATGACAATTCATAAAGAAAAAGAGGGGCTAACAGAAATATGACTGCAAAATGATAATACCAAAATATAATGATTAACAAAAAGACAGTTTATTGGTGCTCATCAAAGCAAAGATACTGAAAAGGTATCAATTCTCACTCAACCTTTCTAAGTTCAAAACCTAATTTAGTTGCAGAATATATTAGCTAATGCATGTGAATGATTGCCTGTGAAAGAAAAAAAAGATTTCTTTCATGTTTTTTTCAAAATGGATTTATAATTTCAATAATATTTTACAGTTTAAATATTTTAAATTCTTTTTTCCTGTAAAGAGTCCCTAACATTGCTACCGCAATCCCATAAGTAAAATAACTAGACATTTGTTTAACCATTCTTTTCACAAAATATACTCACCTGGAATCCTTCTTGTTCTGTGGTCTTTGCATAAAATATACATAAAGAATCAATCTGCATTAAGTGATATAGAAAGCAGGCAAACGGCCCTAATAACAGTGCACACTATTCTTTTCAATGCAATTATATACATATTTTCTTTATAAATAAAGAGTTCTTTAAAAAAGCAGGGACCTTTTCATCTATTTAATAATATCTGTACTTTCTGAGAATTTTTTCTTGAAAGGAAGATAGGCTGAATATTGGAAATGCTTGTCTGATGTTGTACTAAATTGATAAAGTGAACATCTTATTGAGTGGTTTACCTGGTGTGCTGCTTCAGGCATAATATCACCTTGTCTTCACTTCAGTGCATCACCTCTCACTCCATTCACTTAAGATTGTTCGAGACTCAAGTTATTTTTCTTTATAATCGACAGAGCACATAAAAGAAAATATATTTAGAGAGTGAGGTCTGAGATTTTATATAAACATGGGAGTACCAGGATTTTTAAGTCTCAAATTGGAACAGTTTTCTGTTTTTAATGTTTACTTTTATTCTATAATAAAGAGTTGCTTTTAAAACTCTTTAAAGATTAAGCTATAGAAAACAAATAGTAAATACACAAAATAAATTAAATATTAGGATTCAAAACACTTCTTCTATAAATATAAAAATATATCAGTCAGTCAGTCAGTTAAGTGCCATATGTGATACACGCTTGTGATCATGTCTCAAAAGAGACATTACTGATTGGGCAGAATATTTTCCCGCAGTAGGTTTCCTTTACTTTCTGTGGTAGAGTGGTTGCCAACCAAGATTATAGAACCTAATCTGTCCTGCTATTTAATATATAGTTGGAGGGAGAAGAGATGGATTAATAATTTTTTCAAGGAAATTTGTGCATAAGTGAATGCAAGGACTTGAACTGGATGTTACCTTAAAACAAGGCTGTTATTTGTACTAATATATTAAATCAGCAAATATAATATATTAAATAGACATGATAAAAGTAATATAAAAATACAATTCATATACAAAATACTTGTAATAAAATAAGCTCATGAAAATTTTAAAATGATAATTAACTAAAAGAATACAAAGTAAAAAGTTTTATTTTAGTGAATAGAAAATAAAAATATGATAGAATAAATCAATAGATAAATATCATATATAAATATTATTTCCTTTATTTTTCTTTAAAAAAAACTTTTTTGGTGCAATGTAAAAGACATATATTCATTGACTGAAACTACCAGCATAAATGTGTTAATATTAATTTCTACTTTTACTTGAATACAGTCATGCAAAATAGTCTTAGGTACGACAATAAACTACATCTAGCAGCAAAGCCCCCAATCAGGAGATTAAAGGTTTTGAGGAGTGTGAAACCATCTCTTAATTGTTAACCTGGAGTGGTATCACCTCTTAAGGTCTCAGCCATCAGCAAAGAGTGAACCCCAAAACAAAAAACAAAACACTATAAAAGTATTAAATTACATTTTTATAGCAAAAATATCAGTAATACATTTTTATATACAAAAAATTAAAAACGCTTAATGATATAAAAATGACCAACAAATGCACTCAAAATATTTAGGTTTCTGCATTAAATAATCACAAAAACAATATATATATATATTTGATATACCACAAAACAAAATCAACCAAAGAACTCTTTCATGACATTAATCCTAATATTAATATTCTACAATTTAGTATTTGTCTATATTTCTATGATGAAGTAGTATTTACAATATAGTAAGAACAATAGTAAAACAGTATACCTGTCAACAAAACTAAGAGTACTAGGCAATCATCCTCCCATCTCTTCTATAGATATAAAATCTGGACCTTGTACTGCAGGCACAAGAAATTGGAAAAGTTTTCACTTGCAGACTCTTCACTCTATATTTGGAATTATGTTGGCATAACCTTGAAATTTTGAACTATGCTAGATCAGATCAAAGAAACTGGAAAAATGTGTTGCAGATCAATCATGTTGACATAGTATTGTCCATCAAATATCTGCAAACTTAAAAAAATCAGGTATAAAAGAAAGTCAATATTCAGAGAACAGCACTTGGCATTTTTCATGGCCATAGACTTCTGGGGTCCCTAATGCTCCAGACTTGATTTGTGGAACCACTTCTTGATCCACTGATGAATTAGTTTTGTTCAGGCACTTGTGAATATCTATGCTGATGATACAGTATATGGGGGCACCTCTAAAATCCTTGATGACCAGAGGTTGGCTGCTGATCTCACTAGTGACCCAGCTCTAACAGTTCAATGGAGAAAAAAACTGGCTTGTTACATTCAATGCCTCAAAAACCAAACTAGTGACATTCTAACATAGTTCATCAAACCTATAACTTTTACCAATCGCAATGAACAACCTGAAAACTTAAGACTGCTGGATCATGATACAATTTCAATATAAAAATAACAAACAAAAAACACAAAGGATTGACAAATATAATTACCTTGTACTAGTGAATATTTCACTTAATAGAGATTTATCAAACAGTTCAACCAGGACTGAACTGGTGATATTAATCACAATTTTCATGCCTTGAGCACCTATTTGAACTTAAATTCAGTCCAGACCTGAAGTGGAACTCATGCATACAATTTATTGCTAAAGATACTGGAAAAATGGTCAATTCCCTGTGCCACTCCAGCAAGTATCTGACTCTTGCTATCTTCTACCTTTTACAAGATCTCAATCAGGCTAAAGATGAAGTACTGCTGATGTATCTTCACTTTCCAATCTCTATAGAATCCAAAAATGTCTCCAGGTCCTTGTGAGTGACAAATTATTTTCCACCCTACAAAATCTGTTTTCACAGGTGAGATGTCACTATCCTATCACTATTTCCATGAAGTATTCCGATTGACTACACTTATTATTTCTACCATTCATAACCTTCATGGCTAGAACATGTCATGCACACACATTGCTTTAAACCATCCTCATTCCCTTCATAATATGTTGGAAAGATGTAAGTTCCACTCAAGTTGCTTCTTTCCCTAAACTGCTGCTTTCTAGAACCAACTTCCAAGGAGTTACTTCCCCAATCATTACAATCTTTATCTGTTCAATGGGATAAAATTAACTTTATAATCTTTAATCACTTAAGAGTAATTAAATTTTAAGGTTCCTACTTTTCATCAGTAATTAATTTTTGTTCTAAAAATCAGTTTCAATCTGATCACACCATCTGATAAAATGGCCTTTATGCTCATATTATTCTAATGATCATTTATAGTACTTTAAATCTACCAAGGGCAGGGAAATTAAAACCAAAAAGTTATTCATAATAAAACTCTGATAAAGGGGAGGAAGACCAATAGACCAATTACTTATTTTTATAAGAATACTGAAAAATAACTGAAAAAGTCTTTTACTATTTTTAAATAAATTTGGTCTAAATCAATTACCCTCTTTTGGAGATTTTTTTCATGTATCTATATTGGAAAATTGAATGGTAAACTTAAAATGCAGATAAATTTTCTAACTTCTGAGTATAACTTTGTTAAAAGATGACTGGTTTAGTTATTTTTCTTTCTTTGTTATTGAATCTCTTTTCTGTAGAGATAGTGAGGGGTGTTAATTTTTATTTTCCTTTTTTTTTTTGTCATTATTATTATGCATTGTTCCCCTTCAGAATGTGGATAATCATGGCTCTCCATAACTTCATATTCTTTGAACCTTTAAGTAATTTTTCTACTTACTATATCTACCTGTATAGCTATCCATTTATACAAGCATTTGTAGATTTCTCTCAAAACATAATGCCTTCAATGTTCTCAGAGTGTCAAATTCTCCATGTTTTCTTTCAATATTGAGTTAAAAAAATTGCAACGTTCATTCTAAATGTTCTTTTTGCTTCAATTTTTTTTAAAAACTCCATTGTTCACATATTCCATGCATGGTTTTATCAGCATTCTCTGGAGAGTTATATCTGTTGCCTTAGATCTGTTGCCTTAGATCTGCTTTTCATCTGGAAAGGAATCTTCTAGCATTCACTACCAAATAGGATGATTCAAATATACATTATTTCATACCTCTAAAATTAATATTGGTTAGTTTGTTTTTTGAATATTCAGGGCTTAAGAAAATTCAAAATAATTTTCCATAACTTTTCAAATCCATTCTGTTCTTAGGTGCAAGTTCTAAGCCTACTATTAATTAACATTGTTAATCTTGACTAACATTAACTGCAGAACAATCTTAAATGTTTAAGAATGTTAATTTTTAACTAAAATGTCAGACTAAATAAACTGCATTATTACTACTGACAATCTAATTCAAAGTGAATATTTTCTAAAATAACTGCATAGAGAGTTCACGTATAAAGTTTAGCATTGTTTTCTGAAAAAATGGGTGATGTATATTGAAATGCTTAGAATACAAAAATCAATTTATAATGCATTATGATTTCTCCAAATCCAGCTGAAAATAATTTTTGAGGCATAAGATTTCCTAAGCTTCTTGCCATTTTGTTCTCTTTCTTGCGTTTTAAGGCTGGAGATTTTTTTATTTGGAGACCATAAATAAAAACAATAAAGAAAATCTTTTTTATCTTAAAAAAGAAATGCTTGAAACATTGATCATTTTTATACAAAATAAACTAAATGTATAAAAAGTAAATTCAAGCTTATGCATAGTATTCTTTAACAAACAAAAATCTTCAATTGAATATGATAGGTAGAGGTCACTAATATAGAGACGTCAAACTTCTTCGATGAATGCACGCAATCAGTGTCGTTTTCAGCTTGTTAAGTAGTGGCAGTGTGAAGTAGAAAGAAATAAGTAGTGAAAAAATGTTTTAATTTCTGACAAAGAAAACCTTAAAATCAACAACACTGTGCACAAAGACAACCTCCTACTTCCTGTCAAGAAGCATCTATGAAATTTCACCAAAGCTAATGATAAAAAAATAACAATAGGCAGAAAAATAATTTTTAATGTCAGTCAGGTTTGACTTCACTTTTTTATACTTTTCATCTTTATTATAAGACAGAATGTATTGTTGCTAACAAGAGGAACAGCTCAACATTTGAAGTATAAACTGAAGACACCAAAATCAAGCAAGTACAAAATATAGTGTTTTAACAGGACAGAAAATGTTATATATATATTTTTTTATAATCCTTTCACCCCAAGCAAGACTGTACTGTCACTGGTGCACAGGGGGCTACATGAGAGTGAAAGTTACATAAGAGGAGAGTGAAGAAAAAGAGGAACCAGTTACGGGGGTTATATAAAATGAGAGTGAAAGGTTACACAAGAGGAAATCAAATAGAAAGAGGAACCAGTTACAAGGGTAAAAGAAGAATGGGAATTCTGGTGAGAAGAGAATTACCTGGGAGTAGAGTGAAAAGAAAGAACAAGATATAGGGAATGTTGGGGAGAGAATAAGAGAAGTATGTGGGCGTCAAAAGGATAAGAGATTGCAATTGATGTTACATTTAAGCTCTTGGAGATTGTAGCCATCAGGAAAGCAAGTATATGGAAGGGAAATGCAAGAAAAGAAGCTGATAGAGTAGAAGTGACAGCTACACTTTTTTTTTTAATCATATCACCCCAAGCAAGGCATTCCACTGCCACTATAGCGCAGGGGGTTACATAGAGTGATTGGGTATAGGAAATGTCAGAGAGAGGGTGATAGACGAGTTAGGAGATACGTAGGGAGAGTGTTGGAGGGAATGGGTGTGAGTTAGTGTGTTAAGAGGTGTCTATTGACCTTACATTTAAACTCCTGGAGGTTGTAGCCGTCGGGGAAGCAATCATGTGGAAGGGAATTCCACAGGCGAAAAGTGCAAGAGACGAAGCTGTTGGAGTAGAAATTGCAGTTACATTTCATCGGTTTCACTGTAAAGGGGTGGGACCTAGTTGCCAATCTAGTATCTCGTGCAAATTCACACCTAGGGGGCACCAGTGATTTAAGTTCATCTGAGCAGAAGCCGTGAAAGTACTTATAGAAGAGGCACAGGGAAGCCATGTCATGCCGGTGAGAGAGTGACTGCAGGCGGTCAGCTAAGTTGGTATTGATCACATTACAGATTCTCCACTGTATTTTGTCAAGAAGCCCGAGGAGAATAGCAGGGGCACCTGACCAGATGTGGCAGCAGTATTCAATACACGGGCGGATGGTAGATTTATAAATGTGCAGGATAGATTCAGGCGGAAAGAATTTCCGGGCCCTGCATAGAGAGCTGACTTTCATACCAGCGGATTTAGCAATGGATTCGACGTAGTCATTCCACTTAAGGTCTGCTGAGAGTGTCAGGCCGAGCAGGTGTAGAGTTTTACTCTCTGGGAGGCAAGCCTGTTTCATGCTAATGGGGAGGGGAGGTGCGGTTGTCTGTAGTGGTTAATTGACAGCAGCTTCATTTTGGAAGAATTGAATTTTACAAGCCATTTCTTACCCCAATCCACCACGGTTTGGAGGTCATTTTCAAGCTCGACAGCGAGGTTCGCCTTGTCACCAACACCAGATTTTTGATGGAGGTGAGAGTAAACTGTGGTATCATTGGTGTACATACCTACTTGGGATGTTATGGCATAGGGGAGATCATTGATGTAGATTAGAAAGAGCGTAGGACCTAGGATGGAGCCTTGGGGGACACCCGCGTTTGTAGAATAGTTCTGAGAGGCATGTCCATTTATACCACCTTCAAAGTATGGTTAGAGATGAATGACTGGATTAGGTCCAACAAAAGTCCAGTTATGCCGTAGCTTTGCAGTTTCCGTAGAAGGCCGGCATGCCATACTCTGTTGAATGCTTTAGATATGTCCAAGGCGACGGTTCGCACTTCACCATTCTTGTCGAGAGCCCGGTATATATACTCGGTGATGGTCGTTAGCATATCATTGGTGGACCTTGCTTGTCCGAGAGTAGCCTGTGGCCTGTGAGATGTTGAACAACCTCGGCATTGATAATGGCTTTGAACACTTTGCCAAAGATCGGAAGAAGGCTGATAGGGCGGTAATTTGCGGGGTCTGAGGATTCACTAGTGTTCTTAAATATTGGAACCACAGAAGAAGACTTCCAACAAGCAGGAAAGCAGGAGGAAGATAGGCAGAGGTTGTAGAGTTTAGAAAGGACAGAGGAGAGTTCAGGGGAACATTTCTTCAAGACTATGATAGGGATTCCGTCCCCGTCGCACGCTTTGTGAGGGTCAAGTTTTGAGATTATGTTAGAAATCAGCGAGGACGTGATGTGGGCGTCATTCAATTGGGCCTCTGTTCTAGGTGGGAAGTCGGGTGTATAGACTCCAGACGAATCCAGATACGAGTTGGTCGAGAATCTATGGGCAAAGCATTCAGTCTTGTTCGCTGGGCAGGTGAGGACCTCAAACTCATTGATTAGTGGGGGTACTGAGGACTTACTCTTGTTAAGCACGGTTTTACAGAGGCGCCCATAGTCTTTGGCGCCGAACTTAGAGGATGCTGCCAGATTGAAGCATTGCTTCAATCTGGCAGCAAACAGCATCTTAGCTTTGCTAAGTACCTTTTTACACTTATTACAAGCTGTGGTGAAGAGGCGCCTGTTTTGGTCCGATGCGTGGCTACGATAAAGCCAGAAGAAGTGATTCCGGTGGACAATGGCGGCCGAGCAAGCGGGTGAGAACCAGGGAGACGAATGGGATTTAAACTGAAATTTCCTGGCAGGGATGAAAGCATTGATGCCAGCTTTAACCCAGGAGGAGACCTCTGATTCACAGTCTTCGATGGGAAGACTAAAAACATTGTTCCAAGGGATGTCGCAGAGGAAGTCACGGAACGAATCCCAGTCTGCTCTTTGATAGCAGTAGGATATACTGTTGGTCTGGGTTTGGGTTTCTTGGGTAGGGGTGGAGTGGAGTGGAAAGAGATGGGCACATTTCTTCAAGACTATGATAGGGATTCCGTCCCCGTCGCACACTTTGTGAGGGTCAAGTTTTGAGATTATGTTAGAAATCAGCGAGTATGTGTTCCAAGGGATGTCGCAGAGGAAGTCACGGAACAAATCCCAGTCTGCTCTTTGATAGCAGTAGGATATACTGTTGGTCTGGGTTTGGGTTTGGGTTTCTTGGGTAGGGGTGGAGTGGAGTGGAAAGAGATGTTGACAGAAACTACAGCGTGGTCAGAATTTCCGAGAGGGCAGAGCTGTCTGGTGGTTTGGTTGTTTTGACTGTAAAAGGGTGGGACCTTGTTGCCAGTCTACTTGCTCAAGTAAATTTGTATAGAGGGGGCACCAGGGAGTTAAACTCATCAGAGCACAGGACATATAATTATTTGTAGAAGAGAAAAGCTATATCTTGCTGGTGATAAAGTGACTGGAGTCGATTGCCAGGTTGGGACCGACTACATTGCAGTCTCTCCTGTGGATCCTATTGAGAACACCAAGATGGATAGCAGGAGTGCTCACTCAGATATGCACAATATCAAAATCTGAAGGGGCATTAGAATAATGAAAGATGTCTTCCAAAAACTAAGCAAAGTATTAAACCAGAAAGTTTTTTTTTAGAAAGAAGATTACTGAACTGTGATGTAATATCAGCCCTTCTATATAGCAAAATCTCACTGATGAAGAGATCTAAAGCAACAGAAATATAGTTCTACAGAGGGATGCTGAGAATACAATAGACCAGCATGTAGTTAATGAGGAAGTTTTGAGAAAAATGGAAACAGAATATAAAAATACTTAAAAGCAGAAAGAGACAATTGAAATTTCTGGGAACATAGTGAGGAAAGAATGACAAGAATGACACTCACATGAGTGTGCAAAAGACAAGAAAGTTCTATTTTTTGTTTCTTGCATTTGAAATTTGTACTCAAATACTCCAGTCATTTTATAAAATATTAACTTTGAATAAAATTCGAAGTAATAATGCAGTTTATTCAGTCTGACATTTTAGTTAAAAATTAACATTTAAGATTCTCTCTTCTGTGTGCCTTGTCCTTTCAGGACGTAGGTGATCAATGCCTTCTATAGCTCCCTATCCCAGGTGACTCTTAGCACACTTTCTCCTGTTACACCACGCAATCCCCGTTCTGTCATCCACCTGCTCAGACCCTTCAAATATGTTACCTGCTGCTTTCCCCTGTCTCTTTTTCCTTCTATCTAGCCTGTTAATATCAGGTACTCCAAGCCCTCCTTCCTCATTGCATGTCCCAGGAACTTTAGTTGTCTCTTTCTGATGCTTAGTATTAATTTCCTTTTGGTTTGCATTCTTTTCAAAACCTCACCATGGCTCACACGCTTGATCCATGACATCCGCAGCATCCTTCTGTAGAACCACATTTCAGTTGCTTCAAGTTTTTTCTTTATCTTTGATGATATTTTCCAGCATTCAATGCTATATTGAAGAACTGAAATCACATAGCAATCTAGTACTTTTTTCTGTGTTTTTAGCAAAGTTTTTCTGTCTGTTAAATCTTTTACTCAGCTTCTGGAAGGCATCTTTTGCTATGCCAATTTGCCTTCAGATCTCTGTGTCACACATTCGGTCTTCCCAGATATTTGAATTTTTGAACCTGCTTGATTTTAGTATCCCTCACCTGTATTTGGCATTTTGAGCTGCTCTTTTTCCTGATGACTATACATTCAGTTTTCTTGCAGTTTATTTGTAGTCTTTTCTTTTTGCCCTCTTCAGCTACCTTCTGTAGGAGGTCTTGTAAATGAGTTTGGAAAAATAGGAAGTAGAAGAGATAGCAAAAAGAAAAACCTTACTGATAGCTACAAAGGACAGAAGGTTGTAGAGTCATGATCGTCTGCATCCTGAAGAGAGACAGCACAAGTCCTCAGTTCTTAGTTTGTCATTGTAGAAAATCTTGTTTTGCAGAGTTATTTATGCATCAGAAAACAAAAAATTGATGCATGAATTGAAGAAACCAATTTCAAAGAACTAATGATTGCAAAAAATAGATTCATGAAGTGTGAAAAGAGAGATATATATAATTTAAAGAATACTAGACAAAAATAAGTCTCTTTTTTTTAAAAATCTGTGAATACTAAGAAAACAGTAAAATACTGTTACTACCACCTTCCTACAAGCATCAAAGTGTATATTAATATCCGTCTAACAACAAAGAACATAATTTAAAATTCTCACAAGAGATAATGCTCAATTCTCTGAAAAGAGAAAATTGACTTGGTACAGCTCTAGATTTGAATTTTAAATATTAAAATGTAAATTTAAAATAAATGATGTTTACAAAATAATAATAAAGAATAAAATTATCTAGGGGGACTTAACTAAAGTTATTCTGTGATGATTGAAAAAATGGTTCACCCTGTACAATGCTACTTGAGGTAGTGGGCTACATTAAGGGATAGTTTATATGGATAGGAGCAGAAAATAATGATTGACTTGAACAGGTCAAGATTGTAGTACTCAGGGAAACATCCACCTTGGAGTTGGTTCCATAGGGCCATGATTTGTGGGAAGAAGCTATTTGAGTGGAACTTATTTTTTTACCAATGGAATACAAATGCAGTATAGGTGGTTTGCTGCAATGTAAGTTGGATAGCAGTTACTAACCATAAAGGTCAGACCTGGTGGAACCAGGTGATGCAGTTTATCTGAGCACTTTCTATGGTAGTAGCAACAGAGCAGTGGGAGACTCGTAACAAATGAAGTGATATGACATTTTAAAAGATAAAATCAAGTGAAAGACAAGAAAGATTAACAACATTAATCTCCTGAAACTGTTATAAAAATGACTAAATTATTTGTCCAGATTCTCACAGACTAGTCTCTTGCAAACCTCATGCTACTCCATAACTGTATTAAGTGTTCATTTTAGTGGTTTGTTTTTCAAAGAAACTGTCTTAGTAATTCTTTCTTAATTAAGTTCTCTTATTGTTTTATTAAGAATACATTTTGTTAATTTTTACCCATTCTGACATTTTAGTTTTACAGATTTAATTTTTCATATTAAAATTGTTTCTACATTACTTTTTACACAATTCTAACATTTTATTTTTTTGTGTAATTTTAATATTTTTGTTTTATTAACGATTTTATATTATTTGGTGTTAAAAAAAAGCAGGCAAAATATGACAAAAACTTAGCAGATGCGGTCTTTTATCATCCCAAATCACCACTTTTCATTTAAGTATATGTTGTCTATTCTTTTCTGACTTTGCAGTGAAAATTTTCCTTCTTATATAATAAACCAGGAGCTACAACCTGATCAAAACACAAGTCCATAAGGAGTGCAGACTTATCTTTATCAGTTAAAATCTCAAATCAAACTGTACATGTTTGCATTTTAAATTTGGCTGGTTGGACAACATCAAAGCTGAGCTTCATTTGCTAAATCTATACCCCAATGTTTGAACTGTCTGACTTTATGCCGAGTTTTTGATTTTTTTTACAGTCTTTTATTTATTTCCCCGCAAACCATTTGGTTTCAGTTTAGTGGTTTGGTTTTCAAAAAACTGTCTCAGTAATTATAACTTTCTTAATTCATTTTTCAAACAATTCAATACAATTCAGATGTTAAAAATATATTTTGTTAATTTCTATACATTCTGATATTATAATTTAACAGATTTAATCATATTGAAATACTTTCTACATTAATTTTTAAATAATTCCAACATTTATTTTTTGTACAATTTTATTATTTTTGTTTTATTAAAGATTTTTATATTATTTATTGTTGAAAAAAGCAGACAGAATATGGCAAAAAATTAATTTCATGTTAACCTGCAAAATCCACTTGACACTTTAAATAAAAACCTATATGAAGTTAAGCCTGTTACAGCATACATTTCTACGAGATTCCACTGACTTTTCTGAGGCAGAAAAACAAATATCCATAACTGATTATCTAAAGATAAATGATTAAACTTGGTTTATGATTAATTTCAAATGATCATAACTTGATAAATATTTGGATTTAAGACAGTCAGGTCAGATCTTAAACTGTCTATTTTTGGACTAGATATAGCACATTTCACTTGGAAAAATTCCAAAATGCTAAATGTCTGTAAGCCCCCTGTAAAAAGGTAAAAGAATTTGAATTGTGCTTCAGAAGATAAAATGATTATCAATGTCACTAACTGAAATAAAGGAATCTTGTGCAAGATCTGCATGAGGAATGCATGAAGTTGATGACTGCTATGAATGTAAAACAAATTAATGATAGCCAAAAAAAGTAAAAACTGGTTATGAAGAAGAAAAAAAAGCTTAATTTGATTTAAAATGAAAATATCAAGTAACAAAAGAAACATGGTTCTTCCTTTATTTTTTTTTAAACAAAATAAAAAGTTAGTAATATGTATGATAAAAGAATGACTGCACAGTGTTATCTGATAAAGAACAATTGTTTCTACTGTTTCAGGCTTACAAAGTCTTTCTTTTCCTCTCTATATCTTGATAACCATTCTCTTGTTTACAATCATTGGACTCTTCAAGTAGATAACTTGAGGCTATGAATTATTTTGAGTGAATATGTTTAGCTTTCAGCTTTAAAATTGTTGTTGTTTGCTATAAAATAGCATTTCTCTCTTTATTGTAACCTACTTTTCTCTTTTATTTTTCCCTACTTTTCTTTTATTTTTCTTTATTTATTTTAACCTACTTTTCTCTTTTTTATTTTTCTCTCTTTATTTTTCTCTCCTTATTAGATGAAGTAAAGAAAACTTGAAGAAAAACCTTAATTATATAGTTAAATAAAACAACAAAAGAATGTTTTTACCTTAGCAGGATAATGTTGCAAATCTATCACTCGGGTATTTCAGCTGATTAAAAATAAAATGCTTCTCAGATGTTGAAATTGCTATAATCAGGAATTTTCAGATAAAAATAATTATTTCTTTTTGAAATGGTCGAAAATGAGGTCATTTTTATGATTTACTCTTAACTACTACAAAGACAAAGTTTTACAGATATCAATACCACACCTGAAATAGATAATTGCTTATAAAAAAACATCAGGTGAAAACTTCGCAAAGAAAAATGAAAGGAAAAGAGAAAATTCAGAAATGACAAATCAACAGATAACTAGAATATCTTTAAGAGTCAGGTTCTAAAAAAATCTATAGAAACAAAATTTAGGCTAAAATGAGAATGAAAGTAAACAGTTTACTTATAGAAATCATTATCATATTTTTACAGTGGTAAAACCATTATCATATTTTTACAGTGGTAAAATCATTATCATATTTTTACAGTGGTAAAAACAATTATTAAAGCAATAAATGTAGACCTATTAAAAAAAGAAATTCATAAGAAAAAAGTGGGTAGCAAAAATCTATATTACTGTGAATATCAAATGATTAAAAACATTTAAGCCAGTTTATCAGTCCTGCCATCAGTGTAAAAATTGAGGACAAATAAAAATATCAGTCAGACAGTTAAGTGCCATATGTGATACATACTTGGGTGATCATGTCTCAAAAGAAACATGACTGACTGGGCAAAGGATTTTCCTGCAGTAGGTTGCCATTACTTTCTGCAGTAAATTGGTTGCCAACCAAGGCTATAGAACCCAATCTGTTCTGCTATTTAACTCAAAGCTGATGGAAGAAGTGACAGATTAATACTTTTCTCAAGGGTAGTAAATGAATGTAACGAATTCAACTGGAATTCAAACTTGGCTCTCTGATTTCTTGTTCCAAGCCAACATCCAATGCACCACAAGGCACATAAAATATACAGTGACTAAAATAAATATACAGCCCCAGATCAATGTTATATGCAAGCAAAAATAATATTAAAGGCTAATTCTTTAAACCCACCAACAATTCCTTCTGCTTAAAGAGCGATGTCCTCCTAGGACAATGAACTACATCTGGCAGTAAATCACCTGATCAGGAGATTGGAGGTTGTGAGGAGCCTGAAACCACCTCTTAACTGCTGTTGTTCCCAGGTCCACCCTGATTAGAAGTGATAGCACCAGTTAGGGTCCCAGCTATGGGCAAATAGTTAACCCCCAAACAAAAATCAATACATTTTTATAATAAAATGAGCAACTGTACATTTTTTAAGCACGATGATAATTGATGCAACAATAAAAAAATATGAAAATACAGTTTATGATCTACAAACTATATATCAAAAAAAAAAAACATACCTCTACTTAAAGTATAGAATTATGTACAAATTATATTAATTTGAAGCTATAAAATTGCATTCAAAATATTCAGATTTCAAGATGAAATACTCTATGTCACTAAAAAAAATCAAGAGATTTGGTTGGTAGGACTTAATGTACACTGATTCCAAAATTTTCAAGTTGTTATTAGTATTAGCTCTACGCAGCACTGAAAATATGTCCTGCCTATAAAACTTGGCATACTTCTTCTATATGCTGTGTCTCTTCAGGCATAGACAATCATGGCCTACCTCATTTCCCTATCCCTTGCTCAAGTCCATCAAGTATGTCAAGCATTGCTTTTCCCTGTCCACCCCATGAGTATCAGATTCTCCAAGCCCTCCTTCCTCATTACATGTCCCAGAAACTTTAGTTATCTTTTCCTGATGTTAAGTATCAGTTTGCTTTTCGTTTCCATCCTCTCCAAAACTTTGCCGTTGCTCACATGTTCAGTCTATGGTATTCTCAGCATCCTTCCATAGAACCACATTTTCCAGTCTTTCCCTCATCTTTGATGAGATTGTCCAGCATTGAAGGAGAGACTTCACATAACAATCCAGTACTCTTTTCCTTGGCCATGTTAATATGCCTTCAAATTTTGGTGTTGCACTTACCATTCTTTGTTAGAACAGTTCTCAGGTATTCAAATTTCTGTACCTGCTTGCTTTTAGTA
The DNA here is from genome assembly GCA_037127315.1 of Ascarosepion bandense. Classification (NCBI taxonomy): domain Eukaryota; kingdom Metazoa; phylum Mollusca; class Cephalopoda; order Sepiida; family Sepiidae; genus Ascarosepion; species Ascarosepion bandense. Next base: position 1,607,690 of record JBBBDQ010001908.1, on the reverse strand, counting down.
TCCCCAGCCTATAGTTGGCATTTTGGGCTCATCATTTTCCTGGTGACTATGCATACATTTTTCTTGTAGTTTATATGTAGTCCTTTCTCTCTGCTATCTTTCACTACTTCCTGTAGGAGGTCTTGTAGTTGGCTTTCTGTGTCTGTTATCAGCACTGTATCATCTGCATATCTTATATTGTTCAGATTGCAACCATCAATGATGAATCCTGGCAGGACTTATAGAGCTCTCAGAATTGTCTTGGTGTATAGGTTGAATATATCAGGTAAGATGATACATTGTAGGGGCCTTAGTGATGCCTTGGGCCAAACACGTCCAAAGTCCCCACAATTTAAATATCAAAATGTTGACGGTTGGATGTTGAAATATAGAAGGATAAAATATTTCATTTCTACATTAAAGCAAATATTTATTAACAGAATAACAAAGTTATAAGAAGAAAAATATAAGAGAAATTACGTTAACTGAACACTATAACAGATTTGTGAGAAGAAAAATGTTCATTGAGAAAATGCATTTAGTTTTGTAGTTAAAATTGTTCAAAGAGAAATGTAAGTATTTAAAATATCCACGGAAGTTTAGAGTTCATGGTTGTGTAGTAGCAGAATGTAAAGTCTTACATTCCTTCCCCTTTTTAGTAGGTTGGCAACACAGTGGGGGAGAAGGTTAAACAAATACAAAAATTGTACTTAGCACATCCTGTTATCATTATTGTTCTTCTCTTTGGCAGTGTGGAGTGAAAATAAAAATTGGAAGAAAAGATCGAATGAATCCATGATGCGCCCTTAAATTCAGTTGGCATGGAGTGAAAAAGAAGAGAAGAAAATTGGAAGAAGAGGTTGATGAGACGTGACCGAGTCAGCTTGCAGTTTCTTTCTTACATTGTGAGATGCTATCAGATACCACTCCCATTTTGACTGCCTTTGACCAGTCACAGAATGTCCTTAAGTAGTGAATCTGGTCATGTGACTAGCTCCAGGGAACATTTTCACTTCTAGGTGTGAAAAAACGCCATATATGAATTTTCTATTTCTAATCCATTCAGGATCCAGATTTTTGCTTTTCACACTGACTTGTGAATTTTGCCTTGATCTGAGTTTTTCCAAAATGTTTTTAGTCATTTAAATCCACTTTTGCTGGTGTGCAATTTTACTTTGTGTGTTTTAGTTAGTTGATGAATGATATAATAATTGTATCCTATAACATCATTGTCTTACACTCCTTTCTATCTTTGTATATCTGCTGAACTCATTTCCTGTCCATATGCAGGCAGTTTCCTGCCAGTACAGGTTCTTGGTTACTCTAATGTCTTTTCCAAATATGTCAAGGTTGCTGAGTGTCTTTATCAAGTCTTTGTGTCATACTTTGTTGGATGATTTTGCGTAGTCTATGAAACATAGGTACATGTCCTTCTGCCTTTGTATATTTGCCCTTTCTAATGGAATTCTGAGCATAAATACCATGTTCCTTGTTTAAGTATCCTAGACAAAACTGTACTGTTCCTTCAGTAAACACAATAACCAAAATAAAACAAAACATTCAAATGAAAATAAAAACTGTATTAGTATAGACCAATCCAACCCAAAAAAAGAGCACTTATTTTATTCTGCTGCTGGACAAAATCAAGAAGCTCACTCATTAGTGGCAGGGGAGGAAGAAATCAATTTAGGAGTGGGGAAATATATAAGGCTGGTTCAATCAAAATAAAAAAAAACTAGGGAGATTGAGAATCTTGCATAACAAAAGAGAATGCTGGGAACAGCAGTCACTCACAACAACTAAGCAAACAAAGACTGAGAGAAGTCTGCCAGGAATCCAGCTAATTGTGCCCTTAGGAGACTAAAACGGAAATCAAGACTAGCCTGATTCATGCAAACCAGGCTTGCAACTCACACCCACCTGTTGCTGAAGTCTTCCAGAACCAAATGGTTTCTATCAGTTTCAATTTTCATTTTGAGCTGATGCTCAAAGAACCCAATCAGATGAGAGTAGCATTCTTCTGGTAAAATTCCCTCCATTTGCATTTACATTTGCATGTCTACCAAGCTTGCCTTAAAAAGTATATCATTGAGAGGCAGTGCATTATGGATTAATTGCCACATAAACAAAAACCCAGGGTTACTGAGGTAATTGACTGCTGGCAACCAAAACCAGAAAGAGTGCAACTGATACACTAAGCCAATCACAATTTGGGCCCAATTGCTTGTGATAAAATGATTAAAAAAAATCAGATTTAATTTTTGAAAATATCTCCAAGACCTGATGAGCCAATCAAAGTGATTTTCACTTTTCTAGAACAGAAGAAATTCAGACAGGTATATAAACCTATAAAGGTATAACACAATCCCTAAATGTATCTGAGCCAACCCTTGCTGAACCTTGACCGATCTGCATACAGTGTGTTTGTTTGATCTTGGACCAGTTAAAGTAGGACTGCCTATTATCAATGGGCTACATCAGTCCAGACTTGCTAGGGGATGGTATATTGTTGAAACACAATCCCTGATTCCCCGGTTCCCGGTAGTCAGTAAACAGAATATAGTTAGTACAACATGATGACAACACAGATGTAGGTTTATATATATTTGAGTCCAATTTATGTCCACACTATAAACAAAATCAAAACTAGGTTATGCACAAATTAGCTGGTTGGTATTTTAGTATCACAATACTGTAACACGTTTTCCTGGCTGGCTGGTTATGGCAACCAGTTGTGACACTCTCTGCCTGAAAGCAGAATGACGATGATGACAGTAGCTATCGGCACAGTAGATGGTCCTCAACACGTCTATTACAACAATGAACTTACTGCCCACGCTGTGATTTGATCTCAGAAAGTCACGTTGTGCAAACCCAACTGCCATATTTCTACCATTTACAGACCGGATACTTGTGTACATTTGTGGTTAAAATAAAATAATTACGGCACCAAAAACATTAAATAAAGGAATAAGTTCAAAGATGCCTGGAGAGCTACGGAAAGTCTTTATATAAAATAAAAAAATAATTAAGTTAAAAAAAACAGAATATACAATTGTCGAAATTCAGGCCTACAACAGAGAGAGTATTCGTTTAAAAATATCAGAGCTTTCAATTTTCAATTAAAATTAAGTCCTTTTGAAGTTTCATTAACGTAATCAGAGCTTTTCAAATTTTCATTATAGTCTTTTCACATATTCTCTATAATTAAAGCTGCCAATTCTCCATGCAACGTTTAAAACAACAAAGTCTTTCGGGTTCTTGGCGAAGATTAACGGAATTTACCAAGCCAGAGTGAACAAAGCAGCGGACGATGGGTGGGGGTCATTTGGTCTTTGTCGCCTGAAAATCTCTTCCATAATCTTAAAAATTCCTTTCATAGCAGTGCGAACTATTTGTTAAGAATAGTCAGAAATTTCAATTCTCTACATAACTTTTAAAACAATAACGTTCTTTCGGGATTCCTATCGGAAGCGCATTATTCAACATTAATTCTTTAAGTTAATCGGTGACAGGCTTCATTCAACATTAACTCTTTAAGTTAATCAGCAGCAGGCTTTTCTATGTTTCTTACATCTTCAGCCATAAGTTCTGTGGTAGGCGACCAGCCTCTAGGTCATGGCACCCCAGTTGGGAAACCTTTTCCACAGTCGTTACATTTCGACTGCAATTTCAAAAACTACCCAAAATCTCAGATTTTTCGCACTGAGTTCAGATTTTTATAGCCATCCCCAATCCTCTCGGGGGATTCAGCTGACTCAAAGCTTTTAACCAATGAGATTATTTTCCACCCACATGATTTGCATGATTACGAAATATCAACAGCTCACATGACGTAATGTCTTTCTGTCTTTTTTCTTTCAATTACATCATTTTTAGGTTTTCAATTCCCAAATCCTTTTCCCAGGAATAATTTTGTGGATTTAACCCTACCTAACCTCATCAAGTAAATCCTGATGTTTTGTTATGAGTGCGACCATTTTGTCAAACTTCCACCTGGCCCAAAACAATTCATTTCGTATATGAAAAAAGAAGAAAAAATACATTTTTCTCTTTTTTTCCAATTGTTAGCCAATTTCACTATTGCCCGAATTTTACAAATACATAATGGTATTAAAAATAGTTTTTTACATAAGCTCACATCGCAGATTACAATAAAGCACAACTAATAATACAACTAATATCAATTTCTCTCTCTCTCTCTCTCTCTCTCTGTTATATTAAACCAAACAAAAAAATATATTGGCGGGAAATAGTGTAACAATACAACTCTTAGTGGTACTTTTTCTTGGGAATTATGGCTTGCTCAATTGGCTCTAGCAGCTCACTGATTTCATATTGACCGCCTTCTGCAAAATCATGGACCCAATTCCCTGATTTTATCTTCCACTTCTGTTTTATTGAAAAGGCACAAAACAAGGGTAGTAAAGGTAAATATGGAAATTCAATTTTCCCTCTCTCTATAAGTCTTACCAGCTTGAAATTAAAAACAATATCAGTTATTCATTTTGACTGAGGGGTCTCCCCTTCAGTCAAAATGAATAACTTACTCTCTCTTATTGCTTGCCTGTCCATAGTAAAACCTCAAGTAGCTGAAGATAAGAATTTCTCACATTCCAGTTTGTCCTGTGACCATCCACTTGTCAAAACAGGATAACAATATTATGTCTACAGTCTATCTACACAGATTAAATCAATTTGTTTACTTTTCCCAACAAAAGTAAATGTATTTTTCTCATTCAGTTCAATTTTAGAGAAATTTCTTCTTATCTTTTAAATCAATAAAAAATTAATAACAGCCAACTGGAAATAGGGTTACAAAGGCAATGAATGCTAGACAATTCACTCAAAGGTAAAGGAGACTTGATGCAAAAAATGTGGTTCTACAGAAGGATGCTGAGGATACCATGAATCAAACATGTGAGCAATAACAAGGTTTTGGAGAGGATGCAAATGGAAAGGAAATTTATATTTAACATCAGGAACAGACAGCTAAAACTTTTGGGATACATAATGAGAAAGGAGGGCTTACAGAATTTAATACTCACAGGACAGATAAAAGAAAGGAGAGACAGGAGAAAGCAATGTGAGACATACTTGATGAGTTTAAGCAAGTGGATGGAATAGCAGGATTTAGGAGAGATACCAAGAGAAAAAGTTTTAAGAGTGACAAAGGTAAGTGGAGGACCATTTTTGCCTACGTACTGAAATGTAAATGTAAAGAAGACGAATGAAGATATAAGAAAACGTATAACCTGTAAGAATTTTCTGCCTACTCATCATATTATGTAATTTTTAAATTTAAATATCAGTGTGATATTGACTATGTTGGCAGAACAGGTCAAAGTTTGGAAGAATGAGTCAACTAACACATACCGGTCAATGTCTGCAAGAGAGGGGTGAATAATTAACTTAAGTACATTAATGTATCTGGTTCACCAATCACTTAACATTTGATTAAACCAGCAGTGTATCTGGTATCATAGCCCAAACTTGTTCTCAGTGTTGAGTAGGGCTAATACCAATTATCAAGTGAAAGTTTTTGAAGCAATATACATTAAGCTCTACTGATCTTCTCTCTGTAATATCTCTTGGTTGATAGGCTTAAAGGCAATTAGACTTTAATATAATGTTTCATATAACATTAGTCTGGGATTGTCTATTTTTTAGTTGCAGTGAAGATTTTTTTAGTTGCACTGTCATATAAATATTTTTGCCACTTCTTTTATGTGCTATGTCCCTTCAGAATGTAGGTGATCATGGCCTCCCACATCTTCCTGTCCTCTTGAAGCTCTTAACAGGTTTTGTCTTTCTGTATTTTTCTCAAGCCTTGTTCTATTATCCACTGTTTTGTGCTGTTTTCCTCTGCCTTCTTTTTCTCAATCTGTCTTGTGAGTATCAGATTTTTCTAGCCTTCCTTCCTCATTATGTGCTCCATAAATTTCAATTGCCTTTTCTTGAGGTAAATGTAAGTTTCTTTTTTGCTTTATTTTTTCCAAAATCTTGTCATTGCTCACATTTTTAGTCAATGGTATTCTCAGCATTTTTCTGCAGAACCATATTTCTGTTGCTCCAAGTCTGTTTTTCTTCTTTGGAGAGATTGTCCAGCATCCATTGCCAAGTGAGAGGCACCCAAAAAAAATATAGATATAAAGACCATGGTTTATACTAAATACCCAAATGTTATTCAAGTTCCTTCATTCTTATGTTACATAATATTTCATTACTCTTTTTTTTGTTTCTAACAAAATTTTTCTTTCTCTTAATACTCTGCTTAGCTTTTGGAATGCATCTTTGGAGATCCCAATGCAGGTTATTTTTCTTTGAGAATAAAGCTTTAAAGTGTTTTAAATCAAAATTCTTGATAAAATTTAGAAATGCCCTTTACTTTGAATTTCAACATTAAACTCAAGTTTTAATAGTTAACAGAAAAAAAAAGATAGATTAATCATTTCTGAGTGATCAGTTTTTCACTTTCATTTAAGATAATTATAGATATCTAAATTCTCCCAAGAATGCATAACAATGTTCTTCATCACAAGATTATTGAGTTCAAATAATTGTCTTCGTGTTCTTCACTGAGAAGTATCTCATTAGGATATTACTTTCTTTTCTGACCTGAACATCATTTGTGATTCAAAGAATCAACTCTTCATACAAAGAACTAAAGTTGTTATTCTTGCAATTAGCTTGATCAGTTTTACTATGAAAGACAAGCAGACACACTTAAAAATATTGCTGAGAAAATTATACTCTAATTCTTTGATAACTGACCAGCACTTTTTAAATTCTTTATTAAACACCGAAAGAATATCTGTACTGTTGAAAAGGTCAAAATGATTCAACATTTTCAATAGAAATTTTAATAAATCTATTTCTCTTGATTTGAAGAAAAAGAGTTAAAAAAATCACCAAAGCAAATTGCTTTGGCATTGAAATAGTTTCTCATAGAAATAAATTATGGTTGTTCTAGAAATTATTTTTGGATATTAATCTTTGAATCATCAACTAAACAAAGGATGTTGGATTTAATTTATTATTCAAAATTTTATATTCCTACCTTTTCTGTGTTTAAGGTTATACTTTTATAGAGATATTAATACTTGCATATATCTTAATTTCCTTTAAAAAAAATATTTCTTCTTTTATGTGCCAAGCATCTTCAGGATGTAGGTGATCATGGCTCTCCATATCTTCTTTTCCCATTGAAGAAGTTCTTAACAAATTTTGTCTTTTTATTTCTCTCAAACTATCTATTTACTCAAGTATGTTACACACTGCTTTCTTCTTTCCCTCAATTTATCCTGTGAGCATCAGATTTTCCAAGCCCTCCTTCCTCATCACATACCCAAGAAATTTCAATTGCCTCTTCCTGATGTTAAGCAGAAATTTCCTTTTTGTTTTCATGTTCTCTAATACTTTGTTGTTGCTCACATGTTTGGTCCATGGTATCCTTAGCATCTTTCTTTAGAACCACATCATCTTTGAGATTGTCCAGCATTCACTGCCATATAAGAGGACAGGTATTGCATAATATTTCAGTCCTCTTTTCTTTGTTTCTAATGAAATTTTTCTGTCTTTTGATACTCTGCTTAGCTTTTGAAATGCATCTTTGGCCATCCTAATACATATTCAGATCTCAGTGTCACACTTTCCGTCTTCTTTTAGAACACTTCTCAGATATTTAATTTTTTTACTTGCTTGATTTTAGCATTGCTGATTTTTAATTTTCATTTTAAGCTCATCCTTTTGCTGACAACCATGAATTTTGTCTTCTTGTAGTTTATATTTAGTTCTTTTATTTCTGCTTTCCTTTCCTACCTTTTGTAGGAGTTTTATACTTAGCCGTAAAGCATGAAGAGACTCAGTCTGTTATTATAGCTATAATGGTATGTACATATTGTATATCTCATTTTTCAGAAAAGTTCTATTAATAAATATGCTAAATACTATAGTCTGATCAGAATCTGACAGAATGAAAGGATGAAGAACAAATAGGAAACATTTTTAAATCTAAAATGCTTTACTTACATATTAATGTTCCAAAGAATGTGATATGGAGAAAGAAATTCTGAAATTTTGAATTTTCTTTGATTTTCATTGGTTTAGCAGGTTTCATATACATTTAATTTGTTAAGCAGCATTAGTTTAAATTATGGCATGAAAAAGCTTTTTATTTGTTATGGTGTACTGCATTTTATAATAAATTGTACACGTATTCCTTTTATCAATTTATCAAAGAAAAGTTTATTTAAAAATATTTGTTTTTGTCTATTTAAGACAGTCAGTCAGTTAAGTGCCATACGTGATACACGCTTAGGCGATCATGTCTCGAAAGAGACATGACTGACTGGTCAGAGGATTATCCTGCAGTAGGTTGCCATTGCTTTCTGCGGTAGACTGGTTGCCGACCAAGGCTATAGAACCCAATCTGTCCTGTTATTTAACCCATAACTAGAAGGAATAGATGGATTAATACCTTTCCCAAGGGTATTTGCGCGGAAATGAATGGAATGAATTCTGCTGAAATTCGAACTTGGCTCACCAATTTCTCGTTCTGAGCTGATATCCACTGCACCACAACGCACATCCCTGACCAAATTTCAAAATCTTCTGAAGCAGTCTTTTGTTAGAATAATTTTTTCAGCACCCCCTCATAGTGATACTTGTTTCTTTATTTGTTTTCAATAATAGTTTTTATATTTTCTTTTATTTCTTCAGTTATCATTATCATTTTGTTTTCTTCTTTTATATGCTGGGTTCCTTCAGGATGTAGGCGATCATGGCCCTCCACATGTTCCTGTTGCTTGTAGCTCTTAATAAGTTTTGTCTTTCTGTTATTTCTCCTAAGCTCTGTTCTATCATTCATTTGCTCAAGCCCATTAAGTATGTCATGGACTACTTTCCCATCTCTCTGTGAGTATCAGATTTTCTAAGCCTTCCTTCCTCATTATGGGTCTCAGGATTTCAACTGCCACTTCCATTATGTTTCCTTTTTGTTTTTATTCTTTCAAAAATCTCATTGTTGCTCACATGTTTAGCCCATGATATCCTCAGCATCCTTCTGTAGAGCCATATTTTGTTTGCTTTTAATTTCTCCATCTTCTCAAGTCCATCAAGTATGTTAAACATTGCTTTCCCTTGTCATATTTTGCTCTATCCACCCCATGAGTATCAGATTCTTTTAGCCTTCCTTCCTCATTACATGTCCTAGAAACTTCAGCTGTCTTTTCCTGATATTAAGTATCAGTTTCCTTTTTGTTTCCATTCTCTCCAAAACCTTGTTGTTGCTCAATACTTCCATTCAGCATCTGGAATGGGTCTTTGGTATCTCAGTGTTGCACTTACTGATTGAAACCCGACTGAATTGGCGTCAGTCAGCGATTCTATCTCTGAGCTATGGGCGATCTTATATATATAAGATATATAGGTCAGAACTATATATATATATATATATATATATATATAGAGAGAGAGAGAGAGAGAGTTTTGGCCTATGCCTGTCTGCAAATGTCAGATACATGAATATATATATATATATAAACAAAGATTTGATACCAAAGAGCATAAATATTGATTAGAAAAGGCATGAAGGCATTTTCTATTTTCTTTTTTTTTCTTTAAATAATTGTTTGTGCCAACACTTCATATAATAGTTTGCCAAATAGTTGGCAACAATAGATTTTTCACAGAAAAATAGTAAATGAGGCAAATAAAATTCTCTCTTAGTTTGCACGGTACTGATTAGTGTAACTTAATATAGACTGCTTGAGTACACATAAATGGGTTGTCAAGTAAGTGTTGGCCTATGACTGAGTCAAGCGCAGACTGAGTCATTTTTGAAGAGTGACTTGGGCTGCTTGATCTTATACTGGCATGAACATGTGGACAAATCCAGATCTCTAGTTTCTGATTTGTTTCTCTCACATAGTCATCATCACACTGGCATTTAAACTTATACACTATAGAACTATTCTTAAAGTAGGAAAGAACATCCTTAACAAAGTGTGGAAACACCAAATTAGCCCCCAAAACAATACATAACCTAACAGTTAAAAAACCTCAAGTAATGCAAGCTGATACTCTGTCAGCAAGCATTTGACTTTTTCCACCTCGCTTTGGCAGTTTCAAGTAAACACGAGAAAGACCAGTTTCAAAAACTGCTGGTTCTTTAAAGCATCTGATCTTATGCTTGATCATGCATTTTATGATATTTATAGGATACGTGTGACTTAAAATGGGATAATGTTCTTAATTTTTTGATCAAGTGTACAAGGAGAACAAATCATTAGTGCATGACAGACTAAGGTAGAAATCAGGTTAATCATGTAGGGCTCAGGGACTAAAGAATTCCACTTAGTGTATAGACTTGTGAATGTAGGTTTACAATAAACACTGGCAGTAAACAAACCATCTCTACATTCAACAAGAACATAAAAAAGAGCAAAGTATATTTATTCTCCACTTCCATAGTAAATTGCAACAATACATTCAGTTGGGTATGAAAAGCTGTAGCATCATCAATGGAATCAAAGATGGAAAACGTATTATTGACTTACCGCAAGTATACATGGGGTTTATGACATTTTTTAAAATAAAAGACTCTCATAGAAACCAACAAAAATATTTGCTAAAACCAAATGCAAGGGACTATCCATCAAAACCCCATCAACTTGGGCTAAGATGGTATTATCAAAACAAAACTCAATCCCCTCTGTTTTTTCTGCATTAACTTAAAAAACAAAGCTTCTAGAATTACAGCAGTATCCAGGTGTCAGTACAAATATGTAAGGTATGCAAACTAACAATATCAAGACACTAAAAGTTTGTTCTCAGAACAAATTTCAGAAAACTTAAATGAATCTGAGATTAGTGGAAAATAGGCCAGAAACAGCAAGAAAAATTTCAGCCAATCATTTGGTCAATTCATCCTGTGCAGAATCAATTCATCCTGTACAGAATCAATTCATCCTGTACAGAAACAATTATAGACAAAATCTGTCTAACAATGTCATAAACACTAAAAGTTTGCCAGCACAAAACCTGACATTTTTTTCTTGATCTAATGTACCTTCAGTAAACCATACATCTAATGTGACTCTCTACAGACTTCGAAATAGGGTTGCTCTTATATAGTGAGTATAACCATCTCTGTGTTCTAAAATCTATTTGCTGGCATTGTCACAAGGTTTTACAAGATCAATCTTCCAAAATTCTGAGGAATCATGTTTAAAATTGCATCCATTTTAACAAAATAGTTCTGAATGTTTAAAATGATCAATCTTAAGCATTTATTATGCTTAGTGATATAAATATCACTTCTAATTTTTGATGGTCTGGAAGTGCCAAGCAAGGAAATCACATTTTGCAGAGAGAGATGAATATTCAATAGATAATTTGAATAATCTGGTTTTGCGCAGAAAAAATTTATCAAGAAAAAGAGGTTCTATTGATATATATACATATATGAAGGTTTTATTTGTGTGTGTGTGTATATATATATATATATATATATATATATATATATATATATATATATTAGTTAATGTTACTGGCCAACGTACACTTAGACAAATGTTTCTACATAAATGCACACATGTACTATCACACACTTCACCATGCAAAATATTCCTCATACATATATTTAAAAATTGTCCATTGTTTTAATATACATGACACGTATTAACATGAAGATACATATACAAATATATTAATGTTACCATCCAACTTAAACAGACAAGTGTTTCTATGCAAACATACACATATAATATTATACATTTTACCATCCACAATATTCCACGCACATACATTTAAAAATAAAAAATATCTCTTGCTTTAATACATGTGATGCATATCTAACTAATAAGAATTAATCCCAAATCACAACATACCAGTCAGTGGGAACTGTGAAACTCATAACTTAAGAATGAGTCTGAGTAGAAGTATGTTACTTTACTAAATTAAATAGAATAACTTTTCATTCATGCCCTCTTTTCTGCTCTTTTGCAACACAAGAGAGGTTAATTTTAAAACAAAATCAAAGGGTTAATATTAATGTCAATAATAGCAGAACAGTATAATTTGTCGGCTGTCATTTTGTTCCCCAACAAAACTTTTTTGAAGCACAAAAAATAAATTCAAGAAAAAAAAAATGCTAAAATAAAATAATGCAACAAAATCAAGCAAAATGCTGTGGGGTGGGCACATCAGCCATACAAAAATCAGCCAAAAAATTAATTTATTTTTTCGGCAAAGTCTGACCATACAATCAAGAATCTACTTTGAAATAAGGAAATAATTTAAATAATATCATTTTTTCATGACCCTAAAATGAAAAAGAAAATGCAGAGGGAAAAGTGTTGAAGATCAAATCTTATCAAAATCAGAGACTGATCAGTTTCATAAATTTTTGAAGCTTATAAAAGTGTGTGTGTGTGTGGGGGGGGGGGGACTGAGGGGCCAGCCCAAATTCTGTGGGGGTGGAGTCTTAGCTCCTTCTGCCTCCTAGAATTGCCACTGATACCAGTAGACTGTGTCTGTGTTGTTTTAAATTTTTCTCTTGATCTCTAATGAATAAAATTGATAACATGTTAGATTGAGATGCATTTCCTATTTTGTTCTTGTACTTTATTCTATTTTCTGATTATTGTTAAAATCTGATCCATATATTCCAATCAGATATATCTATATATGTGCATATATATACAAAAAAATAATAAAAACTTGGAGGTTTGAGTAACTAAAGGAAAATAACTGAGATATCCAGAAAAGGCATGGCACGTGGAACTAGAACAATCTAACCCTGGTGGATGAAATAGTATTCAGTTCAAAATTCCAATGTCTATCACCTTAACTAGGCCAGAGCATTTAACAACTGAAACATTATGAATTTCATAATACAGAGGAAGACTACAGTCATACAATATAAACAGTGTAAATTCTGTTGAGCACTTAAATATTAAGATAACTTACTTAGTATAATTGCCTAAATTTATTCCAAGTTTTGCTTTAATTTTCCCATGATATAAAATTAGAGATAATCTGAGTCATTATTTCTTCTATATTCAAACAATTGCCTTCACCTTTGCTGTTGCTGTTATCATGTTCTGGCCATCCTCAGAGATATATCAATCTGGGTCACCTATAAGGAATTCTGAATTGATCTCTTTATTTAATCTATGGAGATAGATTGTTCTTACTCCACTGCTCATGTCTATCGACATTGTTTAGTTCTTACTTTATTTAGTACTGTTCAGATATTGCTCTCCCATTTTCACTGAGTGCATGTACACATTGCCCAATCCAGAGATTGAACTCACATCATCCAATTCACAAATCAGTGCTTTTGTAGTAAACTTAGAACCTTAAATTTAACCTGGCTGCTGATTAGGTTGCAATTACTGCTGCTGGCTGTCATGTTTTGACTGTTGCTGCAGTTGTTACTGTTATTTGTCTTTATTTTCAGTTCACATATTGTATTTATTTCAATGCTATGCCTACTAAGGTGGCCCTCATAGCAAATTCACTGATTCTCTCAGACATTTAACTCTCCAGTGTTCTTCCTTGTCCAGTATTTTCACTCAGAACAGCAAAGATGAGGACAGTGTTGTATTAATTGATCTCTGCACCCAGCGCCCCTACCTTCACTGTAATAGAAAGTCCTGCCTACTACCATAATAGCTAGGCAAGAATTTTTCTTTTGTTTGTAAGTTCAATTAAAGCAGAATAAAGTTTTTTAGAAGTTGAATCTGAGCCTTTGTTCTCATTACAGACAGTAGTCAGAATATAGTGTAAATAACTCCACACCCAAGAAATTCAGACAAAAATTATCTGAATCATTCATCCATTTCACTGATAATCTGTCTGTGCTAACACTTTTCATGACTTTCAATATTCTAAATGTTTTGCAGTCGTCTTTCAACGTCTTTTTCAGTCGTCTTTCAACTTGAAAGATTCTCATTTTATATTTCAAGCAGGATTTTCTTAAAATTACTTAGTAGACCAACTTACATTATATATGCTTGGTGACTTTTTGACAAATAAAGATTTAATTTAAGAAAGTTTTGCCTTATTTTTATTGGTAATTTCCTTTTAGATGTTTAATACTCTAACTTTATCAACAATCCTCTTTTGATGAGCTGTCCACTTAAAAGTATTTGCACTTTATTTTTCTTTCTCAAAAATAATTTTCTGCATGTCTCAGCTTCTTTATGTTATACTTAAGTTTTTGTACCCTAAGAAATTATTTACTGTTTATCCAGAAATCTTGAAAATGACACTGAACCACTTAACCCACTAAATAGTTTAGTTTGATACCCTTGGCATCTCTTACCAAAGCTAAATCTATAGTAAAAACAGAAGTCTTCCTATTTGTAAATCTTCAGAGCTTCATGTTATTATTTCGAATGACTTCAAGCAAAAATGTTATCATTTGAAACCAAACTAATTTCTCCTGAAAAAATACAAGCTTATTTGTTTAAGTTAGATAAATATTAATTTCATGTGCATAAGATTGCATTCCAAGAAAGAAGTATTTCTCTATTTAGACAAGCGTTTTACCCAAATCCAGATTCAGCTAACCCAGAATTTGAAGATGTTTCAAAATGAAATTTTAAAACATTTTTATATTTTCAAGAACAAAGGATAAATTCTGTAGAATTCTGTTTTCATATAAAGTCAAAGTCCTCAATTTCTGGTGGATAATGATAATTTATATAAACAAAACAGATTTTATATCAAGTGGAGTTTTCAAATTCATGTGTCTTTACTTAAACCTCTGCAAACTTTATAAAAGATGAAAATTGAGGAACGAACAAGGTTTTGTAAAATAACTTTTTCTTTTATGCAGAAGTCTGGTAAGTTTTAAATTGTCCTTGATAAGAGTCTTTATTGTTATATATATATATATATATATATATATATATATATATATATAGGGTAAGTATTATTTAATTACTTAGTTTTTGATCATAATTAAATGAGACCAGTACACAGTTGTAGTAAAAAGTATTCGATACAATTATATTGTAGAACTTTTGAATATTTTTCATTCATAAAGTATCATTGGTTGATCCAAAAATATGTTTTGATACTTTTAAGACCAGATGTTTTAATCACAGGTCTACATTTAAATTAGAAATCTTAAAAAATTATACAAAATTGGCTAGCCATGTGTAGAAATTGAAATTAAACTATGGAAAAGATTCAGGCATAGCTTGGAGTATAGGGAAAACAGCCAAGCCTTACAACAGTGGCAAAATATGTACACTAAGCCAGGAAAAAAGTTAGCAATTATGTTATTTCCAAACAAAAAAGAATTACTGAATGAAAGAACAGACTTTATGACTAAGTGTAACCATACTAAAAAAATACTTATTAAGATCATGCAACCATGAATGAAAATGTTATAACTTCTAATTTTGAAAATTGTGTGTTCAGAAAAATCCCCATTATGTGAGCATTGTTAAAAAAACGGTAAAATCAGTAATTGTAAATTGCCTGACCAGCAGATGGTAGAAACATGGGTTGTGTAATATAACTTGTTTACAAATTATATATATATATATATATATATATATATATATATACAAATGAATAAGGAATGAAGAAAATATTTACAATGTTCAAAACATTAATTTAAAACAGTGTTCAATATAGAGCAATGAATATTTATTATAAATTATACTTTTGAACGTGTCCAAACTACAATCCACTACAAAGCGTAAATTTTGTTTCATCAGGTAGTAAGCGTTTACTACCTGATAAGACATTGTTCTTTCAATGTCAAAACAAAATGCACACTTTTGTCGTAGATTGTAGTTTGTGACAGGTTCTAAAGCATAATTTATAAAAATACATACATATATATATATATATATATATATATATATATATATATATGTATATATACAAGTGTGTATGTGTGTACATTTTTCATGTGTTAATATTTGTGTACATTTTTTATATGTCTATATATGTTTTTATGTGTGGGTACATTTTTATATATATGTGTGTGTGTGTATTTTTCATATATATGTGTGTGTGTGTGTGTGTTTACATATATATATATATATAAATATATGTCTGCGGATGACTATATAAATATATGTATATGTGTGTGTGCATGTGTGTGTGTGTGTACATTTTTATCTATATGTTTTGTCATATCTGAATAAAGTGTCACTGCCAATATTTGAGTTTGAACACAGATCAACAGAGAACTAACACAGTCAACCTTGTTTTGTTGTAATTAGAGGAATTGTGCTGCTGGGATCACATGACATTGTAAAAATAATATATATATGGGTACATAATAAGCATTCAAAAGGCAGAAAAAGTCTGAAAGTATTCTTTGAAGGCATTATTTCTAGTATCTATGACTCTACAAAAGTGGTGACAAGTATTCGTTTGAACTCATGCAAGAAAACAAAAAATATATGTATCCTACATGTCATAATAGGATATTCAGCTAATACTTACAACTTCACCAAAGAGACTTCATATTCACAAGGCTACAGAGAAATAACCAGTCAAAGTTATTCAAAAATTAATCTATAAAATATTCAGCGGAGTAATAAGAACTAAAAATAGAAGAACTAAAACCTATCATGATATATATATATATATATATATATATATATATATATATATATATATATATATATATATATATCATGGCACTAAAAGCAACAATAAGAACAACAATTGCAGCAACAAAAACAACAATATGAGCAGCAATTACAGTTACAACACAACAACACAAGTTTTTTTAATTATTAGTTAAAACTATAGAAGAAAAAACATCAGATTTTCACTTCAGGTGCTCTTGCTAATTCAGTTAGTGAATTTTTATACAATCCAAACAAAATGAAGGAATCTTCAAAAGGGATTGTTCACATTAAAATGATGAAAATAAAGTTTGTTTATTATTAAGAAAATTGTCCTCCACTGGACATGAAAAGCATGTAAATTCTATTTTTCCAAAAAACAGGTGAGATACATTTTGATGACAGTGTAGTAATACTATTGATAAGTTTTGTTGATAGGAGTTCATTATTCAGTACACATTGGCAATTTCTTAAATTAGTAAAGTATGACAATGGAGATATTGTCACTTATGCAAGAGTCATGAATCAAGAATGCAAGATGTTCAAGTTAAATGAATTAACTCTGGATTTATTTAAATGCCTAATATTCATACAGAGCTTAATTAATAAGGACACAGAAATAAATTCCAGAATACTTGCTAAATTAGAAATTAACTCTCCTGAAAATAGCAGCATAATATCAATGCATTGTAAATCTAAAACTTGATACTGCAAGGATTGAAGAGACATTTCACAAGTATATAGCATCCAACCATCTAAGCAAAAAAGACAACAGATGTTTTTCTTCTCTTAATAAATCATTAAAAAAAACAATAAATACCTCTCAATACCTAATACTTGTGGAGGTAAGCCTTTAAAAATTAATTGTTTTTTAAGAACAAAAAATGCCACAAATATGGGTGTGTAGGACACAAAAGTACTTGTTGCAAATACAAAAAATGCAAGAAAAATAAAATGTATGTGAACATGGTAAATACATGGGGTAGATTCAAAAAGCGTAAAGAAAAAATTATCAAGACTTTGAATGTGCATTTAACTGAGTGAGAAACATCTCAAAAGAGGAAATTTGTTTTTGAGAAAAGTAATAATATAAAATATAACTACAACTAGATACTGGATCTTATATCACCATCATAAATGGTGATATCACCATTGATATAAGATCACCATGATATTTTTGACATGGAGAAAAATGGGTAAACCAAGTTTATTAACTTCTAAAAAAGTTACTCATTGAGTTTCAGGAATTAAAGAGACTAAAAAAACTAGATGTAATCTCCAATCAACAATAGATTATTCTGAATAGGCATCACCAACAATTTATGTAAAAAAAAAGAAATAATAAAATCTGAATATATGCTGAATATTCAATGGGGCTAAATGGAAGTTTGACACAATATAACTTACCCGTTACCAATTTCAGAGGAAATTTTTGCCAAATTAAATGATGATAAGTTTTTTTCTAAATTAGATTTACAAGTATTACCAGAATGTAAGGCAACAGCATTAAGAAATAACAATACAAGTAAATACTTCAAACCTGGAGATAAGGTGTTTCTTAAAATGTATTAACATGGAAAAGAATACTGGATAGATAGTGTTATAAAAAAACAGATTGGCAAAATGATACAGGGACAAAGGTGGGAACATAAGTGACACTTTTATCAGTTAAAATGAAGATTCATTGATTTAAAAAGTCTTCGAAAAGAAATATTGTATGACATGTTTGACATACCCATGCCATCAGAAATTGTTGAACCAAGTTTTATGGTAAGAAAAAAAGAACAGCAACAGAATTTTTAAATATTGAACCAAAGCTGAAAAAATATAGATTCTAAAGGAGGTTGTCTCAAAGAAGAAATGTCATATAGGAATATATAAATTTTCCAAAATTTGAGTTTGGACAGAGATCACCAGAGAACAAACATAGTTGACTTCATTTAGATGTGATTAAAGGAATCGTGATGCTGTTATCACATGACATTGGAAAAATAATATATATATGGATACATAATAAGCAGGCGAAGAAAGAAAAGAAAAAGGTCTGACTGTATTCTTCAAAGGCGTTATTTCAAGTATATGTGATTGTACAAAATATATAAATAAATGTGTGTGTACATTTTTTATCCATATATGTGTGTGTGTGTGTGTGTGTGTGTGTGTGTGTGTGTGTGTGTGTGTGTGTGTGTGTGTGTGTGTGCATTTTTTATCTATATATATATGTATATTTTTAATTTATTTGTTCAAACATTATTTTTAATGGATACTTTTTTATAATTAAACAGTATATTTATTTATATCTACCGGACTGAATAATCGAGGAATCTTGTTAGGAAAATATGTGTCCTCCAGCAAGATTTGAACCTGTATCCCTTAATAATGTTTAAATAAATAAATAAATTAAATTAAATATATGTTGCATTTAATCTATTTCAGAATAGATTTCATAAAATTTTGTAAATACATTCTTTTTTTTTACATTTGTTTATATTAAGATACAAAAACAAAACAGATATGAATTCTTAGAAAAAATCAGGAAAACGTGTATTTAAAAGCATTGTTTTGGACTTTGTTTGACTGTAAGTCCTCTGTGGTTGAGTAGGCTAAAACATGTCAGATCAATTGATGGTTTCTCCTTTTTTTACAAACTTTGTGGACAGTTTCCTCACACTAAAACAAGAACAAAAATCTTTGTTTTTGAGTTAAGTTTAAAGAAAGTTTATGGTAGATGCTGCTGTGTTTTCATGTAGACTAGGTTACATTTGTCATTCATGTACATTTGTGGCTTGTCTGTCATCAACATTTCATATATTTAATGGAAAGTTTACTGAGAAGGGTTCTGCTTAACAAAGTCAGTATGTTGTAAGCAGGTAGATATGATTTTTACATTAGGCTGCACAAATGTTAATGGATATGAGGCATGCACGGCTTTATCAGACTGGATTTATAAGCTAACGGCAGCTGATTCACCCAAAATTTGCTACTTTTTATCATCGCCTTGCTGAAATGGAATCTGTGGCACCCCAAACCAAGAAAGATGTGATCCACTTGTACACTTGACCATGAAGAGCACATTCAACAGGCTGTTGGAGATGATCCAGGTATTTTGGATATCTCATTGTACCACATGGAGGATACTTCAGGAGCATCTCATTTGCAATATGTGCTGGATCTTTCGTCCTTGTTTTAACCCCAAATATTAGGAACAACAAAATATAACAAACACAGTGAAATATATTTTGAAACACAAAAATATTCGTTGTTTTATTCTCACCAACCAGTATACAACAGGATTGGGTGAGATAACAAATTACTGTCTACATGTCATGTATTGTCCAGCAGCCATGTTGTCGTTTTTCCTTACCCTTTTTGTGATAAGTCAGTGAATCATTAGGGGAGAGTTGCCTCCTCTAACACCACCCCTTTTTAGTCTTTTGTTTGTATGACTTATTTCAAGAATTTATTTGCAGTCGATAAGGTTTTCTCTGATGGCTATACAATTTTCTAAGTATAGATTTTGGTGGAGTTCTAGGATTATCCTTTGGTATATCATGGGAGCAGTTCAAAGGTGTCCAGTAGGATATCTAGCAGTAAGTTGAAGTTTGATTTGGTCTCTGTAAGGTGAGAGGATTGTAATTGGTTTGCATGTTGAACCCAAACTGTAACATTTCCAGAATT
The DNA here is from genome assembly GCA_037127315.1 of Ascarosepion bandense. Lineage (NCBI taxonomy): Eukaryota > Metazoa > Mollusca > Cephalopoda > Sepiida > Sepiidae > Ascarosepion > Ascarosepion bandense. The sequence goes on along the minus strand of JBBBDQ010001908.1, from coordinate 1,587,426 downwards.
ACATATAATGCGTCCTTGAATACATTTTTCTTTGCCATTACGGTCGTCTTTAGCAAGTACAGATTGTCCTGGTGGTTTATTGTCTAGCAGCCATGTTGTTGTTCTTCCTTACCCTTTTTGTGAAGAGTCAATGAATCATTAGGAGAGAGTTGTCTCCTCTAACAACCCTCTAGTCAGTCACCACAGAACTTTTGCTGATGGTTTATCATACAGATCCTCTTTTTGGCTCTTCAGTCTTGTTTACAGATGAGGCAACATTTGGAAGAGATGGAATAACAAATTTATACAACCAACATTTGTGGGTAGATCAGAAATCCCATAGACACCAGCATCAATTTACGATTAATGTATGAACTGGAATTGTAGGTGTCTGTCTGATAGGTCTATATGTTTTACCAGGACATCTTACAGGAGCTGTTTACAGGGACTTTATGTCAAACACACTTTGAGACATGCTAAAAGAAGTACCCCTCACTAATACAAAAACACATATGTACCCTCCACTAATACAAAAACACAAATGGCTCCAGCATATTTTAGTCACATTGTTCATAATGCACTGATTGACATCTAACCTTGATATGGATAGATAGGGAAGGACAAGTTTCATGGCCTGCACATTCCCTTGACTTCAGTCTTTTAGATTTTTATCTGAGGGGTCACCTAAAACAATTGGTTTATGCAGCAAACATTAATAATGCAGAGATGCTTCATCAACGAGACAGTGGGGGCCTTCAAAATCATTTTGAAAGTATTTGAAACGGTCCTCCAATCAATGGTCTGACAAGTGTATGCATGTATAGAAGCAAGTGGAGGATATTTTGAACATTAGTTATAAGTTGCTGTGGTGAAGTACAACAATGACCTTTTGGACATTATAATATTTTTTATAATCATTTCACCCCAAGCAAGGCAGTACTGCCACTAAGCCACAGGTAATTACATGAAAGGTGAATGAGAAGAAAGAGGATCAAGATACAGCGGGTGTCAAAGAAAGGATAAGAGAGAGATGAGAATACTGGTGCACAGGGCATTACATGAGAGTAGAGTGGGAAGTAAGAAGAACAAGATACAGAGGGTGGCGGGGGAAAAGATAAGAGAAAGATGGAAAGCAGGGATTAATCAAAGGGTTCAGTTCAAAATTCTTAGCACCTGAAGAAGGCCAAAGTGTACAATGGCCAAAACATCATACAAATGGCAACCAAGATGAGAACAATAATCCAAATAATGTAAATAGCCTATTAAATGCTTTGGAAATATCCAGGGCAACAGCTCAAGTTTTGTTGCTCTTATCAATAGCCTGGTATATGTATTTGGTGATGCTCGTTAGCATATCAGTGGTAGACCTGGCAAAGCAGAAGCCATACTGTTTATCAGAGAATAGGTTTTGGAATGTTAGATGCTGTACCACTTCAGCAATGATAATAGCCTCAAACACTTTGCCAAAATTTGGTAAGAGGCATGATAAGGTGATAATTAGAGGGGTCTGAGGTTTCTCCAGAATTTTGAAAGACAAGAACTACAAAGATAACTTCCAACAAGCAGAAAAGCAAGAAGTAGTGAGGCAATAGTTGTAGAGTTTGGACAATACAGGGAGAGTCCATTTCTTTAGGGCAATAACTGGGATTCTGTCACCTTTGCTTGCCTTATTGGGATCAAGCTTAGAAATCATGTTAAAGACCAGAGAGGGAGTTATGTATACATCACTCAGTTGAGCCTCAGTTCTGGGTGGGAAGTCATGTGTGGTTACAACAGACGAGTTAAATGTGAAGTTGGAGGAAAATTTACAAGCAGAGCACTGGACTCTGTTTGCTGTAGCTTTGAGGACCTCAAATTTATTGAATAAAGGAGGGATTGAGGGTTTGTTGTTGTTTAAAATTTCTGCTAGTAGTCTTTGTAACCAAACTTGTGGGCTGCAATACTGCTTCATTTTATGGACATTTTATCTTATTTTAGTATCAAGAACCCATCCCAAAAGTTTGTAAAAGTATTTTTGATACACTCCATATATACAAGGCGTGATGGATATACTGTCATTTAAATTATGCAAAAATGCAAATGACACTGACATCTCATATTAAGATATATTTACCAAAATTATACAAAAATATCTTGAAATACTAAAGAATAAATTTATTCAATAAAATCACTATTAAAAATCAAAAATATAAAATGGCAACAATTTAATCATGACACCCAGTGAATGAGCTGAATGACATATGGTGAGAGCTTAAGGAATTTGTTTTCATTATGATAGGGTAGTAAAAATTCCTGATTAAACCAAAAGGGAATGAAAACAAGAGAAGTGGGGGAAGATGCTTCATTAATTAGTAACATTGAGATGTAGGTTGGGCTGAGAACTTTTTTATCCTTGTAATACTGGTATCTTGTACAAGCACCCAAATTTGAATAACTTCTTTTTTTTTTTTCTTTCAAGATATGGGTAAAATAGCAGAACAGACTGGGTTCTATAGCCTTGGGTGAAAAATGGTCTAGGAGAAAGAATACTCTGAATTCAAAACAGGCTGGTGAGGATTGGGCTTTGTCAGGCTGCCGTACCCAAAGAAAACACCACTGCGGCTGCAGTACATGTGGTGCTCTTATGACCCTAATGTGTCACTGGATATCTATCATTTTAGAAATTATTTTGTCAATCATTTGGGCAAGATACCACAAAATAAAACAATGTCATCAAGAGAATTTTTCTGTTCATTGTAGAAGACAAAACCATTTCCTGTAGAACTCTCACATCTAGTATTGCATAACTGTCCAGTAAAAAGATTTAATGTAAAAAAAGGCTCTTATTGACTGTTTCTAACATAAAACAGTAATCAGCAAAACTAAATGTTGACATTATGTCCTATAATAATTGAAGTAATATTTTAATAAACTAGTTTTTAAATATTATTTTGTTACTATAAAGTAAAATAATTTAATTCTAAATAAATTTAAATATTACTTTATTTTAAATATTACCGATTTTAAATGAAAATCTTTTCTGACTTTTTCCTACCGACAAACTGATGTTATGGCTTCTTTTCTTAGTCTAACAAAGTGAACCTCATGACTTTTCTTTCATGACTTACAATTTTTCATATATAGATTAAATAAATATAATTATGTCAAAGTTTGTTTCTGTGTGGATGACTTAAAATGTACTATTTCTAAAGATTTGTTTTCTTTTAATTTTTTAACAACATAAAATTTCTAATACCTTTTCAAATAAAAAAAATACTGTTACGATATTTCTGAGTTACCTCCTGTAACTGCCAAAGAGACCCCCATGGGCTATCGACTGCATATAAAAATCAGCAGAAAGACAATTCTCTCTTTTTTATTTTCTTCACTCTCACTGACCTGCTAGTCAACTCTTGGACACTTCTTTTATTAGCTTCTTATTCTCATTGAGAATTACCCTAGGACAAGTAAATCAGGCTTTGCCACATTTAAATTTAACTTGTGTGCCTAAAACAATATTTTCCATTTCCCATCATGTTTGGGATAATTGTATATGTTTCCTTCTTGTTATGTTTTAAAGGTTATGTTTATTAGAACCTATGAGTCTCTCATTATTTAAGGATTTATACCATCAATCTTTCATGTTTCTTTCTGATTCCTAAAAGATTTATGTCATAAATCCTCTACATTTAACATATCAATCCTTCTGATACTTGTACTGATGCTAGCATTTCACACAACCCTCAACAATGCACAATAAAACCTTTTGGCATTTTACTCTTTTCTTGAAATTATTAGTGGACTAATGAAAAGATATACACTCACATACACCTTTGGTAAATTTTACTGGAAAGACTATTCCAAGTTTACACTGATGAAAAGTTGCTAGAATTACAGCAAAACATTAAAACTAAGTGAATTCTGCCATAATTTATTTTGTGAAAAATTGGCTAATACATTAAATATGTATAAAATTTGAATGATAAGTCATACACAAATGTACATGTTTGAGTGAAAAGAAATCTATCAAATTTTGAAGGACATGTAACTGGTTTCAGTTGATTTTAAATTCTATATTTCAAGTACTGAAAATTTATAAATGACTCTCAATGAAACCTGAGAAAATGGCTTATTGAGAAAAGAAGAGACCTGCAACATAAAACTGCTTCATTTCAAAAAAATAAACAAGAAAAAAGGTCTAGCTGACTTTTATATGCCTTACATATGAATTGAAGTATTTATCAATTTTCCAACACATTCAAAAGATGCTTTCATTTCAGAGTGACAAAAACTTCTAATAAAAGAGCAAATGCAGCATAAGTTTTTTTTTTCATCAAAAATATTTTTATGTTGCTGATGCCATTTTTAAACTGTTTTGATTAAATTGCTTACTAAAGAATAAATAAAGCTGAATGAGAACAAAGGAAAAAATAGATTCTTTCCTAAATACATATTATCTATCCATAAGGCTAAGGCTGAAAATATGATTGTCAAAAAAAAAAAAATTGCCATAAATCAACTGAAGTGAATTAAATTTTCAGGGTATATTAATAAATAAACCAAATAAATTTCATCTCATACTTTTATTAGAAATATTTACAATTTATTTCAGATGAGAATTTATAACCATCAAGTTTATAATTGAAAATATGTCCCTGAAAGTTACAAACATTGGATAATTCAACATGTTTGACTATACACAAATTACATGCCATAACTAAATGCTACCATTTTGAGCATACTATTCCAGGAAGTTGCAGTTGAGATTAATATCAGCATTAAGGCCATTCTAAGTATAGGATTCTGAAAAACAATGTCTGGTTCTAGAATAAGCTTTTTAATTTTGTTGTTAATAGTTGCGCAGAATATATTACTGATTCCTAATGATTAAATTGTCTTTGTTAATTTTATATTAAACTTCTTTCAGTATTTAATTTAAAACATTATATATGCTTCAACTTGAACATAAGATACATTTTCATTTTTTTTTCATGAGTTCAGACTTGGTTGAAATGTTTATGAAACTACTGCCAACATTAACAGAACATGGACTGAGGGATCCACTTGTGATTGGACAGAATGTTGCTGTTTTCTAAAGTTTCACAGCGGAAATACCAATCTTAAAGGTCAAGATCCTATAGGATGACCGTCTCCTATTGACAATCAATATATGAAAACATTAGTTGAAAAAATCCACTTAAAGAAAATTGACAAGGTGAAGAAACTTGATAAATGGGTTTTACATGAATTCTGTGAAAGTTAGTTTGGTGTTTTGAAATGTGTTTAATGCTGCATCTGCAAAATTCAAATGATCCATTTCTTGATCAAATCATAGCTTATAATGAGAAATCAAACCTTTGTAGATTGTGAATGATCAACACCAATGGCTTGACAACACACCCCCAACACTTCCCAAAATTGAAATTGCACCAACAATTGTGGTCTTGCCATTAGCATTATTCATTACAGCCTTTTCAAATATATCCAGAGCATCACTATATAATTTTACTGTCATCAACTGGATGAAATGCACATTCAGTTATCAAAATATCAGTAGCACTGGTTAATTAATGAAGTCCAGTTCTGCTTCACAACAATGATTGGTAGCATGTTGACATGATACTGCAGAAGCTCATTGACCTAGAATATGAGACTTTGCCATTTCCATGATATTTTTCTGATCTACTGACTACAACTTGAAATACCTTGACAATTTTTTAAGCCGAAAGACATTTTATTGCAAAGAGACAGAAATTGCATTTAACCATTTTTGGTGTCCAACCCTTTAGTTTTATAATAAAGACATAAATAAACTAGTAACTTCATGGAAGAAACATGTAGATGTTCAGGGTTCCTATGTTGATTGTTTCAAACACGGTTTAGTTGCATGAATAAAATAAAAACTGACTCTAAAATTGAACATTATTTTCTGTAATGTCCACTGTAAAATCTGAAATCAGTTATAGCTTTTATAAACAAAATATTCAGTATTATAGGTTTTATGTATAACCCATTGAGGCTCATCACCAAAATGAGATGACAAACATTGTTGCAATGGCAGAAATGGGTAACCTGGAAAACGGAACTTTGTTGTTACTGTTGTGGAGGTTAATTCCTTCTCCATATTGGCAAACATAAATCCAAGCATCAAATAAAAGAAGATATTGAGTTTTATTATAAATGTATAATTTATTTACATATATATGAACTAGTAACTTCTATCTGTTGTTGTTACTAAGTCAAGAGAGTGAGAGAGAGAGAGATTGGTTATATTTGTTGTCAGTGGCATTTCTCTCTTATTGCATTGGTGTTGATATCAAATACTGATAAATACTGATCTGTATCATGTCTCTCTGTCTCAGTGTGCTGGTGTTGACATCAAACATGGGTCTGTTTTGGGGCAGTTTGAATTTAAAAATATATAGCCATTTATTGGCCTGAAATTTTGGTTTTTGAGACTAGTCATAATCTATTGATTTTATTTTAGTTAAAGCAGATATATTCAGAAAACATATTTACACAGTCTGCTCTAGGTCATTGAGTGGTCAACATTCAGTTTGTGTTGAAAATGTGAGAGGCACAACAATATTAACGGGTTTGTTATGGTTACTAAATGGTGATATTTCATCACTTACAATGGAATTGGCTTTTCTGAAAAAAGATAAACTTTATTATCATTTCTAAAAATAACCCTCCCAATTTTACCACCAAAAACAAAGAACCATATGGGGCTGGGATACAGCCTTTCCCCCACATAACAGTTGTGAAAAGATGTTCACACCACTGAACTTCAAAATTCAATTCTCAAATTATAAACTTCTTGATGGTTACACAGCTAACCCTCAATGGCATTTTTCAAGATTAACATACAAATAGGCAAAAACCAAAAGGAACATCTTTAATACAGTATGCCTACTAAAAGATTTTACTATTTACACATACAAAAATATTTGCAAACCTATTTTCATGAAATGATTTAAATAACAAATACCATCCGTTTCAACTTTGAATCTGGTTTTCTGTTGTTTTTTCTTTTCACAATTCATTTCTATTCCTTTTTCTTCATAATTCATTTTCCTGTTATCATTTTATTATGAATGACCAAATAACTTGTATATTTAACTATGCTTCATCACATAAGAAGTTGATTTCAAATATATAATGATATTAGAAGATATGACCTTCAAATGTAAACAACATATTGCAAATTTGAGTGATGGGAACATGCTACAGAAATTGCAAAAAGGTTAAACAAAGATCATGGAACAATTGTAAAAAATAAAAGCATTAGCAAGATAAGACTAAGAAAAATAATGCCATAAAAAAATTGAGAAAAATAAAATGGCTAATCAGAAAATTGAATTGACCAGCCAGAAGCTGTTATTATGAATGTCAACAAAAGATGACAAATATTAAGAACATTAATATAAGAGATTCATTATATATGTTGTTGGGTCTCCCCTTTTTCCATGATAATAGACTCAACTTGAGTATACTTATACTCCTACCATAGTGAGATATGGGAGTTACTAACAGTATCTGTTAGTCCAACAGATACTGGAACATACCAGAAGATACTGAGGTTTCACAGAGAATACAGTGTCAATAGTTCATAGTAGTTCTGAGCTCCACTCAGACAGAAGATCACTATGCAGTACCCATCAGCTTCCGACATAGACATACTAATTCTACTAAGCTTCACTTCAGAGACTTGTACATATATTTCTTACTAATTATATTCCTGGATTACTAACCTGCGTTCAAGTTTGTATCTTTACATTTAATGTACTTATTTTTCAATCTCAAATATCTGATTTGTTGTTCATTATTTTGTGCGGTTCCCATTTCTGTGATTCGCAACAATATACATAGAAAAAACAGATTTCTAATTTTTAAGAGACAGAGCCAAGTGGAAGTCTATGATCACATATGTCGTGAAAGAAGATAGCATACAAAGAGGAAGAATAGAGCTACATTAGCTGAAAAGGATGGTTGGGTAAAGGTTGCATTTTTTATTTAAAAAGTGTACCATCATGACTTAAAAGATAACAAATAGAGGATGTAATATTTTGAACTAGTATTACGAGAAGCATAATTATTGGTCCTTTTGAACTTGTTGATATAAATTTGTGCGTTGTGCATTGTGGTACAGTGGATATCGGCTCAGAATGAGAAACCGGGGAGCTGAGTTCGAATTCCAATTGAATCCATTGTATTCACTTACGTGCAAATACCCTTGGGAAAGGTATTAATCTGTCTCTTCCTTCCAGTTATGGGTTAAATAGCAGGACAGATTGGGTTCTATAGCCTTGGTCAGCAACCAGCCTACCGCAGAAAGCAATGGCAACCTACTGCAGGATAATCTTCTGCCCAGTCAGTCATGTCTCTTTCGAGACATGATCGCCCAAGCATGTATCACGTATGGCACTTAATTGACTGACTGATATAAATTTAAATGCAGAGAGTTATTGTAAGTTCCTGGAGAAGATAATATTTGAGTGGTGCAGATCTTAACCAAGAAGCTTTAAGCAAGTCTGTTAATGTTAGACATTTACATTCTGCAACAATGATCATTTTTACCAAAAACATCTCCAAGATACCAAATCAATGGAAAGGTTTCTAACCTTTCCAGATATTAGAATTTGTTATCAATCTATCTTACTATCTTATATATATTTAGAAATCCTTGATAAAATCCAAAGAATGTGTAATGTCTTTACCTGGATTTTTTCCACCACATTATGTAGCATCCCTGTCAGTCAGTTAAGTGCCACACATTTTACATGTTTGGATGATCATGTCTGGAAAGACACATAACTTACTGAGCAGAAAATGTTCCCGTGGTAGGTTGCTATTACTTTCTGCAGTAGACTAGTTGCTAACCAAAGCTACAGAATGCAATTTATTCTGCTATTTAACCCATAACAAGAGGGAGAAGAGATGAATTAATACTTTTTTATTGCATTCACTTATGGGCAACTGGTATTTGAACTTGGCTCTTCGATTTCTTGCTCCAAGCCAATATCCACTGCACCACAATGTACATTCACTTTCCTGTATCTTTTCTATAAATACTTTCATGGTAAATGTTCTGATAAGCTTTCCTCTATGGTACCTAGACTTTATGAATTTAAGCACATTACTAGAGTGGCAGCGAGGTCTCATTTCAAGGTTGAAATGGTAAGGTTTAGCCGTAAATTCTAAGCTAAGTTTTCTTTTTCACACTTGTGTTTCCAGTCAACTTTGATCTTTAATGATTTAAATGCATCACTAATCATTAAGCTTCTCTCTTAATTCTTGTTCTTTCATTGTTCTCACTCCTTAATATTTTTATTTTTCTGATATTCTTTCATACTCAGTAACGTTACTACATGTTTGCTGCCTTATTGCTTCTTGAGGTGAAATAATTAAAAAAATTGGGGTTATCATTAAAAGAGGAATATGAAAATAGAAAATGGTATTCAAACAAAAGATCTGGATCAAGTTAAAATAAAAATGATACAAAAACTTTTTAACAAAAAACATATTTAGTTAGATTGGGTAAACTATAGAAAATTTTCAAAGGTCAACAATGAATGGCTCAAGGGAACTACATTAAAAAGTAAAATAAAATTTTAATTTATTTAAGTATGTCATATTGTATAAATCTAATGTTATCTTTGGAATTTATTTATAAATAAAATTGTTTTGTTTACTTTGTTTTTTGGGGTTTTTTTGCGTAATAAAATCTGATATATCATTAAAAAAAAATTTTTTAATTTATGTAAATTTTTAAGAACAAAGGTAAGTTGACGATTCTGTATATGAATAGAAAGGTTTCAGCTGATATAAAATGCAGGAAGGAGGAGGAGGTAAGACAAGGATATGCCTTCTCATCAAACTTATTCAAACTATACATCAAGGCGATTCTGAGAGAATTAGAAGTCTTACCAGGATTCATTATTAGCGTTCACAATTTTAGCAACATAAGATGACACAGTGTTGATAGCAAACACAGAAAGAAAAGTACAAAAACTTCAACAGAAGATCATAAAAGAGAACAAGAAAGGATTAAATATCAGCTATCAATTGCAAAAAGAACAGAGTTGTTATTAGCAAAAGGTTGATTCCAAAATGCAAATTACAAATTAGAGATGCTAAAATCAAATAAGTACAAAAATTGAAATACCTGTTAGTTTTCAAAGAATTGGTACAATTTTCAAAGAAAAGTTCATAGTAACAGTGAAGAATGGAACGATCACATCAGCCGAAGACTTTTCTTTGATGTGGGAGCAACTTTGATGTTTCTTTTGATGTTTCCTCATCTGGTGTTTCTCAAATTTCTTCTGTATCATAGCAACCTGGGATCTTTATGAATCAGATCAAACTGGGTTCTTTCTGGATCAGAGCAACCTGGGTTCCAGCAACAGATGTTCACTGACTCCTTGAATTAAATCCAAGGCCCCCTTTTAAAACCTCAAGGTAGATTCCAAATTCACTTCTCAAAATTTGGAGAAATATTTTTTGATTGGTTCTGGATGAAAACCAAATGCAGCTCTTTTCCCACAAATAAAAATGTACCAAAGTTATTTTTGTAATTCAAAATTTAAGCAAGTGCTCAACACAGTGTCTTCTTGGTCTCAGAAAAGCAGATGATATACATTCAAGCTGTTTAAATTTCTTCTAAAAGTGCGTACTTAACATCTCTTGGAGACAACATTCAATTCTATCACAGCTCTATGGACTGATCCTTGATATTTCTCTAATCTTATGTGAACACAGAATGCACTTTCAGGTAAAATACGATTTTACTACAATTAAATGTGACACATTTTTTTGTATCTTTGACAACTCTAATTTGGTCTATAAATCTTATATATATATATATAAATATATATATATATATATATATATATATATATAGTGAGAGAAAGAGAGAGAGGGGGGCAGTGTGTAAGTCTTAAATGATTTTGAATAAGACAAAATGTACTAGATTGCTTCTATTTTATGCAACTCCCTTTGGTTTTCATCCATTGAACAAATCCTTTTATTAATTTTGTGGGTATATGAAAAAACATATTTTTTTATTGAAAATCTTCATATTTTTTTAGACAAACTAATAAATAATATTTGATTGGTGAGAAAAACCTGTTACATTTTTTATAATCATTTTGACAAAACATTTTCAGTGCTTACAGCAAAATATCAATTTTTAGATGCTAATGTTTTTTTTTCCTTTTTTGCTGATTATTTAATATCAGAGTGGGTAAATTTTTCATTGATTTTTAGCCTTTTAAAATGAATTTATATTTGACACTGTATGGTGTATGAATTCAGAAAAGGTTCTCCAGCAATGAAAGCAGAAAATATGCATTTTGTTTATGAAAATTAAATTTCAAGCATCTAGATATGCTGATGATAGTTTGGCCAGTTTCGATTGAAAAATGTTTCAGTTCAAGTTTCACTTTGTTCATAAGACACTTTCATGTACTCAAATGTCTAAACTTGGTCAATGGCTCTCACAACATCTAAATACATCTAGCAGAAAGGTCTCTGACTGGAAGGTTTTGAAGAGCATGGAACCATTGCTGTTGTTCCTAGGTCCACCATAACCCAGGATGGTAGCAACTGTTAGTATTCCAGCTATGGGTAAATAGTAAACCTCTAAACTGGCTTCAATTGTTGAGGAGGTGGGGACTTTCAGATAGATTGGCAGTGCCCATCTCCTCTCTAAGATCTTAGCCAACAGTCATAGATCCCAGAATATGATATGGGTTACTCTTGTTCTATACACTAGCTCTTTGGATTTTGAATACAAAGTTGTTCTTTGCTTACCACCCAAAGATATACAACCCTGTCTGTCCTTCTACTTACATGTTAGAGGAGGAGACATGGATTCATATCTTTCATCTGCACATAAGTGAATGTAATGAACTCAGCTCTCTGATTCTTCAATCTGAGCCACTATCCATTACTTCACTGTGCCTCCAAAAAAACAAGTAAATGAAACTCTAAAACATAATTAAACATCAAAACTTTCTGCACATTCACATTGATGAAGACTGACAAAATTAAAAATTGTGGCTCTTTTGTTACATGTTTTAAGTTCTATCGAATGCAATGTTGTAAGATTATGTATAGATATTTTGATAAGTCTTTGATTTCACTTTTTGTTTTCTATATTTATGCTGTAATTTTCAGTTATGCAGAAAAGATAAGCAAAACCTTCAAAAAGTAAATAATGTGATAGGAAATGCTTTTGTCTAAATTTACAATCACAATTCCACAACTAACAGTATTCAAAAGTTAACCAGATTCTATAAAAATTGGTTCACTGTGTCATTCTAGACAATCTTTTATATCAGAATCTTACACATCCTATCATGCACTGAATATTGCTGCCACATCAAGTTAGATGCTTCTGCTATATATTTAGACATTTTTTATGAAAAACAAAGAATCTGCAATTTTATCAGTTCTGACTAGGCATCACTTTCCAATTCTGTAATTCCCTGCCGTTCTTTCTACAAATATTTTCATGGTATTTGTTCTGATGAACTTTTCTCTTTACTATCAAAACTCTTTATGAATTTAAGTGCAGCACAAGATTGGTAGTTAGATCTCACTATTTTAAATTGAAATGACTTGATGTAACCATAAGATCTTTGCCAACAGTTTCTTCTATTATACCTTTTTCTTGTGGAACTCTCTTTTTGCTTTCCAGTCAACTTTGATCTCCAAAAATATCAATGCATTGTCAGTTGTTATTTTCTGTTTTAATCCCATTTATTTTATTGTTCTTTCTCCTGAATGGTGTCTTTTTCTCATTTTTTCACACTTGGTAAATCCCTCTTGCATCTTAATGGCTTTATTGCCTTGCTTATGATGAAATGATAAAAAATCAACCTTTATTCATCAGAATCTCCCCTGGATTTAGGCTTACTTATGTGAAATTGTTGAGTCAAAAGGATTTAGGAAAAAATATGAATACTGAAAGCAATGCACACAAAAGAAACAAATGTGAATCTATTGAAACAAACCAGTATGATGACATGCCATAAATGATAATGCTTAATACAAAATGCATACACATTGACAGTACAACTTAAACACAAAAGAAAATGCTTTTTATACATTTTATTTCTTGTGCTTTTAAATATTTCAATCCCTTGCCAGATGACATATTTCTTTTTCACTAAGACTTTGTATATAAATGGAAGATTTGTCAGTTGACTTAGATTGACAAAAAACATTGCTTGTGACAAAAATAAAGTTCATTTCTATATGTTCCATTATGGACATGAAGTTAGAAAAAGAAAAAAAATCTAAGAGAATATAACAAACTAAAAAGCTATATATTCTATATAATAAGTACATAGGGCAAATGAGCTGAGAGAAATTTGCCCAAACAGTCAGTTTTCTGTCTCTCATAATAATAATTAATATTTCTTTAGTTTTATATAAAGCAAGGACGTATTTCAAAAGTGAAGCAAAATGTTGAGAGACAGGAAGATTTCATTGGAAACAAAAAAAATGAGTACTGTTATATGATATTTGTCCTCCTATGTGGCAGTGAATGCTGGACAATCTCATCAAAGATGAAAGAGAGACTCAAAGCAGCAGAAATGGGATTCTACAGAAGTATGCTGAGGATACCATTGACTAAACATGTAAGCAACAACAAGGTTTTGGAGAAAATACAAATGAAAATAAACTTTATACTTAGCACAAGGAAGAGATGGCTGAGGTTTTTAGAACATGTGATGAGTAGGATGTGCGTTGTGGTACAGTTGATATCGGCTTGGAACGAGAAATTGGGGAGCCGAGTTCGAATTCCAGTTGAATTCATTGCATTCACTTACGTGCAAATACCCTTGGGAAAGGTATTAATCTGTCTCTTCCTTCCAGTTATGGGTTAAATAACAGGACAGATTGGGTTCTATAGCCTTGGCTGGCAACCAGCCTACCGCAGAAAGCAATGGCAACCTACTGCGGGATAATCTTCTGCCCAGTCAGTCATGTCTCTTTCGAGACATGATCGCCCAAGCATGTTTCATGTATGGCACTTAACTGACTGAATGAGAAAGAAGGACTTGGAGAATCTAATACTCACAGGACAGATAGAAGGAAAGAAACAGAGGAAATCAGTGTGAGATATACTTGATGGATTTGAGCAAGTGAATGGTGAAGTGAAGTTTGGGAAAAATACCAAGAGGAAGAGTGTTAAGAGTGACAAGAGATAGTGGCAAGTGGAAGCCCATGATCATGTGCATCCTGAAAGGACACGTCACATAAAGAAGAAGATATGATGCAAAAAACTGTTTAAAATGTATATAATCTTAACACAAATAATGTTTAGCACTTCTTTTTTGTGCAGTTTTCTTTTTTTCTTTTTTTTTCTTTATAGTTATCTTACTTTGCATAAAATAACCCATATAACATTTAAAGCCTTTAATTTTACATGTTATGGAATGATCCAAACTTGCATCAAAAGCAACAATTATTAATATAGAGAGTAATTTTCAACTGACTACAGTAGTCATGTTGTGAATCAGCAAGTGATATTGTGGTCATATGGGATGTTTTTTTCAAAAGCATTGAAATGATGAACAACAGATATCTTATTGCCTTAGCAAACTAAATAGTGCTGAAAAAGGTAAAAGAAGGCATGGATATAAAGATGTCTTTATTTGTACAGTGTGTGTAGAGGTTGAGACTTATATTGGAAAATACTTTTTATTTTTTTGTTTTGTTTTTGTTTTTAGTTATCAGCTTTTGGGCATTTGTAAATTGTATTGTGTACATTACAATACATGGTTTCTTGGGATTTCTAATTCCCCCAGAGGAGAAATGGAACACATCTTGTCTTTACAACATCTTGTTGGTAAAGAAAAAAAACAAGCTTTGTGTCCCTTTGTAATCTAGTAGTGATTGGAAGAAGTTCACTGGCAAACAAGTGGGGCATTTTTGCATTGAAATTATATTTAATGATTTATTGTATAGTTATTAAGGTTGTAAACATGGACATTCTAGTTCTCATGCAATCATCAAATTAAGCAATGTCTAGCCTAGTCAGTGCCAAATTAGGTGGCTCTAAGCATTGATATGCAGGTGAATAGATAATATCTTTGAACTGGATATTGAAGCATCAAGTTCCAATTCCAGTTATGTTGGCATATTCACTTAATTGCAAATACCCTTGGAAGAAAAGTATGAATCCAAGCTATGGGTTGATTAGTAGAACTTTAATCATTATCTCCAAAATATCCTTACAATCTAAAAATATTTACTGGCTTTAATATCCTGCAAAAGGTTGATAATTCATAAAAATAAAACAAAAATGCAATGTGTACAATGCAACACACAGTTGTTGGGGATCAAGAAATCCTTAGAGAGGAGATGAGGCCTATCTTCTCCTTAGAGAAAGATAGAATTTGTGCCTTTATATCCTGCTTCTTGGCAATGTTATCTAACAGTCATTGGCAGATGTTCCCTGGAAAACAAATGGGGTAATGATAGTTAATAATTACTTGCATAGTTATCTAGGTCATAAATATATTTTAGAAATTTATGCAGCAATAAGTATGAAATGTAAAATAAAAAAGAACAAACTTTCAATAAAGAGTAATATAAACTAAATAATTTAGTAACTCTGTAACGCTAGGCTGGGGACAGGCATGTTGTTCTGGTCACTAAATGTAGTGTAACATTCTATGTATGTTTCTGTCTGTGATAATCTCAGAATCAAGAACCCTTGATTCTGACCAGATGTAATACAATATTTGGGTGGGAATATGGTGGTTTTATGTGTACCTCTATTTGCTGTTTTCTTGTTTTTGTTTTTTTTCTCTTTCTGTTTTTAATTTCTGGCATAAATTTCTCTCTACTGGCTGGGAATGTCAACCAGTTATCCTGATGACTAGCTTGGCGATATTCAATACACCTCTCCACCTGCATGTTTAGATAAGAGCTGGGGAAGTACCAAGTACAGGGTTGAAACATTGCAAGTCCAAGCCAGCCATGTCTTATACAAATATAATGTTGAGAAATTCCCCAAATTGATTAGTCTTAGAATAATGACAAAACAAAACTTGAATATCTTCAACTACCTTTTATTAAATTGTTATTTTAGCTATTAGCTACATATAAGGGTTTTGTCAAAACATATGAAATTTCTTTTATTATATAAGAAATAAGGCAGATAAACATATCATACATGACTACTTCTTACAATAGTCAATGACTCTTTTAGTGGTAGTGTTCCACCTATGAAGGAGCACATGCTCCGCATCTTCATAAAAAACTAAGCTGTTGCTGATGTAGCAAATTTCTTACAACAGTTTTCACCTTCTTCATCACCATCATAATGTTTACTACTTTCATTGGATAAACGAGATGGAAGTCTGAAAGTGCTAAGTCAGGTAGTGGTGAGAGAAAAACTACTGTCAGGAATAGACGACATCAACAGACAGTGGAATGTATCAAAGTTGGGACAAAATACTTCTCATTCATAGGTTGAACAATGCCATTGAAAGAGGTGACTATGCTGAGAAATAGGGATGTGAACCTGTGATGTATACCTATACATTAATGTACAATATGTTGCCATTTCTTTTTTGTATAGAAAAAAATTACACCCCATCCATAAATATTTCATCTATCATCATTTTTCCAATCATGGTGATTGACAGTGATGCACAATTGACAGTGATACACTGTAGTCTGAATTTGGAATTGCTCATTCACAACCCTGACAGTGGTAAGTCAATAGTGTCTGTCTGCAGGTTCTTCAACTTTTCAAAGTTGGATCAATAAGCTGGTAATCTTGTCTTACAGCAGATTTTTCTTTGTCTATCTTGTATCTCCTATATGATACTTCTCCATAGAAGCCAAGGCAGAACTCCCAAAAGTGCACCCTGTGTGTGTGTGTGTGTGTGTGTGTGTGTGTGTGTGTGTGTGTGTGTGTGTGTGTATTTATGCATGCATGAATGTATATATCATTCAATCATGGTAGAGGTTGAATATATTCTTAAGTCTGACATTGATTGAATCTAAGCAGCTTTCAAGTTTCACCACTAATTCCGTTTTCAACCAAATTTCAAACAGTTTACGGATATATATAGAACACCTCCGTAGTTAAATTTTGAATTTTGGTTCAGTAGAAAAAAAATTGCATCAAAATATGTAAAGTCCAAAAAGGGAGACTAACTACATAAGTACATAAGTGAGTGACTGACTAACGCTTCTAATAATACATCTTATTCTTTATCATTTTTTCTGTTTCATATTTTTGCATGCGGTTTTCAACATTTAAATTCTGATGATATCTTTTAAAATTTTTATCAATCAAACTTTGCTTATCAATTATCACTTTATCAGAATTAATTATAAATTATCAATTTTTATTGTTTTTTTATCAAGTGCATATAAATTTTTTCTTTTTAATATTTTTGAATGCGGTTTTCAGCATTAAAATCAATATTCTTAAGATTATATTAAACCTGGAAAAGAACAGGACAAGATATTCTAGTGAAGTAAAAAATAAGAAATTTCTTACTTAAAATATTGCAGCTAAGAATAAAATTTGAATTATTTTTAATTACAATATTTTATATAATATATACATACATGCTACAATATATATGTACAAGTACAAAACAAGATCATTAATAAGAAATATAACTGCAGGGACAAAAATAAATGCCCACTTCAAGGATTTTGTAATACAAAACAAGTCATTTACAAAGCAAAAGTACATGACTTAAATGGTCAAAACAAAACATATTTGGGATTAACCAAAGATACTTTTAAGACCATGTTGTTTAATCATAGGTCTACATTTAAACTAGAAAACTTAAAAATTTGTATAAAATTCACTAGCCATGTGTGGAAATTGAAATTAAAATATGGAAAAGACCCAGTTATAATATGGAGTATAGTGAAAACAGCCAAGTCTTACTATGGTGGCAAAATATGTAAACTGTGCCAGGAAGAGAAGCTATCTATTATGCTATTCCCAAACAAAAATAAATTATTGAATGAAAGAACAGAATTTATGACTAAGTGTAACCAAAAAATACCTATTAGGATCATACAACCATGGATAAAAACATTGTAACTTCTAATTTTGAAAACTTTGCATTCATAAAATCCCCATCACATCAGCATTCTTAAAAATATGGTAAAATCAGTTATTGTAAATTGCCTGAAGACACCAGAGTACAAAAAGTTTACATATATATATATATATATATATATGTGTGTGTGTGTGTGTGTGTGTGCATATGTACATAAATATTTATGTACATATGTATAAGTATGTATATATACATATATAATCAAGAGATTTTAGAGATAATTTGCTTGTCATTATCATCTGACTTGGCAAGTGTAGCAAGTGAGTACAAATCTTTACTTATTTATACTAAGTTAAATCCCGGGTTTAGTGTCTTAAGAAACCATCAAATATTTAATTTCTTCTAATTATTTTTCTTCCCGTAATTTTAAACATTAAAGAATACATCCTGTAAAATATTTACATAGTTCTTTCTACACTTAACCTCTTTGGGTCCCTACTTATCTTACAAATGAGTTGCCATCTATCATGTTACAGCTCACATCTATTATATACTTGTAAAATATTCAACATTTATTATTGCATTATCAAAACCAAGCTGATCTGATAATCTTGAGATGAATATATTCCTTTCTTTCAATGGACAATATATTAATTCAGTAACTGAACCAAGTGTTCCCTTTTCTGATTGGTTAAATGTGATCTTTGACAATTCTTGCATGCAATCTTAGCCATTTTCATTATTTGCCAATAATATTTTATTATTTGACAATTTAAGTCAATATAACGGAATAGATGTGAAAGTTTAGAGAGGAAATATTTTTTCCAAAAAATCATAAAAATATGCATCTAAGGATGTTTAAAGGGTGTATAAAAAGCTGATCTTTTCGTATATTTTGTGATTATTTTTGTATGATTTAGTATTTTACAAAATATCTCATTATCCATCATCTGTAAGTAGGATTACAACTATGATATTGTATTTCTTTGTGTTTAATCCTATATCCATTATAGAATCTCCCTTGTGATTTGCTGAGGACTTAATGCTTCAATTTCTGGACAAATCAAATGCTAGAATCACTGCCTAGTGTAATACAACTACTTATTCTTGAGAGTAGAATTTAGACAAAATTGGTATTTAATATCTGAATGGAATTTTGTATGTGTCTGTGTATCTGAGACAGCTAAGAACCTTTTTACGTTGATGCATGAAGATCTGAATACACACTCTCAGATTACGTTTTGTAAGTGTCTTGAAGTAAATAAAACACCTAGTAACACAATCAAACTTGTCAAACTTCAAGCAGAGAAACCCAGACAAAGCTATGCTGAATGGCAATCTCGCCTGGGGAAAAATAGACAAGACATGATCTTGTTTACACTGAGCCTAGGGAATTTTTGCCTAAGCATACATGCTTGGAATGCCCCACATTAAAAACCGAACTTGTGTCACATCCCACCTTTTGTGGTGAGGGCTCTAGTAAATATCCGGAGTTCCACTCAAATTCTAAGCTGCCAGACAGACTCTCTGCCTTTGGGCAGGGAATGACTTAGTGGAGTCTTGGTCTACAAACAGAGACTTAGTTGAGATGAATTGACTGTTTTAGTGCTCAATCCCATGTGTGTGGGGGCTGGGCAGGGTAAATTTTAACCCGTGGCTCAAATAACCACACTCGGTTTCCACATGTAAAGCTCGACCTGTTGCCACATCCTGTCCCAGTGTGGGGAGAGCAACTCAAACAAGGCTATGCCTACAAGCAGAGTCTTTGACTGGGGCTAAAATAAATAAGACTTGATCCCGCCTATACAGGGTCTGGGGAATGTTTGTCCTGAGCGTACACACTCGGGTATTCCCACATTAACTACTGACTGAGTCTCAGCCGAGAAAAATAGATTATGCAAAGTGCCTAATTTCCCTGGTTGCAGAGGCTAGATAAATTTTGACTCTTGACTTGAGTGCATATGCTTAGATATCCCTTTATGTTTTAATCTTATTTCAAGAATGTTTTTTAGAAAAGTTTGTCAAATTCTCTCCTTTTGCTTAATGTCCACCCAGCCTTCAACATTTCAGCACAAGTTAATGAGGAAAGTGTTTTTTGAGTTTGGTAGAATTTAAAGGAAGTTTTTTTTTATTGTTAATTGCTGAAACATGGACAGATTGTTATTGTCCAATCTTACAGTGAGCAATTGGTTTATTTGAATGATGAATTGGAAGAGAAACTAACTTTTTTGGTGTTAAGGAAGTCAACTAATAATTTTAATAAAATACTGTGATTATTTTAATATTGCTTTACAATTTTTTCAAATAACATATTCTCAAGACCTGGTACATTTAGAATGTTTTGTTCTGTGCTGTGTTCCTTGTCAGTTTGGCGACTCCAAGATGTTCAAGCTTTCAAAATTTTCCTTAAAGTGTTCAATGCATCAAAACTAGAATAATTTTTTTATGACTGTATTCATAGTTTGCCTGAAAAATATGAAAAATTAAAGAAAATAAACTGAAGATATAATAATGTAAATTTACACGAATAAAAGATTTTATCAAAAAATGTAACAAACTTCTTGCATCTATCTCATGAATAAAAATAGTTCAGCCAGATCTTTTCATCTTTTAGGCTTCCTTTTTCCTGCTTTGTTATATTATGATATCTCACTTCATCTTGTTATTTGCCAAGATTGTCTATTGTAACAATAAAAGCATTTGAAAAGCTGTAATTAAAAACGTTATTAAACCAATTGTAGCCAGGATTTAATTGTTTCCGAAAATAGATCCAAGAATTTCAACAAGGTTGGCTCCAAAGTGAAAAATATTAATTTAGCTTTCATTTTTCTTTATTATTTTTCTTTAATGGTTTTTGCATTATAAAACTGACAAATATGTATTTAAAAATCACTACAAAATCAACAGATGAAAATATATAAGAATATATAGGATATATTTTACTTATTAGGTGTTTATACACTATTGTGGTACAGTGGATATTGGCTCTGAACGAGAAACCGGGGAGCCGAGTTCAAATTCCATTTGAATCCATTGTATTCACTTACGCGCAAATACCCTTGGGAAAGGTATTAATATGTCTATTCCTTCCAGTTATGGGTTAAATAGCAGGACAGATTGGGTTCTATAGCCTTGGTCGGCAACCAGTTTACCGCAGAAAGCAATGGCAACCTACTGCGGGATAATCTTCTGCCCAGTCAGTCATGTCTCTTTCCAGACATGATCGCCCAAGCGTGTATCACGTATGGCACTTAAACTGACTGACTCTATTTTGAAAACTAGAGTCTTAATACACAGGTGAAAATGAGTTTTCTATTGAAATCACACTTGATATATTGAATGAAAAGCAATTTTAAATTAATTTATTTTTCTTGGAATATTTTATTTTTATCTACATATATAAAAAAACTGTAAGTGTATTTTACAACTGTGGTCCTCAGGCCAGATCCACACTTTAATCAATAGTTCATAATCATAAAGATAAAGAAATAAAGGAAAAAAAATGAGAAAATTCAGAACATGAAATGTGCAAATTTGGTAATAAAATAAATGGCTAGAATAAAATAAGGAGTAATTGTCCAAGACAAATATCGTTAGGAGAGATGAAAGTTGCAATTAAGTTTGGATGTTTATTACAAGCTTGTTGAAAACTGTGTTCAAAATCAAAGGCCTTTGTATTTCTTAGCTTTTGATTTAATTCTGTTCACTTCAATTTTACAGTTTATTTTTATTGCCTTTATTTGTTTAACATAGTTTGAATATTAATGCATGGACGATTGCTTTATTTGATTGGTCAAAGCTAATCCAGGTTAGCCTGGCAGAATATCTTCTGAAAGCCAACCAACATAAACTTTAGATTAGAAAATGACAATAGCCACTCATAATCACCCACTTTTATTTCACATTAGTCTTTCTATTAGAAAAATGAATCTTTTTTTTTATTATGTAAACATTTAAAAATTAAAAAAAAAATAATTTTACCTCAGTTTTTGCCAAAACTCCTTTTTAATTTCTGTAAGCTTAGTACAAAGTAAATAATATTGAACTGTTAGATATTATCAGCTCTTCAGTGATGCTGGACCATCTTCTCACAGATGAAAAAGAGACTTGAAGCAACAGAAGAAAGATGTTGAGAATACCATGTAAGCAAACATGTGAGCAATGACAAAGGTCTAGAGACACTGGAAACAAAAAAGACATTTATACTTAAGAAGAAGACATAGTTGAAATTTCTAGGGCAAATAAGAAGGAAAGAGGGCTTGGAAAATTGGATACTCACTGGACAGATTAAACACACCAGGAGCAGAGAAAAACACAAAACTTACCTGGCAAGCTTGAGTGAATGGACAGTGGGAAAGAGCTTGAGAGAGATAGCAAATGACAAAATTTACTAAAAACTACAATGGACAAGAAGTTGTGGAGAGCCATGCTCGTCAATGTCATAAAAGAAACATTGCACATATTTCTTGACTATAATTGAATTTATGTCTTTAAATTTCAAGATTCAAAGTTCTTTTCATAAGCGTTTAGGCATCTAGAGATTTATTCAGTGTACAGAAATTAACTATGATAATATTTTGTGACTATTTTGGGATGTGTGTAATTATGGCGTGCTCTTCACAACTTTGTGTCTGTTGTTGCTCAAAGCAATATTTAACTCTTTACCATTTCTGTTTGTGCCATTCATTCATCCAAATTCATGAGGTTGTAGGGGACTTTGTTAATAATTATGATCACATCTGGTACAATGATGATAGATGCAACACTTACATTGACAGGGCCTCAAAATTATCTCTGATTCCCTCACAATATTTATATTAATATGATTCGTTCAACATAAGACAATTCAAGACTCAAGAAATAAGGAATAAGATAACAATGATTCCACTGTAAACATGTATTAATGAATGTACAAAAGTTGGAAGAAAAGCAGGCAATTTACTGTTGACAAAACTTAAATAGGAGAAAGAGTTTTCTCCCATAGACTGCAGAGAAAGTCAAATGTTCTTTGGAAGAAAGTCACTTGTTGAATGTAAGTTTAGATTCAGGTTGAATGAAATAAAGTCTGTTTCAAATGAAACAAAATTATTATCACAATGTTCTTGAATTGGTTGTTTGAATGTTCAAGTGTTCTTATGTCTAGAATAAATCAACAGTGCTTATTCTGAGTGTTAAGCATAGTGTCCAATTGTGTGTGAAATTTTCTTGTTTATGATGTGTTTTTGTCATGGTATTCTTATTATGTCTATAGAACCCAATTTATGTAACTTTTTCATCTGTAAAGAAATTCTGTAGCATTCACTGTCATATTGTTTAATTTTTTTTAATTGTTTCACCCCAAGCAAGGCAGTACTGCCACTGGTGTGCAGGAGGCTACATGAGAGAAGAGTGAAAGTTTAAGCAGGGGGAGAGCAAAGAGAAAGATGAACCAGTTACTAGGGGTGTCAGAGAAAGGGCAAGAGAAGGATGTGAATAACAGTGTGAAAACAGTTGTGAGGGTTAAGTGAGAAAGGAAAAGAACAAGATACATAAGGTGATGGGGAAAGGATGAGAGAAGGACTGGAGTCAAGAGATGGGAATTGATATTGCATTTAAATTCTTGGAGATTGTAGCTGTCAGAGAAGCAAGTATACGAAGGGGAGTTCCACAGTTGGAAAGTACAAAAAAGGAAGCTGCGGAAGTAGATGTGGTGGCTGCATTTGGTTGATTTAACTGTAAAAGGGTGAGACTTTGTTGCCAGTCAGGTTGCTCAAGTATATTCTCATGGGGGAGCATGTGAGGTAAGCTCGTCAGAGCAGAAGCCATGAAAATATTTATAAAATAGACAGAGAGAATGCCACATCCTGCCAGTGAGAAAGTGGCTGGAGTTGAGCTGCCAGGTCAGGACCGATCATGTTACAGATTCTCCTTTGGAGCCTGTTGAGAACCCTGAAATGAATGGTAGGGGTGCCCAACCAGATATGACAACAATCGGATGGTTGATTTGTATATGTGCAAGATGGACTCAGTGAGGAAAAACTTCCTAGCCCGTCACAGTGACTCAACCTTCCTAGTAGTCAATTTAGATATTGATTCAATGTAATGGTTCCACTTGAGGTTGGAAGAGAGGGTGAGACCAAGGATGCGCAGTGTATTGCTTTCATGGAGACTTGCTTTTTTCATGCGGATGTGGGGTAGGAGGGACTACCTGTGGTGGTTGACAGATAGCAGCTTTGTTTTAAGAAACATTAAAATTTACAAGCCACTTCTTACCCCAGTCTACCACAGAGTGGAGGTCCTTCTCAAGAAGAGGGCAGCAAGGTTATCTTTGGCTGCCTTGCCAGATTTCTTACTGAAGTGGGAGTAAATGGTAGTGTCATCAGCATAGATGCCTACTTGAGATTTGATCATGTCAGGGAGGTCATTTGCCCATTTAAGGCAACCTTCATTATGCAGTTAGATAGGAAAAAACTGAGTAAGATAGATATGACTGTCAGTACTTTTTTCTTTGTTTCTAACAAATTTTTTCTGTTTTAATACATTGCTGAGATTCTGAAAAACATCTTTTACTATTCCAATGTACATTTGGATCTGTCACACTTTCCATTGTTTCGTCACTACAACATCCAGATGTATCTTCTTAATTCTGATATTTGCCTGCAACTCTTTCTGATAACCATACATTGTTTTATACTTAATGCTTAGTTTTTTCTTCTTGTTTTCATCTCTGTCTAGATATTTGAATATAATTATCGACTCTTTATCAAAAAGGAGGAGGAGCTCAACTTGCATTAGATCAGTAACAACTCTTCAAAATGTTAATTGGACTTAATCTGTTGATTCTGTGTTAGGAATGACTACACAAATATCTCCCTCCAAAAATTTATTGATAAATCATACAGATGCATGCTGGGATTTTTTTCTAGCCAATAATTCAAACAATTTCTCGATTTCATCTGACATAGTTTTGTTTTTTTATAAATCTACCATTTGTCCGTGTATTGAATGCTATTGCCACATCTGGTTGGGTGCTTCTGCTATTCATCTTGGGGTTCTCAACAAAATCCAAAGGTGACCTGCAATGCAATTGATCCCAATTTGGTAGCCCAACTTCAGTTACTTTCTCACTGACAGGATGGGGCTTTCCGCTATCCTTTCTACAAATATTGTCACAAATTCTACTCGGATGAGGTTCAAAACTTTTTTTACCATCAAAATAGTCAGATGTAATGATCACTTCTGCTCCATCAGTTTCTTTTTTCACACTTCCCACCTGTGAAACTCCCTTGCATTTACTTTCTTCCCTGATACCGACAATCTTTAAAAGATTAAGTGCAATGTCAATTGTCATCTTCTAACCCATGATTGATATCTTTCTCTTATCCTTTCTTTGACATCCCCTGTTCTCTTTTTTTTTCCCACCTTTCCTCTCACTGTAACCCTCTGTTCATGAGTGGTAGTACTGCCTTGCTTTGGGTGAAATGATTATAAAAAACCCCAATGCACTATGATTACTTGTCTGTATCCCTTTTGTATGTTAGCATTATTTTTATTTTGTGAACTTTTTCCTTATTACTATTATATGTGCATTGTGATGTATTGGATATCGGCTCAGAACGAGAAATTGGGGAGCTGAGTTTGAATTCCAGCTGAATTCATTGCATTCACTTACACACAAATACCCTTGGGAAAGGTATTAATCTGTCTATTCCCTCCAGCTATAGAACCCAATCTGTCCTGTTATTTAACCCATAGGTTAAATAACAGGACAGATTGGGTTCTATAGCCTTGGTTGGCAACCAGTCTACTGCAGAAAGCAATGGCAACCTACTGCGGGATAATCTTCTGCCCAGTCAGTCATGTCTCTTCCCAGACATGATCGCCCAAGCATGTATCACGTATGGCACTTAACTGACTGACTATTATATACTGTTTGTTTCATATTATTTTTGTCCTGTTCTTTTCTTTCTTTTGTTATTGTTTATTGGAAACTTTGTCAAGTTCATTGGGTACATCTGCCAATTACATTTCACCATGGTCAATTACTCTACATAATCAAATACCTGATTCCTTTTAATAAGCATAGTGATAACATTAAAAGAGCTTTAAAATTCTCAGGGAGTGTGTAGAAAGAAACATAGCATATGCTCTTTCTTGTTTTTAATCAGTTACTTTTAAACATATTGCATCAATTCATGATAAGGTTTTCAATGTTACTAAGGAAATTAATTAGTATAATTGTTGTGAGCCTTCTAAATTATTCATGCTGGCCTTAGTGGCATTTGTTATTCAAAGTAAAGACATTTTGGGATGGTGGTTAAAACCTGGAATAGTTGTTCCAGGAAATTTTGTCTATTTGTGCCTTGGCCTTGTTATCTCTGTTATTCACTGATAAGGGAAAATCAGTTGGATCCTTTATGTTAGAAGTGGATGACTGTTGAAGAATACCAACATTCCACCACTGAGTAAGGTGAAGGTAAGTTCAAATCATAGTTGGTTATCTTAAATAAAACTCACATCTGTATGACATCCAGACAACTATTGTGTTCATGGAAATATTTTTGACTTTGGTCTCAAAGATAATGTCAAATTGAAGAGATTTTTTTAATTTTTGAATTCAAAGATCCCAGTTCTGAGAGTCTCATAATTTTTTTTTTGAGTATTAAGTATGCATGCAAAACTAGCATCTACATACTTTTTTTTATTTTTCTATATTTCTGAAATGAGGTATTTGAATTATTTACATCATTTGGACTGTTGTCCTCATCTTTGTTACCAAGTATTTATCTCCATTTAACTTAATTCTCTAAGACATCTGAAAGTGGCATGACTAAGAATAATTTATCTGAGTGATCAAAATAAAGAGTTCAGTTCAAAATTTCAATCACTTGCAGAAGGTTGGAACATACAATGACAAAAACATTGTGAATAGGGCAACAAAGATGAGGACAGCAGTTCAAATAATGTAATACATACATTTTTATTATACTGTAGTGTTTGTGAAGAAAAACTTTGAAGGCCTATATAAATTAAGTTTAGGCAAAATGAGAAAATTATTATATATTGTAAATTATAGCAGACACATTATTAGAATATATTTTATTAATTAATCAGTTTTCAGACAAAATTAAGATCAAAACTAGTAAGGTTATTGTATCTTAGTAAATGGATACTAACTTAAAATAACATCAAGAAACACACTTTAAAATCGAGCTGAGAATTTTTTTGTTGGATATTTATATGTATTTAGTATCTACTACTATGTCCATGTGCCAGGTATAAGTACAAGGACAACATATCAAATAGTGAATCCAAGTATCAGTTGGAAGAAGAGGAATCATCAAGAAATATTCCTATGCTTAGTTTACAGGTGGTTGTGATGGATAAATTGTCATCTAAATTCTGCAAAAATGAAAATAACACTGACATCACATTTTAGCAGATATATTTACTAAAATTACATATAAATATCTTCAAATACTAACAAGTAAATTTATTTAATAAAATAGCCATTGATTTCAACCTTGGTCTCCAGACAACTTTGGAATATCTTGCATCTCTTCTGGATGGTCTCCTTGTTTAAGTTGGTGAATGCTGACATAATCCTTCCATTGAGTTCATCATTGGTGTTAGGAAGGAGTTTTGTTGGTCTCTCGCTCAAATGTGCTCCAAACATATTGGGTTTCAATCTGGGCAGTTAGGTGGTTAGATATAAGAGGTGATGTGGTTGCAGAAATTGTTCAACAGCCATGACTGCTTTTGTTGCATGGTGCTGAGTCCTGTTGTCAGACATAGGATTTTCCAGCATCCACTCTCTTGATCCAGTGCAACACTATTTCCTCAAGGCCCTGTGGGAAGATGAATGGAAGCATAACATTGCCATCACTAGTGATCACTCCAAACACCTTCATAATCACCATTAGACTCGTCCAACTCTTTGTGAATTCTCTATACTATCTTTAGACTGATGCCCAAACAGTCTGAAATGTTCGTATTAAAGTTTCTAGTGTGAATGCCAGGCTGTAAAGCATGCCATTTTCAAAATTCTGATGGAGAGTATTGCATCATGGTGCTCTTTTTCTCACATACAGTGTCCCAACTGACCCTAGTATACTGTTCAGTTGACAAAATAAAGAAAAAACTATGTGCATGCATGAAATTAAAAAAAAATTGATAATGTTCTCTGTATTTTTTTTTTTGTTAAAAATAAAAATCCAAAAGCAGAAACTAGATTAAAAAGAAAATGCATCAGAAACTTTTGTAATTACACTTTATCTGCTTTATTTATTTCCTTCCCTTTTTTATGTAAACTTGCAAGTTATTAGAAGTTTTATGCTCAAGTAATACACTTTAAAATGCATTTGAATATTTTTCTGTAGGATATTTGCATGTATTTAGTGTCTACTGCTACGTCTATATGCTAGGTATAAATAAAAGGAGAAGATTATAATATTAACATATTAATATTATTGTTAGTCCTGTGCATGATGATAAAATACATTCGTCAGCAAGATCTCTGTTCAGGAAACTGAATATTTTGAGGTGCATAGAACCACCTCTAAAATGCTGTTGTTTCTAGGTCCACCGTGACCTGGAGCAGTAGCACCTGTTAGAATTACTGCTATGAACAAAAAGTGACACCCCAAACAAAATAGTATGAAATTATAAAAATACAATTTTATAGTGAAGATGCCATCAATAAATTTTTATATTAAAAATTATAAATCATATATATTTATAGTAAAATTAACAATACATTTCTAAAACAAAATGACAAACAATACATTTTATCTATAGCTGAAGTCATAAAATTGTGTTCAAAATATTTAAATTTCACCATTAAATAATCCATAGAGATGTTTATATGCCATTAAACAAAATCAACCCACAACCTTTTTCTTTGTGGATGATTTGAATATTTTTACAAGGTCAAAATTTTAGCACATTTCACTCTTTTTTCAATCCTATTCACACATAAAGTTGAAAAAAAAAAATAGTAAAATAGTTATAATTCTTTCTAAAAGAAAAATATCTTAATATATGGCTTAAAAATATTATTTATTTCCTTTGTTGTGTGTGGAATGTTTCAGGTGGTGGCTGCCTGTACAAAATCTAGAATTGTGGGTGGCCTCTGTAATGTTATATTCATACTTTATGATAAATACTTTGACTTGTGCCTCTGATTTTTCTCCATTTAAATATTATGTAATGAAAGTAATACGATAATATTTTATGGGTTTGGGGAATTTTTAAAATTATATTATAAGCTTTGAATCAGTGATCCTGAAAATAAGACTTTATATACTTCATTTAAGAACAAGATTTCTTTAACAAGGCTGATATTCTGTTCAGATTTTTTGCAGATGTTTAACATCTGGGTTTAATCTAATTTTTTTTCTTATAGTATAGGTTTTGTTTTAAAGCATATTTATACCAAGTTATTTTCTTGAGTTGTGTTTATAATATGGAAAAGCCTTTAAGAAAATTTTATATTTTTCTTTTTTGTGATCCAGTAACAGCAAAGATTTATCAGCAGAATGTCAGCTATTTAGATAGTTTATCAAAAAATAACTTAACATAAGAAAAATAAATATTTTTCATTATAAGAAAATCTTAGAATTCATTTTTGTAGATTAACAAATTTTATTCATTGTCATGTCTTTTTACTTAGCTATCATACTGATATACAAGGTCTGATCAAAGATTATCAGGGCTGGTGCTATAAGAAAAACAAAAAGATAATATATTGTTCAGAATTTAATCTCCTAAGTATCCCTTTCTGAGGCAAAACACTTTATCTGGCATTGTTTCTATTGATTGAACCATTCTTGGAACTCCTTTTTTGAGATAGTGAATTGCTACCTCCTTGCTTTCTCTTGGTTTTTCTTGAAATCTTGTTCTTTTCAATTGATTTTTCCAAAGAGGAAAAAGTTGCAAAGGAGCCTTTTTTCCTCATAAAGTTCCCTAGAAATTTCAACTCTGATTCTATTTGTTCTTTTTGTTTTCATTTTCCTTAAAACTTTATCATGTTCAGTTCATGGTATTCTCAGCATCCTCCTGTAGAACCACATTTCTGTTGGCTTAAGTTTCTTCTTCACCTGTGAAAAACTGTCCAGCATTCTGTGCCATATTGGAGAACTGATATTACATTGCAGTTCAGTACTCTTTTCTCTGCTTCTAATGATATTTTCCTGTTTCTTAATACATAGCTTAGCTATTTTGAACAACTTTAAAATTAAGATTTTTATCTTTATAAGCATCTCTACTTCACTTTAATATAATGACCTGTGAGTGATTAATTTTTTAATCATTTCACTCCAGTCAAGGCAATAAAGACACTAAGTTGCAAGGGGTGACTGAGTGCAAGTGGATATGAGAAAAATATACTATTAGGAAGAGAAAACAATAAAAGAACAAGAATAAATATGGAAGATAACAATTGATATTGCATTTAAATTTTTGATGACCAAAATGAACAAGGAAGCAAGATATGTAATAGAAGAAACATAGCATCTAACCATTTCAACTGTAAAATGATGAGACCTTGCTGCCAATCTAGTACTGCACTTAAATTCATGAAGTCTAGGTATCTTTTGTTCCTCAAAACAGACTATGAAAGTATTTATAGAAAAGAAAACTATGTTTCAGTGGTGAAAAAGTGACTGAAGCCGAGATGTCAGGTCAAGACCAGTAACATGGCAAATTCTTTTTTAGATTTTATCAAGAATCTTTAAATATATAGCAGAGCACCAGACCAGATGTGGCATAAATATTCAAGGCAAGGTCAAATATTAAATTAATAAATATGAAAAATTTTTGAAAGAAAAATTGTTTAGCTTGATATAATAAACCAACTTCTCTAGCTGTAAACTAAGCAATTGACTCAATATACTCTTTTTCCTCCATATCAGTAGAACATCTTAGTTTTAAAAGGCACTTCTCCTGGAGGTTAGCATCAGCCATGCTGATGGAAAGTAAAATGGGTTCTCTCAGAATTTCATTTTGAAAGTGTTAAATTAACAAGCCACTCTTTCCTTTGTTTAAAAGATTGAATAAATTAAATATGGTTTGCATATACTGCTTAATAGTTTTATTTTGAAAGATGTTTGAAATTGTACCACTAGCTTATTTGCAATACTTAAACTCTATACTAATTTAAAACTCAGATTCTTTTCAAAATTACTTTTTAAATTGATTATTTACATGCAGATTATTGTTTTCATTAAAGATGAGGATATTAGTCTAAATTTAAATGATAAATTTTTCTTCCCAGAAATTCAAATAGAAATTCTTATAGTAACTTTCTATTATACATTCTGCCCCTGAGGATTCATTTTAAATTCCATTTTATCCTAATGCCTTTATCACATTAAATGCAATAACTGTATTTTATGTTTATTTGTGTAGTTATTTTTACCAGAAATTCCTTTTCAATATATTTACTATCACTTGAAATTAAACTATTTTTAGTTTTAATCTTATTTCAGCATCAAGTGTTTTGTAAAATTTGAAGACATTTCATGTTGGCTGAAATTAAAACTGACTCATTATGTTCTGCATACTCCTCATAACCCACCGTTATCTTTTCACTTTTCTGTTTCCTTGGAGTATTCTTTTGTGATAACCAGAATGCAGACATATCTACAAGCAACAGTAACTACCGTCGCCCATGCATACACTGTTATCTAATAAATGTTTTGAATTTCTTTTTCCACTTAAGAATTTAAAACCTTTTCAATAGCTGCCCTGCTCTGGTTTCAGCACAACAGGGCTGCAATTGAAAGACTATTTTCTGCTTTGAAAATATTCTCTCTCATTTTGGAATTAGTTTTACTGATTACATTCAGATTTATTCTCCATTAACTTAGGTAAAAATAACTCCTTCATTCAACACTTGTGTTGAAAGGAAATAAGCCATTTATAATGAGTGAAGAACACGGGACCAAAATGGCTGACAAGATAATACAAAGCAGGTGCTGAATGTTTAGAGGGATAATCTGAGGAGGAATGCTAACTATAATGATACAGTGTCTAGGGAGTATGACTGCTACAGGAAAAAAAAGTTTATAAATAATTAACTTCCTTCTGTTTTTGCTATTAGTTTCCTATGACCAAAGTAAAACTTAGCGTTGGAAAGGAAATAAATTAACTGATGCAACACTATAAAACTTCAACGCTGAATATAAAAAATAATTTAATGTGTTTATGCCTCCAGAAATAGTATTATTTTTAGATTCATAAATAAAACTTTTACTACTTTTAGATTTTTTAAAATGAAATCTTATTTTTACAATAAGCACGTTGTGGTGCAGTGGGTCGGAATGAGAAATTGGAGTGCCAAGTTAAATTCTAAATGAATTTCTTGCATTCACTTATGCACAAATACTCTTGAGAACGGTATTAATCTATCTCTTACACCTCCAGCTATAGGTTAAACAGCAGGACAGATTGGATTCTACAGCCTTGGTTGGCAACCAGTCTACCACAGAAAATAAACATATCTTAAATTTTCAATTAATCTTTTGTTTAGTACTTTGTTAATTTTTATTTTTCTTTATTCCCAGATCCAGTAGTATAGTGAGAAGTGGTGGCAAAACTTTTGGATCTAATGTATAGAAAAATCAAGAAAAGTTACTTTGTAGAAAAATGTAGTCTTCGTTTTAGAAATAAAGATTTTCCTAATTTTGTTCACTTTTTGGCATAATTTATAAGCAGAGACATGACAATTTTCCCTACATGTTGATTTGGGCTTATTGTTTATGTTTTAACTTTAAGTCTGTTTAGTGTGTATTTAAATCATACTACAGAAGGCAGTAAAGGAAGTCAAAAGGAAAGGATTAAACATCAACTGCAAGAAGACAGAATGCATGTAATTTACATTTTGTGATGAGCCCAAAATGTGAATTGCAAATTGGAGATACCAAAATCAAACAAGTTCAAAAACTTAGACAGCTAGGAGGTGTTTTAACAGAGGATAGAAAGTCTGATACTGAAATTCAAAGCGTCATTGGGATAGTCAAAGATGTGTTTCAAAAGATAAGCAGAGTATTAAGAAAGAGAAAAACTTAATATGAATCAAAAAAATGAGTACTGAACTATTTTGCAAAATCTTTCCTCTTATATGGCAGTGAATGCTGGACAATCTCAAAGATGAAGAAACTTGAAGCAACCAAAATGTGGTTCTACAGAAGGATGCTGGGGATAACCTGAATCTAATATGTGAGCAACAATGAAGAAAATGCAAACAAAAAGGAAACTTACATATAGAATCATAGTGTTGAAATTTCTAAGGAACATGATGAGGAAAGAGAGCTTGGAAAATCTAATGCTCACAGGATGGATTGAGGGCAAGAGTGACAGGAAAACAATGCATAACATTCATTGAGCTTGAGTAAACAGATGGTTGAACAATGTTAAGGAGAAATTACAAAAAGATAAAATTTATTAAAAGCTATGAAGGACAGAAAATTGTGAAGGGCCAATATATACTTCCCGAAGGCAAATGGCACATAAAGAGGTATATTTAAGTATATGAAAGTAATATTATAATAGGCACAAACTAGTTTATATATATATATATATATATATATATATATATTTAATGTATCAAGGCAGCAGATAATTTTCTAAACATATACTGTTAAATTTAACAGACAATGAATGTCTGCTATGTTTAATCATGAGCCGTTCTTAACATCTTAGAATCAACATAATAAAAAATATCCAAATGTTGGAGAATGTTTGTCTTTATTTTCACCTGAAATTAAAGCCAAAATACGATGTTTAGAATGGCTCATGATTAAACATAATAGACATTCATTGTCTGTTATATTTAACAGTATATGTTTAGAAAAAAAAAACATATATATATATATATATATATATATATATATATATATATATCCCATAAGTGGAGGTAAGGGACGGATTAATACTTTCCCAAAGGTATTAATGTGGAAGTGACTGCAGGGCATTCAACCGGAATTCAAATTCTGCTCCCCTGTTTCTTGTTCCTAGAAATCAACTGCACCACAATGCACATCCATCAAGAACACTTACAGCACCTGGTATTCCCAAGCAGTCACCCATCTAAGTATGGGCCTGGCTCAACATTGCTTAACTTTGGTGATTGGAAGGGAACTGGTGTATTCAATTCAATATGACCATAAGTTATAGGTTAAATAACAGGACAGATTGGGTTCTAAAGCCCTGGCTGCCAACCAGTCTACCAGAGCAGGTATGGAAACCTGTTGCAGTATAAATATGAAAAAGAAATGCCTATCTAAGCACTGTGGAGTGCATTTAGGGCACAGTAAAAATAATAATATCACTGTTGGCTATCAATTGTATCCCTGACTGTCTCCGTCTCACCTATGTTGTGCCACCAGACCCAGATAGAACTGGAAGAGAGAGTGAGGCTGACAACCATGCGCAACTCTCCCTCACTTAAATCCAATTAAAGCACAAGTCATGACTTCTACCTAGAAGTTGTGGTCTTCCTTGCCTGCGAGGGACAAACATCATATATATATATATATATATACCAAGCCCTGATGAGTGAAGATATCATAAAAGTGAAACTTTGAAGTGACCATGAAACTGTTCAATTAAGGTGACAAATTCTTTGCATTAATTCTATCATCGGCCTATCTTGACTCCAATATTGAGCACTTTATGATAAAAAACCTCGCTTGCCAAAATAGCTTTTATCGGTAAAACTACTGAAAAAATAAACATGATCACAACTCAATACTTTATATATATATATATATATATACATTAGGACGTTGCATAAGTTCTTGCTGTTTATCAACAGATGGTATTCCCAGATGGTATACATGTAACTTCAGATCTATAAGGAATCAATCTTGAAATTCAGTGTATGTCATTTTGTCGAAGTGTAACCAACTTTGTTTTTTATAGCATTAAACATGTTAGATTTCATACCAAAGAAAATGTATTTACACGGATCTTTACTTGACTTAAGGAACTTAAGGACTTAAGGACAAATGAAATCTGCAGCTGAAACATTCAGACTTATAGTATCCATGCTCTATTAGAAACAGCATGCAGAGATTGGTTTAGAAGCTTTAAAAATGAGTTTGATGTCGAAGATAAAGTTTGAAGACAAAGAATTGCAGGCATTACTTCATGAGGGCTCATATCAGATGCAAGCTGAACTTGCAGAATCATTATGAGTTGATCAGACAACAGTTTCAAAACATTTGAAAGCTTTAGGATGATTCAAAAGCAAGGACAGTGGGTACTGCAAAAGTTGAAGCTGAGAGACATCAAATGGTATCTTGTCACATATGAAAATCTGGTTCAACAGTAGAAAAGGAAAGGTTTTTTGCATCATATCATGACTGGCAATGAAAAGTAGATGCACTACAATAACATTAAGTGTAGAAGATTGTGGGATAAGGTCAGCCATGCATCAACATTGTTGGCAAAACTGAATATTCATGGTTTGACTTCTGCTCTGCATTTGGTGAATTGAGCTGGGTGTAGTTTATTATAAGCTGTTTAAACTGACTGAAACCATCACAGGAAAACACTATTGACTACAATTGATGCATCTGAGTCAAGCATTGAAGAAAAAATGGCTGCTATATGAGCAGAGACATGACATAGTAATATTGCAAAATAACAATGCTCTGTTACATGTTGCCAAACGTGCAAAAACCTACTTGGAAACACTTAATTGGGAAATCCTACCTCACCCTCAGTATTCACCAGACATCGCCCCATCCAATTATCACTTGTTCCAGTTGATGGCATATGGTATGGCTGAGCAGCACTTTCATTCTTATGAAGTTGTCAAAAAGTTTGTTGACTAGTGGTTAGTTTTAAACGACACGTTGCTTTTCTGACATGGAATTAAAATGCTGCCAGAAAGATGGAAACCAGTAATTGCTAATAATGGACAATACTTTCCGTGACATGTTTCTTATTATTTTTTGAAAATAAATATTACTTTTTATGAAAAATCAGCAAGAACTTATTCAAGGTCCTAATATATATATATATAGATAGATAGATCTCTGATAATTATGGGGCATATTTTAAATGCAAGTTTATCAAGTATTTAATAAATATATTTGATGCTCTATGGCATTTTTATAATCCAAGATACTTGCATTTAAAATGAATTTGTGTGTGTGTATATATATATATATACACACACACACACAAATACTTACCCTATTTTTGGCCACTGGTAGAACAATTCAGTTTTATGCACAATGCAATCTTCTGACTGGACTGCAAGATGTTTTTACACAATGCAATCCTCTTTAAATTGTGTAATGGTCAGTCTCTATTCAGCCCCTGAAGTTTTGTTACCAATAAGGAAAAAAACATGTATATTTATTAATGTATACTTAATAACTCTGTTGAACACTCAATGTGCTATATATATGCTGTGGGGAAGGGTAGATTTCATAAAAGAGTAGCCACTTACGGCTTTATGCAAAGTTCTTTGGTTACCAAGTTGAACACAGCTTGGTTGGCCAACTGAATTGAATGCTTTCGGTTACTGTCTGTTTGTTAACTTTCTGTGAATAATATGTTGTGAAGTCTGCTTTTCTGTTGTGTGCTGATAGCTTAGGGGTAAGATTTCTGTCTGATGACAATCCTGGCTTTTGATCCCAGCTTGAAGCATAAGGTTAATCTATCCACACTGATGAGCTGTGATACAGCTAAACAGGCTCGTATGTGGATGATCACACACACACACACACACACACACACACACATATATATATATATATATATATATATATTAGAAGTCATTTTGCAGTATGTTGTATTTTTTGTAGAGAGAAAGAGGTATAGCAATGTTACTGCTGATCATTTTGTGATTGTTAATACAAACAACATAATGGCAGTAAAGAATGTCTTCAACA
Organism: Ascarosepion bandense; assembly: GCA_037127315.1. NCBI lineage: Eukaryota > Metazoa > Mollusca > Cephalopoda > Sepiida > Sepiidae > Ascarosepion > Ascarosepion bandense. The sequence goes on along the minus strand of JBBBDQ010001908.1, from coordinate 1,550,525 downwards.
GGATTTAAATTCCTCCAGAAAAACATAAATTAAAATTAAAGAAGTTAATAAAAATACTTTCAAGTAATAATACTTGAAATCTGCTATAATATTTCATTTTTTACAGTGAATATTTTTAAAGGCTATATCAGTCACCTTTTCATAAATTAATTCATAAAATTTTCAAAGTCCATGTTTTATTATTAGCAAGGAAAAATGTTTGGAATTTTATGTATGAAGAACATGTCATTTCAAGACTCAGTAGTATGTCTAATTTTTTCTTCTTGAACTTTGCAAAGTATCCTGACTTACTGATTACCAATTTCCAGAGGGATTGATTTGAAATTATATATGCTAAAATATGTATGCATTTTTAATTTGTAAAAATGTTATTTGAAAAGTCTTGAGAATAGATGCTTTTTTCTTATAACATAAAGCAATGAAAAATGTTTAATTATTCTGTGTGTGTGTGTGTGTGTGTGTGTGTGTGTGTGTGTGTGTGTGTGTGTGTGTGAGCGTAAGCATGAATATTTTACATTTTTTACTTTTCATATTAAACTAGCTAAATTGTGACAATGAGCAATAATACCCGGTATTCCCTGCAAGAAATAACTTTAAATATAACAACTCTTAAAAAATATATTCAGCATATTTTCCTACACCAAATGAAAAAATTATTATTTACATAAGAAATGATAGCCATTACTGAAAAATATTCTGATATCAAAAACAAATGATAAAGTCATTTACATTGATAGGGTTTCTGAAGGCAAAATATGAGTGCTTCTCTCACTGATTATTAGTGTAAAAAGGTTGTTTGGTGATCCAACCTTAAAACAACCAACATGAAGAAGCTAAGCTGTGGCTAGTTATCTTGAAAGACTGTTCTTTGAACTTTATTGACATGGCAAAGAATTGCTGGGAAGTGAAGTTACTTAAATTTGAAGGGCAAGTTTCTTGTAATTCTGGGAATTAACACAGCTTACTTTTTGCCTATACCAGTTAGGATGCAAGCTTCAGTTATTTGTGAAAAGAGTTCAACAATTATACAATATCTTTGGAGAATTGAGAATTTTGAGAAGCATAATTCAAAATTCTAAGTTTTAATGGAAGATTGAGAGGAATACCATGCAGTTCAAAAGTGTGTTTATAATTGTATCAGTTGATTTGTATTGTTGGACCTTCAAAGGAATCTATTGCAACAGTTTTGAGTTGATTATTATTATTATTTTTAATTCACTCATTTTGGGGAACAAGTATACTTAACATGCAGAGCCACTGGTAATTTCTAACATTTGAAGCCATTTTTTTTTAATTTTAAAACTGAAAAATTTTGTATTCCTGCTCATTATCACTATTTGTTCATATAGAATACTTAACATCTCGTTTTTAACTATTTCTGTGGATTTCAATGCCCAAAATAAATTGAACATTTTAGAATTATTTTCTTAAAATGTTTTTCAGGGTTGCACAAACAAAACAGAAAAATCAAGCTTCTTGGCTAATATAGGAAAAAGCAATATAAAAAAATATATATCACGAACAATTTTTAGAGAAAATTATGACAAACTGAAAAGATTTTGTGAAGAATTTCATTCTTTAGGATTTCTTCAAACTAAAGTGATGTTAATGCTACTACATCACTTTTGGTTATTCTATTAGTCATTATCGAGGGCATATAAAAATCTACATAATCAGTTAAAATAAACATAAAGGAAAGGGGATGTAGAGAAGTTTAATTTTTTGACAAGCATGTATAAATATATTCACAATAAGAAGTAGTATCCAAAGGACTGGGGTTTTTTTTCCATGAGACTACTTTTTAATATCTTCACTTTTCAGTAATTTATATTTATAAATGTTTAGAACTGGAATAAAATGTAACAGAGTGTCCATAAAATTTGTGTGCACTTTAAAAAAAATATAACTTTATTTGTATTTGCAATAGAAATAATTTGTAAAAAGGATTAGAAAGTAATAAAGCTATATTTTTTAAAGTTTTATTGAATTTTATTTAAGTTTTCACATGTCCTACATCATTAGCAATACCAAAAGGTAATATGAGTTTGCACGGTAAACATTTGCCAACTGATTTACAGTAATGCCTGAAATCACATTAGTTATTTTAGCTTACAAATCTAATGAACTAGTTTTGGTCACATATACAATTGTTTTCACATGTAAAAAAAATCAGATGGAGTCAAATCTGGTGAATGTGGAGGTTAATAAAATGGTCTACCCTTTGGATCCATCTGTTAGGAATTTCCTGATTTAGAAACTGTCTAACATGCAGAGCAAAGTGACAAGTTGTTCCATCTTGTAGAAACACTGTATTATCTTTCAAGTTTAATTGTTCAAGCTCATTTTTTACAGATTATTTCTACCACAAATATAAATAAAGTTATAAATTTTTAAAAGTACACACGGACTTTATGGACACCCTGTATAATGATAGTGAATTTTTATTTTTGCTGTTCCTGAGAAGTTAAAACAAAAATATCCAACACTATTTATTTTTTAGATTGTTATTTGCAATAATAATTTTATATTTGCAACATTCTAAAAGTTTAATACAATTAGAACTAATGCAATATTTATCATTTAGCAGTTTAAAAAGAAATAAATGTGAAAACAGTTTATTTTTCATAAATTCATAAATATTCAACTTTACAGAGCTTAGGTTATTATCTGAGGTTTTATGGTTATCCATGCAAAAATCTGGATACCCAAAAACTTTCCATTTGTGATATCTGAACATACAAATTTATGCACACACACACACACACACACACACACACACACACACACACACACACACACACACAGAGACATGCCAACATAATATAGATTATAAATTTTGATCAAGTTTATTAATATATATTTATTTATAAAGTGTCATCATATGCGGTAATTACACAAATTGTTTTGCTTAACTGTTTTTCAAGGTTTTGAGAATACTTATGATATAAAAAGGAAATTTGTCAAAATTGTACAAAAATAAAAATTTTCAGTCATTGATTTTCAAGTATAAGCTCTAGCAATTAATAATAGCCAAAGCTTAAATCCAAGGACAAATCTCTAAAAACCTTGCTTATTTTTCAATTTAAGAATTGAATGTGTTGCAAAATGCAGAAATAGAAAAAACAGTTTCTGTAATTTCTAAAAAAGGGTGGATGATGATATTTTTTAGAATGCTATAAACAATATTCTTTTGAAAAGAATTCTTCTGTTACTACCCACCATAAAACAATTTACAGAATGCAATATAAAATTGTCCATATATATATATATATATATATCAGCATGTGGTGTGGGTATAGAAGAATCCAAAGAAGTATCCTGTACATACATTGGGAGGATAACTCTCTAAGAGAGCTCTAAATATATTTGTATATAAATACATATAGAGCAAATATAAGAAAAATTAAGGCAGACACGTTATTTCATAGTAAATCGGAAATATGGGCCTATTTTAGGCAAACCATCATCAGCTTCAGTCTTTCTTGTACAAAGGATTTTACACAAATATATATATATATATATATATATATATATATATATATATTTTACACGAATATATATACATATATATATATATATTACATGAATATATATATATATATATATATATATATATATATATGATGAAATGAATATATAATGAATATGCAAACACCTTGGTTCCACCTCACAGTAATGTGATTGGCTGGTGTCAGCCATAAATACAGACAAAGGTGAGGATGCATAGAGGTCTGCTTTCATAGGTCTACTACTATTACTCTTTGACTAGAGATCTACGTCTAGATGTCTATGACTATCGGTCTACATCTCAGGATACTGCATACGACGAGTACCGTCCATTACGTCTACATACTAAATTGTCCTACCTGGTTGCATTTGTCTAAACCACTTAATTACCTTGAATAATATATATATCCCTTTCCCTGAATATATCAGTTGGCGACGAAGAATTCAAAATGAGTTCACAGAGAAAAAATTGGCAATGCTTACAGAATATAGTAAGAAAGTGCCCTCATCCCTCTTGTTGGGCTTAGAAGATTTATTATACATAAACTGGATAAAAATTCTTTTGTGATATATATTCCATTCTACCAATATATCACAATATATTCCATTCTACCAATATATCACAATATATTCCATTCTACCAATATATCACAATATATTCCATTCTACCAATATATCACAATATATTCCATTCTACCAATATATCACAATATATTCCATTCTACCAATATATCACAATATATTCCATTCTATATTCTGAATATATTGTGATATATTGGTAGAATGGAATATGCCAGATATATTGGTAGAATGGAACAAACTGCTGAATTATTTAAGTTGCTACAAGCCACTTTACAGCAATGACAACAACAACTTATTCAGCAATAATTCCAACAACAACAACAACAACAACAATTTATGCAGCAATAATTCCAACGACAACAACAACAACAACAACAACAATTTATGCAGCAATAATTCCAACAACAACAACAACAACAACTTATTCAGCAATAATTCCAACAACAACAACAATTTATGCAGCAACAAAAAACGTTTGAAAATTTATTCAAGCAAAAGATAATAAATTACTTTTGGAAGATGTATTTTTGAGGACAAGAAAAGAACCGGGTTCTAGATTTTTTTCTGCAGAAGAAATTGCAAATTCACTATCTGAATTTAAATACAACCTCAACAGTGGTTCAATGTTTCCAGTTTATTTTCCATAGATTTGAAACTACATTTACGAAAAGATGTAAACAATGGTTGGATGAAGAGAAAATCACACTATTGTTGCAAAAGTTGGGAACTGAAGAAAATACAAAATATACGAATTTGATCCTTCCAAAGTAGCCAGAAGGAATTACGTTCAGCAAAATGGTGGAAATTTTGTCAAAATTTTTGATAAAAGAGATAGTATATTTCATACATGACTCAAGTGTCTAAATATTGTAAAAGAAGAGGATAATGATTTTGTTACATATGCTTAAGGCACTGTGTGAGGTGCTTAAGTAGAAGGAATTGTCAAGTAACATGTTCAAGGGCTAACAACACCAAAGGACAAAGAAATTAGATCAAGAACCCTCACTATCATGGAAGAGGATCCAAAGATTATGTGACAAAAAGTCATGGAAGAATGTTAACAACTGATAAATATAAAAAAAGATAATACTCAGATTGAGGAGAAGAGCATTTTGCGAGTACGAACTGTAAGACAACACAAGTGGATACAGAATAAAGAAAGAAAAATTATATGCAGTTCGTGTGGAGGACAGCATATAAAGAAGGATTGCTTCGTTAGGGATAAAAATGTTTTAATTGTGGGCATGTAGGCCATAGAAGTTCTCACTGTTAGGCAAAACAGAGAAAAGTAAAATCAAAGTTGCAAACAAAGATGAATGCAGTTTTGTTAAAAAATGAAATTGAAGAGGGTAAAAAGAAAATACCTCAATGTAAAAATAAATGGACAGACCATAAAATTATTACTTGATTTAAGAAGTGATATCTTGGTGATAAACAAGCAAACATGGAAAAAATTGGTTACCCATTATTGATTAACACAGACAAAATTGCTAGGAGAATGTCAGGAAAAAGACTGAAGTTTAAAGGTGAATTAAAATGAAACATTTCATTCATGGAAAAAATTCACAAATCAAAAGTATATATGCTCCCTGGTTTAGAAAACCTTTTTGGTTTAGACTGGATCATATTGTTTTACTTGTGGGAATTATCAGTAAATGCTTTCTGTAATGTAGTTAACATCAGAGAGAAAGATAAGACAAAGAAAACAGAAAGATTTATTATGGATTTGAAAAACGAATTCCCTCATGTCTTTTCAGAAGGACTAAGTCTGTGCACTAAAAACAGAAGTCAGTTTCCAATTGAAAGAAAATGCGAAACCAATTTTTAGACCAAAGAGAAAAGTACTATTTTCAGCACTAGACACAATAGATGAGGAACTGGAAAGGTTGGAGAAATGTGGCGTAATTTTGAATGTTGATTACACAGATTGGGCATCACCAATTGTATATATAAGAAGAAAAACCAAAGAATCAGAGTGTGTGCTGATTTTTTGACAGGTTTAAATAGCTGCTTGAAAGAACATGTGTACCCTCTACCATCTCCTGAGAATATATTCACTAAATTAAACGGAGGTAGAGTGTTTTCAAACTTGGACTTGTTGGAGGTTTACCTTCAGTGAAGAATGTTCAAAGTACCTTGACAATAAACACGCACAAAGGGATGTTTAAATTAAATCATTTTCCATTTGGATTGAAGGTAGCACCAAGCCTGTTCCGCCAAATAATGGACACAATGTTGGCTGTTATGGCATATGCAATTGCATATTTAGATGATATTTTGATTAAAAGTGAAAATGAGGCCCAACACAAAACGTATATTAGAGCAGTAGTTCAGAGAGTTGAAGAATACGGGTTCAAGCTGAGTGCTGAAAAATGTGAGTTCTTCTTAAAGAAGATAAAATATTTAGATCAGATCATAGACAGTAAAAGATGAAAACTGGATCCAGAAAGGGCTGAGGCTATAAAAAATATGCCAGCACCTGATAATGTGGCTAAACTCTCGTCGTTCTTGGGACTAGTAAGCTACTATCGTATTTATATCCGAAAAGTGTATCAGGTGAGAGCTCCTTTAAATAAGTTGTTGAAAAAGGGCACAAAGTGGATATGGTTGAAAGAATGCAAACAGGCTTTTAAAAAAATAAAAAGCTGTCTATTAGCAGCCCTATCATTAGTGCATTTTAACCTGAAGAGGAAAATTATTGCAGCAGCAGATGCCAGTAATGAGGGACTAGGTGCTGTATTACTTCATAAATTTGAGGATGGATCGATGAAACACATGCCTCAAGAATAGCACATGCCTCATTGCCTCAAGAATGTTACTACCCACTGAACAAAGTTACAGTCAAATTGAAAAAGAGAGTTTAGCAATGATCTACACTGTGAAAAAATTTCACAGATTTCTATACAGAAGAGAGTTTATTCTGCAAACAGATCACAAACCACTGTTATCAATATTTGGAAAAAAAGGTATACCAACTCATACGGCAAATTGATTACAGCGTTGGGGTGTGATTCTATTGAATTATAATTTCAAAATAGAATATGTGCCTTCAAAGAAGCTAGATCATGTCAATGAGTTATCAAGATTGATGCCTGAATATACGGGACCATTGGAAGAAACAGTAATAGCATTGCAAAGAGACGAAAGTGAATTGTTGAGTCTGGTCTGCAACATGATTAGAGAACTACCAGTTACACTAGAAGATGTGAAAAAAGCAATGGAGAATGATGATTTAATTAAAAAAAAATGAAAAAGCAAGTCTGGTTAATCAAGAAATCAAAAAAAGGAAGTAGTGCGTCACTGTTTTCAATCTTTGATCAGTTATTACTATACGCAGATAGAGTGGTAATGTGGGGTACTCTGCAAAAGAAAATTTTAAAAGAGTTTGACACTTTCCATTCAGGGATTTCAAGAATGAAATCTTTAATGAGAAGCTATACCTTGGATGGACCAAGATATAGAAAACTTGGTGAAACAGTGCAAAGGATGCCAACTGGCAGCAAGGGATCCACCAATAATGATTCAATCATGGCCAAATACAGATGTCCCATGGACATGATTGCATATCGACTATGCAGTGCCCATAAATGCATCTTATTATTTAATTATTGTGTACAGTTTCACTAAGTGGTCAGAAATTGTTAATTGCAGACATCCGACTGCAACAAATACAATAACTGCACTTAATGAAATTTTTAGTTGCTTTGGTTTCCCTAAAACTTTAGTCAGTAACAATGGAACACAGTTTATGCAAAGAGAATTCAAGGAATTCTGTTCATCATTGTCTATTGATCACTTGACAATGCCAGTATATCATTCCAAGATCAAATGGACAAGCGAAAAAATTTGTGGACACCTTTAAACAAGCGATAAAGAAAAGTCATGGCATGGACACAAATGAAAGAACTATTCAAAAGTTTTCGGCAGTATATAGGATCATGCCAAACCTGAATACACCATCAGGATTATTGCTAGCAGAGTTAGTGTTTACAAGGAAAATACACTCTGTCTTTGACAGGCTGTTGCCTAGTCTGGTGAAGAAAACTGCGAAAAAAAAAAGACAGATGACTAAAGCATATAAGCCAGGTGGCAAAGTTTTTTTTCAAGAACTTTATGGCTGGAAAAATGTATTGGGAAGAAGGAATTATAACCAAAAGGATTGGACAACTTATATATGATATAAAAGGGGAAAGATTTTGGTGTAAAAGACATTGAAATCAATTGAGACCCAAACACACTACAGATGTCATGGAAAATACTGAAGAAATTGTAATGGAAGTCCTGTATGACATATTTGAAATTCTCATTCCAGCAAATCAACATTTGCCAATGGAGATATTCCTGACCTCAAGGCCAGAAGTACCAGTGTGTCAAGTGCCACCACAGAAGGAAGGATTTAGGCAAAAAAGACTTGGGAAAAAAGTCAAGCAATTATGCCCAGATCCTAAAAAAAGAAATATTGAAGCTAAATTTAATGGGAAAATTTAACACAGGGGAAGGCAATGTAATGAATATGTAATGAATATGCATATATCTTGGATCCCCCTTTACAGTAATATGATTAGCTGGCATCAGCCATAAATACAGACAAAGGTGAGGATGTATAGAGGTCTACATCCATAGGTCTACTGCTATTGATCTTCGACTAGAGATCTATGTCTAGAGGTCTATGACTATCAATCTACATCTGTTGACTATGCCTACATCTCAGGATACTGCATACAATGAGTACTGTTCATTACATCTATGTACTAGATCATCCTACCAGGTTGCATTTACTTAAACCGCTTAACTACCTTGAATGATATATATATCCCTTTGTGGGACATATCAATATATATATATATATATATATATATATGAACAATATATATATTTCTATATATATATATATATATATATATATATATATATATGAACAATATATATGAACATATATATATACATGAACATATATATATACATATATGAAAATATATATATATATATATATATATATATATATATATATATATATATATATATATATATATATATATATATATATATGAACAATATATATATTATTCTGCTCTGCTTAAGTATTGAGCACGTTTTGTTATTGATTACTCATCTCGGGTTTTTTCTTTGGGCTATGTACTGGCTAGGTCCAAATCGCTTTGGCTGATGTTTGTGTGCTTAACTCTTTCTTTTTTGACAACCATTTTCTCCTTCCGCGTATATATGCGGAGGGTTTTTCAAAATGAGTATAGTGATAAGTTTGCATTTATATATATATATATATATATATATATAATTGAGTATTTGAGCAGTAACACATCATTTCATTACAGCTAAATGACAAGCAAATGCAATAAAACTATCCATTTTTTTCTTGCATTTGTACAACTATTTTCTTTTCTGAACATAAATCATGAAGGAAGTGTCTACAGAATTTGACTTTTTATCAATTTAGACTTGATCATCTACAAGTAACTACCTAATCCATATCTGCTTGTGTAGGCCATTCATTAACTTATGTAAATGCTTAAGCATTTAGATCAGGAAAGCAAAAATATGGAAGCGAGTTCAACAGGCAGGAAGTGCGAGAAAAGAAGCTGCAGGAGTAGAATTGTCGTCTGCATTTGGTTGATCTAACTGTGAATGGGTGAGACCCAGTTGCCAATCTGGTTGCACGAGTAAACACCTGTTGAAGAGGCACCAGTGACTTAAGTTCATTGGAGCAGAAGCCATGAAAGTATTTATAGAAGCCACATCCTGTTGGTGGGGAAGTGACTGGAGTCAAGCCGCCAAGTTGGTACCTATCACATTACTGATTCTCCTTTGGAGCCTGTCAAGGAACACTGAGATGAACAGCAGGGGTGCCTGACCATATATGGCAGCAGTTTTCCATGCACAGACAAATGGTTGATTTGTATATATGCAGGATGGATTCAGGTGGGAAAAACATCCTGGCCCAACACAGTGACCCAACCTTCTTAGCAGTGAATTTAGCTATTGACTCAATGTAGTGGTTCCACTTGAGATCAGAAGAGAGGGTAAGGCCGAGGAGGCACAGTGTATTGCTCTCAGGGAGACTCGCTTGGTCCACACTTATGGGAGGCAGGAAAGGTTGCCTGTGATGATTGACAGACGACAGCTTGGTCTTAGAAGCATTGAAATTTACAAGCCAAATATATAATTGTAAAAGGGTGCATTTAGATATCCTTACTTGACTTTCTTGACCTCAGTCAACTTCATTAGTTTTCAAGCTTAACTGTAAACTTTTATAATTCTTTCCATGGTTGTATATTATGTGCTTTGCCAGGTCTACATATATTTTTTGCCCTTCTAGACTGGTTGCCAACTACGGCTAATGAGGCCTGTCTGCTATGCTAAACAGCAGAGCTGAGAGAAAAAAAGAGGGATTCATACCTTTCCCAAGAGTATTTGTGCAAAAGTGAATGTAATGGAATTTGAACTTGTTTTGCTCAGTTCTTATTCCAAGATGCTAACCATTACACTACCTGCACATCCGTTTTATGTAATTTGATACAAGAATCATTAGGGTCTTTGTTCTGTCATATATTTCAATCTTTAACTCATGCCTGACATACAGGAATGGAATTCATGCATCTAATTTTAGGTTTCTCTTTCTATTTCTTAATCAATATATTTGAAGCTTTGCAGGATGAGCAGGAATTAACCACATGAATTATTTGCACTTGTCAGTATTAAAGTTCTTTTATCAGTGCTTTATATGTGTTCTTTTTGTTTTATAACCACCTTTTTTCCTAACATAAGCACAAAAGCATGATGAATTTCAAAAACAGATTTTATCAGAAAATATGAATCATTTTAATAAAATTTGAAAATTGCTGAAGGCAGAGAGAATGTCAAAGAAATAAAAGCAACTTGCAAGTATTTTGAAATTTTGGCTAACAATACATTAGAAGAGAAATGCAAAAATCTTAAAATTACAGGATTAAATGAAAAATGGTTTTATAACAAAATCTGGTTAAAAAAAAAAGGAAAAAGTACCAGACTTTTATTGTTATTGACAAGTAAAATAATGTGACTTTTTATCAATTTATATAGACAAGATTAGACTTGAACATCTACAAGTGCCTACCTAATACATATTTGTCTGTATAGGCCATTCATTTACTTATGTAAATGCTTAAGCATTTAAATTTGTAGCAAACTAATTTCAAGTGCTTCCAGCATAATCATAATTCATTAAATATTACTGATTCTTTTCTCTACCATATACAAGTCAGTTGTGGTTGCTGGGGCTGGGCAATATCTGGGCAGTGTATGCATTCAAATTCCCCACACTAAACTCAACCTTGTGTCACATCATGTTTCAGTGGGGAGACAAGATAAAAATTAGTTTCTGAATAAAAAAATTAATGTTTTTGCCTAAATTTGACCATTTAATATTTGAAGGTTTGCATTTTTATTTTCTTCTTTCCCTGTTCATTAGTAATTGCTTTTTACAAAAATGAAAATAACACTGACATCTCATTTTAATGGCTATATTTACCAAAATTACACAAAAATATCTTTAAATATTAAAGAGTAAATTTATTCAATAAAATTACCATTGGCTTCAACCACAGCCTCTAGATAAATCTTCTGCAACTCTTCTGGATAGTCTCTTTGTTTAAGTTGGTGAATGCTGCCATAATCCTTGCCTTCAGTACTTCTTTTGTATTATGAGTTTTGTTGATCTCTTGCTCAACTGTGCCCTACACAAAATAATCAAGGGGGTTGCAGTCTTGGGAGATAGATAGCCTGATATTAAGGGTGATGTGGTTGCAGAAATTGTCTAACAGTCATGACTGGTTTTTGCTGCTTATGTGGCAAAGTGCAGAGTCCTGTTGCCAGATATACTATTGCCCTGGATCCATAGAGAAGACCCTATCTCCTCAAGGCACTTGATGTAGTCTACTGTGTTGAATCTGAGTCCCTCACCAACAAATTCTGGAGTTTTTCCTTATCAGAATGATCAGAGTGAGGTTTTTGAGTTACCATTCTGAGACATACTTGATGGGATTGAGCTAGTGGATGGCAAAGTGGGATTTGGGAGAGATACCAAGAAGAAAAGTGTTAAGAGCAAGTGGAAGTTCCTGATCACCTATGCCCTAAAAGAACATGGTACATAAAAAAAAAAGAAGAAAAACCCCTTGCACACCAGTGGCAGTCCTTTCTTGCTTTGGGTGAAATGATTTGTAAAGTGTTATTTTTATCTGTATTTAAAAACTCTTTTTAAGAGTATTTAAAAGAGGGCACTCTTCTATACCTAAGAAGTATACAAATTTTATAAGTGTTTCAGTTTGCATTAAACCTGTTTTTTTCAAAATCTAGTACAACCAATGTGAAACTCTTTAAGAAAAATTAAATATTTATGCTAAATTTTCCTAATGTTAATTTTCAGAATTTAAAGTGTCATATTTACAAACGTTTGACTCTTGAAATGCTAGAGCATCATTTAATATTCTTTAAAATGATTCAGATTTCATTAAAAATTTCGAAAAGTTTCTTATAGTTAAAATAAAAAATCTTGTTTTGATTAAAATTTCTATTATCTCAGGATGATTTCTTGCAGATCCAATTTATACATTCTTGCAGATAAAGAAACCCAATAAGAGATTTATCTTGACATGTTACTGCATTGATCAAGACAAAGGATTCTGGGAAAGGCTAGGTGAACTTTCACTTGGCTCATTCATAACATTTAAAACTTATTCCTCTTGCTTTTGTTCATCATGGCTTGTGCTTTATATTCATGTCTGAATCAAGTCAGATCTCATGATGTAAGCTATTATCTCAGCTCGAATGAAATAATGATTTAACTTGCACTGTAGAAAAGATCACTTAATGACCTGTTGATTCTCTCATAGCAGTCATATGATTTTTAAACCTCTTGTCATCTGTTGAATATTCAGAAGAGCAAATACTGACCTTTTTTTTCTGGGTTACTGATAAATGGTTTTTGACCTGCAAGCACAATACTGGAAACATGTGATAGAAAAATGTTTGACCGAATTGGTGCAAATGCATTTCACTACAAAAGTCTGCTTACATTTCATATGAAATTCTCTATGATTTCTGTTTAGCTTGTTTTGTATTATCATCTGCTATTTGCTAATCGTACTTGCATTTTTAAAATTCAGCCTCTTTTGAAAAACTGCTTATATCTTACCTGGTTAAACACAGTGGAATAAGATAACAAATAAGTTTGCTTAGATTATTTAAAATAAATGTGTGTGGTCCAAGAGAAGTGAAAATATTTTTAATTTTATTTTGAGATGAATCAATGTCAACCATTGTTAATTTTTCATTAGTAATCTATCTTAATTTCAGTTATTTTCATTAAAACTAGTTAGATTTTATTTTTAATCATGATTGTAGAAATTCTGTGTAACCATGGTAGTGTAATATGATATCACTTTAGTGATTATAACTCTAGCAATTTTTCATAATTATCTGTGAATTTTCCTGCATTTTTAGAAAAAATAGTAATTTCCTGTTGTTGCCTTCACAGTTTGGAATTAAGTTTCTTAAACTGGTTGCCACTCAAGTCTAGATAACCCAGTTTACTTTATTTAAACTATAGTTGAAGTGGGAAGAAGAGACTTTCATGCCTTTTCCAAGGGTGTTTATGTGAAAGCAAATGTAATAAACTAGCCTGAAATTTGAATTTGGCTTGCTCTGTCTATATCTGTTACATTGTCTGAACATCACATTGTTATAGTAAGCAATTGATATTATGATGGGAGAAATACTAGTAAAAAATAGATTGACAATGTCATAGCTAATAAAATCGATAATGTTACTGCTCAAACTACCAGTATAAAGCAACCAAAATTAAGATGGAAGAAGTATTGAAAAATTTATGAAGGATGATTTTTTAAAAAATAAAATTCAAGATATGAATACTAATACTTTCAGCATGTGGGAAAAAAAACATCAGAGCAGTGCCAAGAATTTTGTGAAAATAAATCAAATGGTAAGATTTTATTTTTTGTAACCATTGGTTCCTGTAGCTCAAGTGGTAGAGCAGCTGTTATAGTAAGACAGGCTTCTCAAGGAAATGGGATGCAAGTTCGTGTTTTGCTGAAAGATTTTTATTTCTGAATTTTACTGTCTATGAATGTCTTTAAAATTGTGATATAAAGAAATTTAAATTTGGATGAAAGAAATACGAGCCAGGAATAGGAATAAAGTTATTTTCTTTTTTTTTTTAAATTTGAGGCACAGTTTCTGTAGAAATTAATAAATTATTCAGCTTAATTAGTATTTTGAAGCATTCATAATTTACCAAGGCTTAATTACTCTTCTGATTCAGTGATTCTTAGCAGCAACATTCTCATCCTTGAGTTGGATCACATTTTGAAAAGTCCACTCATTGACTTTCATCAAATAAATTTTGGAGAAATCTGCGTAGAATTTTTTACTGTTTGAAAAAGAGATTCTAATCTCTTTTCTGGGAATTGAATGTACCCCTTCATTCATATCAGTTCATTTTTATTGGGTCTCAGTCAGTTCTGCATGAAGTGAACTGTTCTCTGATTGGCTGATAAGAATTCTAATTATATCCAATTAAAAGGAGTTCAATCTGACCCTATTAACATCTGAAACTAACTAACCAGAAAATCTATAAGCAATCAAAAAAACTTACTATTGAAAACAGAAGAGTGACAAAACAAGCCAAAAAAATTCCATGCTTCCAAAACTTGGCAGAAAGCAGTTTGGCATCAACTGATCTGTTCTCAATCAGTTAAAACAAGTTCTCAATGTCAAAAGATGACAACTGAGCACTTTGGGAAAGTAGGTAGACTTTTCTACTATCTCATAAGAAAATATATTTTCAATTGAACACATTGGTATAAGACAATTGTCCACGCTGACAGGCTATAAAAACAATACCAAAACTCCAAAAACATAATAAAAACCAGTAAGCTTTAGTCTTGTTCAGTGATGCTGGTAAAAAAAAATTAGAGGTGACATTATTTGAAGATAAATATTCTAACAAACCTAATCATTTTAGCTACCATAAATTGAAGATAGTTTTTTTTTTCCGTTGCTGAAGAGCTGTCATGTTTTGGCTAAAAGCAGATATTCCAGTATCAAAAAGTACAAACTATTCACTTGATGTTTTCATTTAAATATGGTTTCTGAGAATTCAGAAAGATGATATTCATCTGTCACAATTTAGGCAAACTCTTTACTTGTTGGATAAATTTTTGGTTGATGTAATCAGTTGTCAATTGAGAAATCCTGCTTCATTTGTAAAGAATCCAAATGCTTCATAGAAGTGATCAAAGTTTTCATTGGCTTTTGCTGAAATAATGACTCTTGATTTCAGCTTCATTAACGTCCAACAAATGAGGCCTTGTCTGATATAGACTGAAAAAAATAGTCTGTTTCAACTGAATACACTAACAGTATATAATGGATATAATCAGATGTTAGCACAAACAGGATATCTCCAAACTTTATTCTGATATATAGTACCAAGAAGAATGTATAGTTATGTTAGCTTCATTGTTATTTGTGACAGTATATATACAACTGAGCACTTTAGGAAAGTAGGTAGACTTTTCTACTATCTCATAAGAAAATATATTTTCAATTGAACATATGTGTGTGTGTGTGTGTGTGTGTGTGTGTGTGTGTGTGTGTGTGTGTGTGTGTGTGCAGAGAGATAGATAGATAGAGAGAGAAAGAGAAAGAGAGAGAGAGAATAATGTGAGGATCTTTTACATACCATCATGTCTTTTAGTAAATGGGATTATGGCTCTCTACATCTTCCTGTTTTTATTACTCTAAGTAACTTTTGATTCTTTTCTATTCTTCTTTATCATTATTTTGCAATGCATTCATTCAAATTCCTTAAATAGATTATTCCCTGTTTTCTTTTAATTCTCTTGCCTTTAGTATATCCTGTGAGTATCAAATTCTCCAAGCTCTCCTTCTTCATGATATGTCTTTTTCTGATTATAAGTATCAGTTTCTTGTAGTTCCTTAAGATTTTCTCATTGCTGACATGTTCTGTCTGTGGCATTCTCAGCATCCTTCTGTATTCCTATTTTATTGCCCTGGACCAAACATAGAATCCCCTTAAATAGGCTCAAAATTAAGGGTCATCAAGAAGTCCAATTTGAACATCTCATTTTATTGTTGGTAGTGGTAAGCAGCATAAGGTTGTGGATATTTTATATATGTCTTATTTTAAATAATATTAAGTCTGACCTTGTTTTTATTCATATTTAAACCATGACTTCAGAAATACTTAATTATAGTAAGAGTAAAACATTTTAAATATTGATTCTTTTGAATAATGATCTTGTTCAATTTCTTTTTCTTGAAAGTGTCAGCTGAATTAAATCTTCTAAAATTGTTAAATCAAAAACTAGTAGAAAAGAGGAGCTTGATAAAATTATGTTGTTATTGTCATCTTAGAGAAAACTATTGAATAAAAATATTAAGTAATTCATTACTTATATAGATATTGATCATTTAATATTAGAATGGAATAAGTCTTAAAAGATTTTGTGGTTTATTTTCAACTTTGACTATGAACAAGGTTTTATTGCTTTTTCACTGTGGCGTTAAATTGGAGCTGCACAAAATTAGTATAAAACTAATAACAACCCGAAAATTGCTTATTTAAGACTTTCAGAAACAATGAAAATACAAATTTTGTTTGGAGCAACAAATGTAAATAATCCTTAAGGACATAATAATATTAGAATCAAAATCAATGCCAGTATCAAAGTTTCTTTTTAGTTCCTTTTTTTTTTCCTTTCGTATACCCTTTCACTTTGCAAGTAAGTAGTTTCATTTTTTAAGTCATCATGACTCTCCACAATGGATGTGCGTTGTGGAGCAGTGGATATCGGCTCGGAACGAGAAATCGGAGAACCGAGTTCGAATTCCAGTTGAATTCATTGCATTCACTTATGCGCAAATACCCTTGGGAAAGGTATTAATCCGTCTCTTCCCTCCAGTTATGGGTTAAATAATAGGACAGATTGGGTTCTATAGCCTTGGTCGGCAACCAGTCTACCGCAGAAAGCAATGGCAACCTACTGCTGGATAATCTTCTGCCCAGTCAGTCATGTCTCTTTCGAGACATGATCGCCCAAGCGTGTATCGCGCATGGCACTTAACTGACTGACTGACTCTCCACATTCTTCTTCTTTATCAGTGAATTACCTTGAGCTTTTTAAAAAGATAGTAGACTGCTTTTCTTTTGCCTTCTCTACAGTTCAGAATTTAGTTTTCCTTTCCATAGATTGGGTGTCACCTACAGCTAAAGATCTCAGTTTATCCTTCTAATTAACCCATATTTGAAGAGCAAAAGATATGGATTCATGTGTTTCTAAAGAACATTAGTGTGAAAATGAATGCAACTGAATAGGATGGAATTTGAACTCAACTTCAATTTGTCATGGTCTAAAAACTCTTTCATACTCTATTTTAATTATTACAAAATATTATAGTTTGCAATATATTAAAATTTTAATTTTAAGTGAGACTTTTATTTTTAGTAGCATCTAATTAGTTAATAAGCATGATTTGAGATTTTTATCTTTTTCCCTTGCTGAATTTTAATTGGAGACAATTTAATCGTCTCAGTCCACTTTGGCTTTTATCCCTGTTTCTTATTGACCATTGTAATACATTGCTTAATCTGTAAGTAACTGTTTAATTGCTTAATTTGCAATAAGTTTACTTTTCGCCATTCATATTTTTACAAAGCTTGTTTTTTTTTCTCATGTGCGGAAAGCATTGCTGTCAAGATAAAAATAGTGTGGAGTCTTGAAAAAAATCTGGTTACTTTAAATAACCGTTATCAAGTAAATCTGGATGATGACCCTTAATTTTGAGCCTATTTAAGGGGGTTCTATGTTTGATCCAGGGCAATATAATAGGAATACAGAAGGATGCTGAGAATGCCACAGACAGAACATGTCAGCAATGAGAAAATTTTAAAGAACTACAAGAAACAGATACTTATAATCAGAAACAAACAGATGAAGTTTCTCATCCTTTTCTTACTCATTCTCTAACTCTCCTGTAACTTGTTCCTCTTTCTTATCACTTACCTCTTATGTAACAGTCCTGCCTTGCTTGGTGTGAAATGATTTAAAAATCAAAAAACAAAATAAATAACTGTTTGGTATGGGTTAAGTTCAGGGGAAATAATTGCTTTCAATAAATAGCCAAATACTTATATATATAAATACACACTGAGCTAAGCCACATACTATACCAGAATCAAAGAGGTAAGCCACACCAGCATCTGTATATATATATATATAGTCATCCGCAGACAGATCTGTTTTGCTGTATCACAGCTCATCAGTATGGTTAGACAGTCGATTGCTTTTTACCCAGGATTGAAACCCGACCGAATTGGCATCAGTCAGCAATTCTACCTCTGAGCTATGGCCGCTCAATAGAAGGAGGTAGACTTTTTAGCGTGTATATTATCATTATATCCGCCCAATAGCTGAGAGTGTTCTAATTCATTACTGAATGAACGATGCATATATAGGCTTACAAATGTTTCTGTGTAAGTATTAAAATAATTTTTTCATAAGTGTACTATATTAAAAATGTTCTTATCAAGTGTATCATTTTTTTCCTTCAGGCTTTGTTCAGTTACATGTCATTCCTGAAAATGTCATTGAGGATTGGCTATGTAACTGTCATGGTTATATTTTGAGAACTAATTTTTGAGATCTTGTTCATGTGTTTCTGGGTCTTCAGCAACTTCTGTATGCAGGGAAGGCTGGATTCTAGCCACATAGGTTTTTTTTGGGGGGGGGATTATTTAGAAAATGATTAGTTGAGTGTTTTCTCAGAAAAGTCAATTTCATTTTAAGAAGTGATAAAATATCACCATTTAGTGATCATAACAATGCAAATGGTTTATTTCATCCCAAACTACTATTCTCCTAAGAGATGTTCATTAGTAACTGTTCATTCAGCTCCACTGAAAGTCAGGACTATTTATCGTAACTATCTACATAAAAAGGTAGCAATCTTATTTTCTCGATTTCAAATTACTTAAAATGCTCTAGGGAGTTTTGTCTTTAATTTAAGAACAAAAACACCATAAATATTTATCAGCTTTAATTTACTTTATGTTTAGTAATGGAAAAAAAAAATCATAGTTCATTGAAAAATATTTATGTCAAATCTGGATTAATAAAGACATTTGTTTAAGAGTTTATTAGAGCTTGCAATTCTGATCGTGAGTAGTTCTCAGAAATAGGATGGAAGGACAAACATGCCAGTACATTTTCTTTCTTGTTAAGTAGCCACTGAAAACCAAGTTTTTCATCAATACTTTCCATCTTTATGGTCTAGTGCAGATAGATGGCTTCGCATAAATTATATTGCTAGTTTAGTACACACACATTGACAAATTTTATATTATTCATAATAACTGAGACACAGGCAAACATGTGCTTCTTTTATTTGCTAAGTTCTTTCAGAGTGTGTGTGTGTGTGTGTGTGTGTGTGTGTGTGTGTGTGTGTGTGTGTGTGTGTGATCATGGATCTCCACAACTTCTTTTTTCATTCTACTTTTCACACTTTACCATCTCACTTTGTTCCTATTTTGCACTCTATTCACACAAACACATTAGATAGGTTACTTGCTGATTCCCACTACTTCCTCTGTCATTAATGCCTAGTGAGTGTTAAATTTGCTGGGTATTTTTCCTCATGTCTCAGACCTTTCAACTCTCTAAGTATAAATGTACGATTTCTTATTCATATTTTCCTTAATAATTTCTTGTCACTTCTATGTTCTATCCATGGTATTAGCATCATCAAATGAAAGATATTACAGACTTTACAAGTATAATTTAAAATGTGTAGCTTAAAGAATATTTTTAATGCTCTGTCCCTTTATGTCTTGCCACAGATTTCTTTTTCACTTTTATTATCTGTGAAATGCCAAACCATCTTGTGAAAAATAGTGAACTTGTTACCCATTTCCTTCTCCACTATTTAGAATTTTGTGTTCCATAAGTTGAATATTAGGTATATATGCCAAGCTGTCTGTTCTATTTCATAGATTTGGGTAGGTTATTATGTTCAGAAAACAATAAGTCAATTTTAAGAAGTTAGGTTTTAACTAAGGATGTTTAATCTTGATTGTTTTCTCTAGTATTAGATAACAACATCTAGAAATACAATTCTGAATCCATTACTGTCAAGAAAAAAGGAAACCACTTATATTTTTCAAGAAGTTAGAGGAATTTACACATAATAGAAAATAAAACTGAAGAGCAATGATCACCTGTGATTTGAATGGATATGACATTAAAAAATGTCCTGAATGGATATGGCATTAAAAATAATGTTATGAGTGGATATGACATTAAAAAATGTCCTGAATGGATATGGCATTAAAAATAATGTTATGAGTGGATATGACATTAAAAAATGTCCTGAATGGATATGGCATTAAAAATAATGTTATGAGTGGATATGGCATTAAAAAAATGTCCTGAATGGATATGGCATTAAAAATAATGTTATGAGTGGATATGGCATTAAAAAAATGTCCTGAATGGATATGGCATTAAAAATAATGTTATGAGTGGATATGACATTAAAAAATGTCCTGAATGGATATGGCATTAAAAATAATGTTATGAGTGGATATGACATTAAAAAATGTCCTGAATGGATATGGCATTAAAAATAATGTTATGAGTGGATATGGCATTAAAAAAATGTCCTGAATGGATATGGCATTAAAAATAATGTTATGAGTGGATATGACATTAAAAAATGTCCTGAATGGATATGGCATTAAAAATAATGTTATGAGTGGATATGACATTAAAAAATGTCCTGAATGGATATGGCATTAAAAATAATGTTATGAGTGGATATGACATTAAAAAATGTCCTGAATGGATATGGCATTAAAAATAATGTTATGAGTGGATATGGCATTAAAAAAATGTCCTGAATGGATATGGTATTAAAAATAATGTTATGAGTGGATATGGCATTAAAAAAATGTCCTGAATGGATATGGCATTAAAAATAATGTTATGAGTGGATATGGCATTAAAAAAATGTCCTGAATGGATATGGTATTAAAAATAATGTTATGAGTGGATATGGTATTAAAAATAATGTCCTGGATGGATATAGCATGAAAAAAAAGTTCTGAATAGATTTGGTATTTAAAAAAATATCCTGAATTGATATGGCATTAAATAAAGGTTCTTAAGGAATATAGCCTTAAAAAATATTCTTAGAAATTATACAGATTATGTGTTAAAGTTGTTCAGTAAATCTTGAATCTAAAGTTACTTTCTGTCATGTGTTGATGAATGAAAAATTTAAATAATCCCACATTTGGCATGATTATTTTGTTCCAGGAATCAAGAATTCCCTGCAGAATGGCTATTTAATTGGTATGCTAATTGTATAAGTTAAAAATACCTACTGGCATGACTTGTTAAAAACAATTTACTACTGTATTAAATCTAAACTATATTATGTCCTCCAGACTTGTGATAAGCTGCGTTAATACAGTAATATTTTGTATTAAAAGAAACAGTAAAAAACCTCTTAAAATTTATTACCAGTGTTATGCATAGAAACCAAATATAAATTGTACATGAAACCAATACATAATTGATAGAAAAAACATACAGTTTAAAATAGAGGTCACTTGCAGCTTCTAGTAAGTAAATAAAATAATATGAATATTTATTAAATCTTTAATGGATTACATTGTTTCATCTAATTAAAATAAAGTTAGCACTGTTATTACTAATGCTATTCTTATGTGCCTCTCTTCAAGACATGGCTTTCTACAACAATTTTAAATCTTTTGTAACTCTAAGCAATGTCCATTCCTTTACCATCCCTACTAATCCCTGTGTTGTCACAAGCTCAATGTTTCAGGTTACTCAGTGTTTCTCTCCAGCCCCTCAATATATCATGTGAGCATGAAATTCTCTAATCCCTCTTTCTTTATGTATCCCAGAAATTTCATCTCATTTCAGTTCTAAGTACAAGTGTCCTTTCTGTTCACTTCCTTGTTGTTTACATGTTCCATCCATGTTATTCTCAGGATTCTTCTGTAGAAGGCTTATTTCAAATTGAAACATTGATTTTTGTATGATTACCAAAATTAAGCAACATTGAGCGTGGTGAGTACCTAGATGGATAACTATTTGGAAATAACAAGTGTTGTAAGCTTGAATGTGTGAATGGTGTAGTGGATAACAGCTTGGAATTTGAAATCTAGGAGTAGAGTTCTAATTTTAGGTATATTCACTTATGCAGAAATACTCTTGAGGAAGGGTATGAATCCACCTTTGCTCTTTCTAGCTATGGGTTAATTAGTAGAACTTGTATCAGCCAATCTTCTTCTTCTTCTAGGTGCCATGTCCCTTCAGAATGTAGGCAATCATGGCTTTCCACGTTTCCCTATCACTAGTGGCTCTTAGCGCACTTTCTCCTGTTACCCCACTCAAACCCAACTTTGCTATCCACCCGCTAAGGATCTTCAAATATGCTATCTGTTTCTTTTCCCTGTCTCTAATTATCTCCAAAAAATTCTTAAAATCTAAAATTATTTTCTGGCTTTAAATAACCTGCAATTTTGCTTCATGAGGAAATTATCTAGTATTCACTGCCATATAAGACGATTAACACTATGTAGCAGTTCAGTTCTTTTTTCTTTGTGTGTAATGAAATTTCCTATGTTTTTTGTTTAGTTTTAGAAAGACATTTATTGCTATTCCAATACACCTTGTGATTTCACTATCAAATTTTTCATTGTCTATTAGATTTCTGTATTTGGGGCTTGATTTTTATGCCTCCAATTTATAGCT
The DNA here is from genome assembly GCA_037127315.1 of Ascarosepion bandense. Classification (NCBI taxonomy): domain Eukaryota; kingdom Metazoa; phylum Mollusca; class Cephalopoda; order Sepiida; family Sepiidae; genus Ascarosepion; species Ascarosepion bandense. The sequence continues at coordinate 1,527,561 of JBBBDQ010001908.1, read as the reverse complement.
CCTATTTTGGGCCATCCTTCTTGCTAATGACCATTACAATTGATGGGTAGTCATTTCTTCTCAATTTCTTTTATGACCTTGTCCTGGAATTTCTGCAGTTTTCTTTGTGTCTGCCATCAATACAGTGTCATCTGTATATCTTATATTGTTGAAATAAAAATTAGAGAAACAAATATTGCACTGACAAATTTTATAGATGACATGATAGATTTATAATTTAGATTTGGTCTTCTGTAAAGCTCTCAGGTTCTGACTGTTAAAGTATCTGTTTTTTTCAATTGGGATTCTTGGAAGCAAAATGAATGAGTGTTTGAATTTCACCAAGTACTTTTATTTTTGCTTCTACACCTCTCCATTTGCTGCCATCAATTGGCAGCCTAAGTAAAAGTTTTGATAAAAAGCAATTAAAAATTTAAGATAACAATAAATAAAAGTCAAAAATTATTAATAATGGCTGCCAATACTTCATCTAACAAAAATTTCTTATCCAACTGCTTTCTAATAAAGCTGTCTGCTGATAATTCAACTCAAATACATACAGAAGTAAAAAAAATATAAGAAAATTTCATCTTATGAAAACTTTGCAGATTTTAATCAAGATTATTTTCCTTCGCAGTTCACTTTTAACAACTTCGTCTACCCCTTCATTACGTTATAATATTAATTTTTTGCCACTTCAAAGATCAAACATAATTTTTAATGAAAATGTCAATTTCATAAAATGTATTAGAAATGAGACTGACTGAAACCTGTTACTTTTTTTTTTTTTAATTTTAACTGAAATACAAAAACAAAACTTTGAAACCTTATTTAACTCCAGCAAATGTACTGGAAAGTAACAGTCTAGAGTTAGCTTTTCAAAATGTATGGAAAACATTTTGAGTAAAATTAGCCAAGGAGCATTTGTAATTATCTCGGGTAGTTTCACTTGAGGAAAAAATAACAGATTGGACCATCATCAGCCTGCGTTATTTGATAATAGCAAGTGGGTCAACTTTGTGTAATAAGAGGTTGGTTGTCAACCTACTCACTGCTGTCTGGAAGTGAATGAAAGTTTATATGCTGGCCTCATGGCTAAAGTATGAGTACCATTTTTTTTTTCTTCTACTACTCTGTTGAACAATTTGTTAATTGTCTTTACAAGCAAAGCCTACATAAGCAATACATTCAGAATATGCAACTAAAAATATCAGCAATATATCAGCTATATCTACTGCTAGTGAATATGTGGACATTTTTCTAAATGTTTGGACTGATCTTTATCCAACATATCTATACGTTAGTCAAAATTACCAAGTGTTTATTTTTGCATATAACGATTGATTTATCCGTGCAAGTTTCTGTCTCATCAGTGTCTTGTCTATTGTGTATAAATTACATAAACTAAGATAAAAAAAGTAGATGTAATCAGTCAGTATCAAAATAAATTCAGTGTCTTGCATCGCCTACACATTTTAGCATCAATAATAAGAATAATTAATGAAATGTGAGATTACAAAATATTGACAATCACTTGAGTGGTTGCTCAAAGAACAAATAAGGGAACAGGGGAAAATGCAACAAGGAAAGAAAAATAAGAATAAAAAAAATTGCAGAGAATTTTTTAAAGGCAAAGTAACTTTTACAAATAAAAACTCTTGGACGTGATTATGTAAAGGACACCTAAAATGAGAAATGGTATCTCTTACCATTACTCAACCCAGAAATATATTAGAACCAATTATATCATGGCAAAAATAATTGATATAATTGACAGCTGTCCTAAAATGAAAAACAAAATTGTGATATTGCAACTGTTTAAACAACTTGTTGTGGTGCAGTGGATATCGGCATGGAACGACAAATTGGGGAGCCAAGTTTGAATTCTACTTGAATTCCTCGCATTCACTTACGTGCAAATACCCTTGGGAAAAGTATTAATCCATCTCTTCCCTCCAGTTATTGGTTAAATAATAGGACAGATTGGGTTCTGTAGCTTTGGCTGGCAACCAGTCTACCTCAGAAAGCTGTGGAAACCTTCTGCCCAGTCAGTCATGTCTCTTTCGAGCCATGATCGCCCAAATGTGTATCATGTATGGCACATAACTGACTGACTGACTGACATTCAACAGTGTAAACAAGTGATGTCAGCATCAGCCAGAGTTTGTACTTCTTTCTTCTTTATGTGCCGTGTCCCTTCATGTTGGGGGCGATCATATCTCTCCACATCTTCCTCTCCCTTGTAGCTTTTAATAAGCTTTGTCTTTCTGTTCATTTTCCGATTTTGCCATCCATTTACTCAAGCTCATTAAGTATTTTATGTATTGTCTTCCTCTGACTTGCTACAAAAATCTCGTACAGAAGGTAATGAAGAACAGCAAGAAAGGATTAAACATCAACTGCAAGAAGACAGAATGCATGTGTTAGCAAAGTGGTGAGCGCAGATTGCAAATTACAGGTAGCATACATCTAAGAAGTGTTTTAACAGAGTATGGAAAGAGCAGCACTGAGGTCCAATGGCGCATTAGGATAGCAAACAAAACATTTCAAAGCTAAGCAGAAGAAAGATATAATGTCTTAACATGATATCTGTCTTCCTTATAGCAGTGAATGTTGGACAATCACTGCAAAGATGAAGAGGAGAAATATGGTTCTACAGAAGGATGCTAAGTATACCATGGCCCAAATGTGTAAGTAATGGTGATGCTTTAAAAAAAAGGAAAATGATAAACAGGAAGAGACAGTTGGGGTTTCTAGAGCATATAATGAGGAAGGAGGGCTGGGAAAATTTGATTCTCATGGGATGGATAGAGGGAAAGAGAAAAAGGGGAAAACAATGTATGACATACTTGATAGGTTTGAGCAAGTGGATGGCAGAGTTTAAAAGAAATACTAAGAGAAAAGGTGTTAAGAGCTTACTAGGGGTATGGAAGGTCATTATCACCTACATCCTGAAGAGACACAGCATATAAAAGAAAAAAGAATATTTGATATCCACAGTGTCATTTGTGTCCTTGAAATACCTGATGGAAGACATTATCACTCAATCAGGACAGTCTTTAATAACAGGCAAGTGAAAATAGCTTAAATCACATCTGCATTCAATCCAAGGACTTACAGTGCTTCTTATCCTCATCAATTAATGCTTCCTTCCCACTTTCCTTTGCTATCTTTCTTTTCTAAGAGATCTTGCAGTTTTCTTTCTATATCTGCTATCAATACCATGTCATCTGTATATACTATGTTAATATTATGCCTGTCAATAATAAATCATGGATGAACTTAGGATATCAAATTCTGTTGTAATGGATATCAGATCAGGATGGGAAATTGGTGACCCAGGTCTGAATTCCAGTTAAATTTGCTGCATTCACTTACGCACAAATACCCTTTGTGAAAGGTATAAATCCATCTCTTCTCCTTCCAGCTATGGGTTGAATAACAGGACAGATTAGGTTTTATAGCTTTGGTTGGCAACCAGTCTATCACAGAAATAATGGAAAATTTTCTGCCCAGTCAGTCATGTTTTTTTCGAGACATGATTGCTTATGGCACTTAACTGACTGAAGAGAACTAAAAGTAAAAAAGGTACTTTTATCATATTTGATTTCCTACAAGACATTCCAGTTTACATTTAATATTACATTGATATCAGGTTAATCTAGGTACAAGTAGCCCAAGTCTAGGTAAACTTCTTTTAAGACTTCTTTTATATGTCATGTCTCTTCAAGATGTGTGGGATCATGTGCCTCTACAACTTTTTATCCCTTGAAACTAAATAATATTTATCTCCTTAGAATATCTTTCACTCCCTGTTCTGCCATAGGTAAACTAGTTATCTCAAATTTATATCTGGGATATATTTTTGTCACATTTTTAGGAGATCCTAAGAACTTCAGATTCATGAAAAATGTCAAGATTTTAAAATTTTGAATTTATTTATTTTCTGAAAAAATGCTTTCATCATCTCCTGCCTGAAAAGGAAAAAGTGTACCTCATCTTTTATATGTAAATAAAGAAAGATAGAGTTTCAATTAAAATGATGATTGTCCTCAATTTGTTGCAGTTTCAAATGGCATTTTTTCATTTAAATTTGATCTGAAGATTTTGTGACTACTAAATAATAATTGTAACCATTAAATAAAATGGAAAGGATCTATTCATTGGAATAGATCTTGTATGCATAATGTTATACCACATATGGAAGCAGAAGAATAAGTGAAAGCAAAGTACCACCAATGAGGCAGAAAAAAAGGAGACATGCTGAAATATTTTATATTGTCAGTATGAAAAATTAAGGCAGGATGTCCCTTTGTGAACAAGGTAAGCTACTTGGAGAATGAGGAAGTCAGTAGGGCCTAGTATTGAAGCTTGTATCTGTTCAGTTGATGAAGGCCAGTAGTGATGTTGGTAACTACCTGCCTACTTTTTTGAATGTCTCCTTTTAAGCAGTCAATGTGGATACATGACTCTGCATTTTTCTCATGCTTTTGATTTAATGACAATGTTTGTGATATGCTCGTTTGGAATTGTATTTTATAAGTTAGAGGGATTCAGCTGGATGTGATGTTCAGGGCCTCTGCACAAAGAGTGACACATTTTATTTTAATTTTGTTTTCACAGCCTTCACATCTGTCCAACAGGTTTGATGTGGAGTAAATCAGAAAGAGATCTAATTTGAAACAGAGTATAAGAATAACATACGATGATAATTTCTGTCTAAATTTCTGCAATGAGGAGTTATCATTATGGTCAAATGCTCCAAGATTCAAGATTTTCCCACAGGAAAAAAGCAGAGTTGATTAAAATGTTGGCTTGTGAATTTGGTAGTATATTGTACTGATTTAGACTCAGTAGAGACAGAACTATCAATAACTGATTAGTACTAAAATGTACAAAATGAGATATCCTTAGACATTGACAGTGGATCAGGAACAATCTATCTCTGTAAATTGACAAATGGGTTTAGTTTAAAATTTCAGTTAAGACTTTTTTTATATGGTAATTCTCTTCAGGATACATGTTATTATGTCTCTCTACAATGATTGTGGATAGAATACTGTTGTCATATCTGGTCAGGTGCCCCTGCTGTTCATCTCAGTGTTCATGACAGGCTCCAAAGGAGAATCTGTAATGTGATTGATCCCGACCTAGCAGCTTGACTCCAGCCACCATTTGCATTGCCTTCAGTCCTTAGATAATGTGGATTAAATCACTTTCTATGCATAAGTTTATGTCATTAACAAACGATTCATTCTCAATATAAGTAAATACTCAATGGCTAAAAGGATAAGAGGATAGTTTGTCTGGTTAAGTAGTTCCTTGGATCAACTATGGACTCTATAGTCTCAGATCTAATTCAGGAAAACCATGGAAGATGATTTAGGCCCTCATTATGCCACTTCATGGACTCCTACAGATATAATTAATAATATGTGAAGCCTGTCCAAAAATAAACCATCTATTTAATGTTAATGAAATTTGACTTACTATAGCAATAGCACCTTAGTGACAATCAAAGAAACTCTCTTGAACTCAAGAATATTTAAAAATTTTCTTATTCTTTTAACTGTTTACTTGTTTCTCTTTCATCTTACAAAGTGGAATGGATATAATGATGTATGCATGAGGATTTTAAACTACCAACTGTGTTACCCCACGGGAGATTGTCTGTTCAAACAAGTGCGGTAAATTTCCCTCTGTTTCCTTTCAATGACAATTTTAACTTTGGGGAAAAGCCAAAAGTTGCAAGGACTCAGTGGGAGATGACACACACATAAATGAATGATGCAGATTAAACTTAAAGTAAAGTAATCCACATACTCTTAATTTTATTTTTTCTTTAAATTTCGGCCTTGCTAGTGTATATATATATCTTAGGATTAGTACAAACAAATGGGTTAAGAGTCCACTGACTGTAGTAATTTACTTTTTTAAAGAGTGCCTGATAGTAGAGCAATTTTTATAGTAATATTTTAACGTAAGTGTTTATAATAAAACATAGTTGATTGCAACACAAGAGCTGTTGTCTTTCGGTACTCTTTATTAGCACTTCATCAGGCACTGAAAATTTTTCTGTTAAAAATCGTTATATATAGAAATTTAAAAACAACACACTTGTTACCATATCCTTGACTGGATATGGTAACAACTGAGTTGTTTTTAAATTAAAAGTAGGTGGAATTCAAAGGGTTAGACTATGTTAACCAACAGAAAGGAATGCAATGGTGGATAGGGGTAACGACTAGTATCACTGAGAAGTAAGTTGCACTCAAACTGCTTCTTCCCATGAACAACTGCCCTGTGGAACAGACCCAACACCCAAGAGAATGATTCCCTGATCACTACAATCTTAATCTGTTAAACTTTAGACTTAACCATTATCTTCCTCTCTTATCCATATAGACTACCCCTTAGTGCAATCCTTGAGTGCCCCCCCCCAGGCATTGTACAGGGTGAATCTTACTGTGAAAATAATCCTCATGCATACATCATTATATCCGTTCCACTTTTCATGAACTTCTTTGCTGCATTCTCCATCATCTCACCTATAGTCTCAAATTTGTTTCCTTTCAATAACAATTTTAACTTTGGGGAACAGCCAAAAGTTGCAAGGACTTAGTGGGAGATAACACACACATAAATGAATGATGCAATGTTTTTCTAAAAAAAAAAAAACCTTGCATAAGATATTCGAAATGGATAGATACTTTTCAAACAGCTTATAGAATCTGCTGATCTCATTATTCTGAAAATCCCTAATTTCCTTTGATTATTGTCCATACAAATTCAATATTTTAAGACCTTACAGGCTTTGGATTGTTTTCAATGGATTCTTGATAAAATCTGAAGCATCGATACCAAATTTTTATCTGAGCTTCCACTGTTAAGTCATCACTGAAAGTCTTAATCATTGAAATAGTTTTCACAGACAAATGTTCTAATTTAAAGTAAAACTTGCCTATCCACTGTGAATGTGATAATCACACAACTCACTTAATGACCTTTAAACTACCAACTGTGTTACCCCATGGGAGATTGTCTGTTCAAACAAGTGCAGTAAATTTCCCTCTGATTAATTTTCTAATTATGCCAAAGATATGGAATTATTTAAGAGATTCAAAATGGCTGGATACATTCTGGCCAGACATTGCATAGCTTTTCAGTTTTATAAAATCTCCTAAAAACAGGACAAAACAATGATACCTTATGCTGCTGAACAATGGAGAAAACAATGATGCTTGTTCTCTCTCTCTCCTTTTTCTCTCTCCCTCTTTTCTCTCTCCTCTCTCTTTCTCTTACTATCTGCACCCCCTCCTAAAAAATTATATAAAAATTCTTTCATATAAAATCTTGCAATGAATGGTGACTACAACATCGAAAATATAAAGTAAATATTGTTAATATTTTTCCTTTTATGATAATCTATCAATTTGTGTTCAAAATTTCTTGAGCAAAACCTATCTATTTCCTAAGAAAATTATCCGCAGGAATTTATATTCTTGAAGGCCATGTTCCTGTATTATATCTAATTTGGTTTGCTTTAACTTTCCCTTAATGATTCTTAATAAAAGATTAAAATAATGTAAGCCCGGTTTTAAATATTTATTAGCCATAAAATAAGTAAGGAAAAGATGAACATTAATGATTTTCATGATCTTAATATGAAATTAATAAAGTAAAAAAAGTGATCACTTTCAAAACAACTCATGGAAAATATTAAAATAAAAGATGGAGTTTAGTAGATTATGCAAATTCTCACAAGCAATTTTCAGAATTACTTTTCATTTTAAATTCATTAGATTTTTTTTATTAACTTTCTTCTCTTTTTTCTTTCCCCATTTTGTCAGACAGTTTTCCCCATAGCTCATAAAGATGTCATCTCTACTCTAATCTTAATATTTTTTCTTTTACCAAAATTGTTTGAAACTAATGATAAAGTTAATTATTTATCCAGACCAAAAAGCTCTAGTTTAATTAATCTATGTTTTCTGAAAAATAATGGATCTACCTTAATGAAAAGTATGATTAGCAATTTGAATTAGATTCCGCTAAGAACAAATTTTCTTGTATACTAGATTTTTTAACTATACCCCAATTTTGGGTTTTTATTCAAGAGGACATGACACATTAATAGAGGTGGAATGTGCAAGTAACTAGATACAATGTGTAGAAGGCTGTCATGTATTACACTGCCTTTCATTTTCTTTCATGTTCAGTTTTGACTCAACCTTCAATTGGCTGACAAAAATGTCACTTTAACTAGATAATAGACTAACTAACATTCCACAAGCTGACCATGAAGTGAAATTAGTGGAATAAACTTAAGGTCATTTCTAGTTGTAAATCTTACTTTATAAGTTTCATTGAAACTGAAACAATGATTTCTTTTTAGACACTCATTACTTTTATTTAATATTTGTTTAAGCATGAATATGTTAAAACTTAAATTTTATTTTATAATAAATGCTGTTGACTTAGTCATGAGTCCTGCAGTGTCTGTCGCCATAAACCATTGATGAAACTTTCAGAACTTAGATATGTTGTCATTTTAGGTTATATAATACAGCATAACACTTGCTCTGAGTGTGTGTATTTTATTATAATTTATTATTTTGAAGATACCATAACAGAAATTATATTTTCTTATTAGAATTCATTTGATTTGCTATTCAAACCAACATATTCATTTTAATCATTTTATTTATTTATTTTAAGCTGGTTAAAATGTACTTCAGCTCTTTACATATACAGAAATGTGAGATGGTTCTGTAGATATGTAGAAAACAGTTATTGCCATTTTGAAAGGACAAATTTACTGTCTTAAGGAACCCTTGAAGGCTATATGACAGTCCATTAATAAGAAATCTGGTGCAAATATATCAAATTTTAAATAAAACCTCATGCTTTTCTCTCATATACATTTCTTGTAAAAATTATAGTTAAGAATTTTAAAATGGGAAGTTACTTTTAAATCACCCTGTATAAATAAAAACTGCAGTAACTATAGTAAAATATCCCTTGACCAATTTTATTTTTTAATTCCAACCATTGTTCATTGCCCTTTAAGAAACACATGTAAGGTTTATGAAAGAAAGAAATACAAAAAACCCGAAATTCATACTTGATTATTAGGCTCTTTTTTTTTCACTGTTCACAATTCACCTTACTCAAAGTCTTGGGAGAGCATTTTTTCTACATTATACAAAGCATTTTTTTTCTACATCTTACAAAACATTTGTTTTGTATGTATTTTTACATGTTGTCTTTCCAGCTTTGTCTAAAAGTTTCATCCATTCATGTTTTCTGGCATGTTGAAACATTGATTTCTCTATGATGACCAAAGTTAAGCAATGTAACTAGGTTAGTAACTAGGTCAGTGAATGCTTGGGAATACTTTGTGCTGTAAACATAGATGTGAGGATGGTTTAATAGATAATGACTCGAAATTGTTAAACAGAGAGCTGAGTTCTAATTCCTATTTAGTTCGTTATATTCACTTGTATGCAAATACCATTTGGGGAAAAGTATGGATTCACCTCTTCTCCCTCCAGGCTAATTAGCAAGATTTGTATTAATAAACCATTATTATCTCAAAAAAAGATTTGTATTAATAAACCATTATTATCTCAAAAAAAAAAAAGATTTGTATTAATAAACCATTATTATCTCAAAAAAAAGATTTGCATTAATGAACCATTATTATCTCAAAAAAAATTATATTTGTATTAATAAACCATTATTATCTCAAAAAAAGATTTGTATTAATAAACTGTTATTATCTAAAAAAAAAAGAGATTTGTCTTAATAAACCATAATTATCTCAAAAAAGAAAAAAAGATTTGTATTGATAAATCATTATCTCCAAAAGAAATTCTGAAAATTTACAAATATTTCCTGGCTTTAAAAAACCTGCAAAGAGTTGATAAATGAATCATTACTGTTTAGTTGGCATTTAATAATATTACCTGGTTTAAGAAACTTCAAAATAGCTTCTTTCTTGCTCACTGTATATTTAGATTGTCATTGCTTTCTTTCCAGAATGGATAACTTATCATATGCTTTACTATTTGAACCAGGTGTTTGTCTTCAGGTACAAAACACTTGACAAACACTTTGAATAAAGTTTCTCCCTAAAACCTGTTCTTTTATTGTCTTTTCTCCTCACAAAAGTCTTCTCATTTTATTTCACTCTCAGTATTGCCTTGCTCTGAGTAAAATGATTAAAAAATAGCATTACTCTAAGAATTATTGATCCAATTTTTATTTCATAATACTTATAGACAACATTAAAATTATTCTATATTTGTTTCTTTGGATGATTAATAAATTGATTTCCATTGTGTTAGGGTTATATAATAATGATACTTTAACTTGAATAAGCATCATTATATAATAATGATACTTTAACTTGAATAAGCATCATTATATAATAATGATACTTTAGCTAGAATGAGACCTTCACAGAACGTTACCACTGTAGAGAATTTGACCCTAACTATCTTTGTTCCAATCTAATACATTTTATTATATGAACATCTTATCAAGGATGAATAAGAATTATTTTTACTAGACTAAATGGTCCAACTCATTCACTATGAATTTCATGTTAATGCAATCATAATAACTGTTTCAATATTTTAATTGCTTATTAATAAAATGTACATTTATTTTTGACTTGGATCAAAGCACATATATTTTAGTCTGCACATATATTTAGTAGTTAGTAACTATTATTGATACCTGATGTTTTCAAGGTCATTATTAGCAAAAATAATTGCTACTAATATATATACACTAGTTAATAAAATAGAATAAATTTCTCCTTAAGGATTTAGCTTATTTTGTTTTCTATTTATAATTAATAACTTCCACAAGAAATTTAGTTAAATGATTATTTATGAACACAAAGAGGATCTATTAGAAAACAACACATTAAATGTATTAGTTGCTAACCATCTGATCATAATTTTGATTAAAAAAAATGATACTTTACTTTAAAAAGAAAGCAATTTACTAAAGTGAAAATGTTGGTTGTTGGTTGGTTGCTTTGTTTTTATGGCATATCAACCTTGGTGGATCATTTATTGCCAACTAAATTTTTATTTATTTATTGCTGGTAATACCTTTTTCTTTCAACAATTTATTGTTGGTTTTATATAAGTTTTGTGTCTAGTAATACTTTTTTCTTTTCGAGAATCAAGATTCATTGGGATTTGTTTTTAAGGGCATGGGGCCCCTAGTCCTACCCTGTTATTTAACCCATAAATGGGGGAAAGGGATGGATTAATACCTTTCCCAAGGGTACCAGTACTTAAGTGAATGCAGGGTATTCAACTGGAATTTGAACTTGGCTCATCGATTTCTCTTTCCAGCCGATATCCACTGCACCACAACGCACATCCGACACTATACGCTTACAGCACCTGGTATTCCCAAGTGGTTACTCATCTAAGTACTGACCAGGTTCAACGTTGCTTAACTTTGGTGATCAAGTGAGAACCGGTGTATTCAACGTGATATGGCTGTAAGTGAAAATGTATAGCCAAATACTTTAATCACAAGATCATCTACAATAAATTTATGTCCAGATTTATAAAACATTTCACCTTTCTTGGCAGATTTTCTATTATCACAATGACAACATATTTAACAACAAAAGTGAATCTGTAAGAATATAAAAAGAAACTAAAGAAAATCATCTAGATTACATACCCAAACATATATTAAAAAAAATATATATAAATATTCAGTATCTCCTCTCATTCATATGCATGTGTAATGACATCAATGTAGAACTCACTTTAGCTTGATGTAGTACTGTTGATCGTATTTGGTCAAAAGCTGCCCAGTGCTAACTTTCCAGTCTTGGTAAAGTTCAAAAGTGTCTCTGAGTCCCTGTGGGTGATGAACTATTTTCAACCCTCCAACCTCTATCTCACAGACAGGATGTGGTGAGCCTCTTTCTTTCACTATTTCTATGGAAAGTGCTTGACAAACTATATTCCTTGGTTCTGCTAGGTCTAACTTTCAAAGCTAGAACCTGCTATGTCACTTACACCCACATTCTCTCCATACTCCATCGGTGTGAAGTAAGTTTCACTTGAACAACTTCTTCCTGTGAACCACTGTTCTGTGGATCAGACACCTAAAATGATGTTTCCCCAATCACTACAATCTTAACATATGTTCAAGTCTAGAGTTAACTGTTATCTTCCTTTTCTATTCAGAAAAATTACCCCTTAATGTAACACTCTACAACAAGTGTCCTACGGGACTTGTATAGAGTGAATATTACTGTAAAATTTGTCATATTTTTTTCTAAAATATTAGAAAAATTATCCAAACAATTTGAATAGCTATTTCAGGGAGAAAAATCTCACTTTTTCAGCAACAATCAAATACAACAATTTACTAATTCAAATATGGTACAAAAATTCCCATACTGGAAGGAGCTCAAAAACATATTCATACACAGGAAGTTTTAAAAAAATGGTGGGGAAATTAAGCTATTCAACATATGTAGAATTTGGAATTTTTTGATATATTATACATACTTGACTCTATAAATAGATAATAATATTTACATATTAATAGGATCTGGTTTTTGGGATTTTACCGATATGCTTTTCCTTTTTTTTCTGGATTAAAAAAAAAATATATATATAAGATTAATGTGGAGAAAATTGTCACTTAACTTAGCAGAATCATGCTGACTTAAATGTTGTGTTATGATGTTCTTGTTCATCAGGGCTTTTTTTAGATTGAAAAAACAAGCCCAGATAAGTGAGGATATCATAATGTTGCCTTTATGAAACTTCAGAGTCAGCATGATCTGATCAGTTAACTAACAAACTTGTTTTTATACATTCTGTTGCTGAGCAGGTTTTTTGTCTTGTTATTAGTGATACCATTTTGCCTTTTCTTCCTAATAGAAGATTTTTATCTGCTAAATTGAAGAGAAACAAAGCAGCAGGACCAGACAGGATTGTAATAGAGATGATGATGTCCTTAGAAGGCTTTGGCATGGACAGGCTTACAGAAATTTTAAACAAACTCTACAACAGCAGCAATATACTGGAGAACCGAAGCAGATCAATTTTTATAGCACTACTTGAGAAACCAGGTGAACTCCATCAAACAATCAGTTTAATGAGCCACATAGTGAAACCGGATTCTGATGAACAGAGCGTACAGCAGAATCAGCCTAGAAATACAACAAGAACAGTTTGGCTTTGTTAAAGATACCAGAACAAGGAAGGCAATATTCATGTCCAGAATGCTATCTGAAAGAGTAATACAAATGCAGAAGGACCTTTACCTGTGCTTTGTAGACTATGCAAAGGTTTTTTGACAATGTACACCACAAAGATTTGATATAGCTGCTTGACAACTTTGGTATTTTCTGAAAAGATGTTAGGATAATCAAAACTCTATATTGGCAGCAAACCGCTTGTGTATGGATAGGAAGTGAACTCAGCAGGTATGCAAAAATAAAAACTGGTGTAAGACAATGATGTGTTTTCTCACCTGATCTATTCAGCCTGTACAGTGGAGCAATTATGAGAGAAATAAAAACCTGGCAAGGGTTTGTCATTTGCGGCCACAATCTCAATAATATAAGATATGCTGATGACATGGTGCTGATAGCAGACATGGAAAGGAAAATGCAGGACCTTCTACAGAAGATAGCAGAAGAAAGTGAGAAGAAAGGACTGAGCATAAATTTAAAGAAAACTGAATGTATGCTGATCAACAATATGCCAACTAGAAGTTGGAAAAACTTAAATAAAACAAGAAATTTAAATACTTGGGAAGTGCTCTGATAGAGGATGAAAAGAGCAACATCAAGATCCAAAGACACATTGGTATGACCAAAGACACATTTCAGAAGCTAAGCAAAGTACCGAAAGACAGGAAAATCTCATTAGAAGCAAAGAAAAGACTACTGGATTGCTACGTGATACCTGTCCTTCTGTATGGAAGTGAATGTTGGACGATCTCATCAAGGATGAAGGAGAGGCTTGAGGTTGCAGAAATGTGGTTTTACAGAAGGATGCTGATGATAACGTGGACAGAGCATGTGAGCAATGATGAGGTGTTGGAGAGGATGCAAACAAGAAATCGATACAGGAAGAGACAGATGAGGTTCCTGGGACATGTAATGAGGAAGGAGGGCCTGGAGAATTTAATACTGACAAGAGGATTAGAGGAAAAGCAAGAGAGGGGAAAGCAGCATGCAACCTACTTGATAGGTATGAGCAAATGGATGATAAAGCAGGGTTTGGAAAAGATACCAAGAGAAAATACATACATATATATTTTTTTTTAATCATTTCACCCCATGCAAGGCAGTAATGCCACTGATGCGCAGTGGGCTACATAAAAGTAAAAGATTCGATAGGAAGAGAGTAAAGAAAAACATGAACCAGTTACAGGGAGTGTTTTAGAGAAAGGAGCAAGAGAAGGATGGGAATACAGGTGTGATGACAGTTTCAAAGGTAGAGAGAAAGGAAAAGATATACAGAGTGATGTAGAAAGAACTAGAGTCAAGAGATGGGTATTGACATTACATTTAAATTCCTGGAGATTGTAGCCCTCAGGAAAGTAAGAATATGGAAGAGAGTTCCCTGGGCGAGAAGTGCGAGAAAAGAAGATGCAGGAGTAGAATTGTCGTCTGCATTTGGTTGATCTAACTGTGAATGGGTGGGACCCAGTTGCCAGCCTGGTTGCACGAGTAAACTTCTGTGACAGAGACACCAGTGTCTTAAGTTTGTCAGAGCAGAAGCCATGAAAATATCTATAGAACAGACAGAGGGAAGCCACATCCCATCAAAGAACACTGAGAACAAACAGAGTGGGTGCCTGACCATATATGACAGCAGTATTCCATGCATGGATAAATGGTTGATTTGTATATGTGCAGGATGAATTCAAGTGGAAAAAACATCCTGGCCTAACACAGTTGAGAGTGACAAGAAATAGAACCAAGTGGAATCGCCAAGATAATTGCCTATATCCTGAAGGGACATGGCACATGAAGGAGAATGTGTATAATGTCTTTCTTGTGTGAAGAAAAGCAAAAATCTGATGTCGCTGTTAAAAGTTCATCTTGAGTGTGAAATGAAAACATTTATGAAGTCTTTGTTACTCTTTCTTTTGTTTGTTGACAAGTCAGTGAGGAAAGGAGTGAATCAATTAGTGTGTTGTGAAAAGAGAGAGAGAGTGTGAGAGTGTGAAAAAGACCTGTTGCTTAGATGAAATGTATGGCCAGTGTCTTTTTCTAATGTTTTTACTTTCTTTGTTGAAAGTAAATGAGGAATTAGGAGAATGTGAAAGAGTAAGAAAATACAGATCGCCCAGTCCAGTCAGACAACCTGTGGCTCTCTGCCAAAAAAGGCAACAATCATGATTGTGAAAATCTAGGATAGATAAACTCTTAAGACTTTTTTCCTTGCTCCTGATTGTCCAATAAACAAGAGGTTGTATTTATTTTGTTTTTGTAGACGTTGGCACATAGTAAAATTTACTGAGCCAGCTGTTTTTGAAAAGAACTTTTCTATTGGTAAATGTATAAATGTATATTCTTTCTTATTGGCTCATGAAGAGGTGCAGGTGGGTGTAAGCTTGGATTTTCTGGGCTATCAAATCTTGTGAAAATCCAACACATTCTATCTTCATATGAAGCACTTTGCAACAAAAAACCAGCTTGCCAAACTATCTTTTATCAGTAAACCACTGAAAAACCAACAATTTTGGCACTAAGCATCATCACAACTCAACACTACACACACACACACACACACACACATATATATATATATATATATATATATATATATAGTGTTGAGGTGTGATGATGCTTAGTGTCAAGATTATATATATATATATATATATATATATATATATATATATATAATATGTCCATCCAAATAAATCCTGTATAATCTGTATCATAAATAGTGGGTAACTGAATGACAAAATAAAAGGATCTTCTATATTACACATTTTGTCTGAAGTCTTTTTGATAAATGAAACATGTAAGAGGAGTTTTTCATTTTGTTATTCCGATATGGATTTTAGGTTATCCATCTGTATGTAATCTTAAAATTCATGATGAAGTTGTATTTAACTTGTGTTTAATAACATGTCAAAAGTCATAAAAGATTTTTGGATCTACCTATATTGTAAGAATTGTCTATTTTAAAACTGCTTTGATAGTTCAAATTATTTAATTGGTTGATGTATGTTTTCTACAGTATGAAAATGATGAAGATATTGCATCATTCAAGAATTATCTTTTGTAACCTGTATGTCGCAAAGTTTGTTTTGCATGTTTAATTTTAATTTTCATCAGCATAGTTTTCTTTCTTTAAGCGGTCATTGAATTAGTTTTTACATGTTTTTTAACCATTCAAAAAAGATATTTTCATAAATTCAAACTTTTAATTACTTTTGCCCCAGTTTTGTATGTACACTCATGATCTTTGAAGTGCATGCAATGACTTCAGTTTCTGAGTCTTCTAACAGCTGCTATGTCAGTTACAATTTCTCCTTGTACTATCTATCTCTAAGAATTAGACATGATTTATTTCTGGTTCACTCTGTCTCTGCTACTTTGACACAGCATTCATCATATCTAGAAAAGCAATTTCATGGCAAAGTAGATTTTATCTAACACTTAAATACTGTGTATTTCACAAATCAAAGATTCTGCTGCAAGGCAAAAGCCTACATGAGTTCAACTTTGTAAAAGGTGACAAATTGATCATCATTTCAATAAAACCATTTCCTTGAAATTAAAGTTTTCTTCTTTTTATCATCTATATCATCATCATCATTTATATCATCATCATCATCATCTATATCATCATCCACTGCAGAAAAACTCTTTCCCCAAATCCTTTCTCAACTGTGCTTTTTTCTGCCATGTCTTATCTCGACGTCATCTCTATTTTCTATCTGGTCTTTTTCTCTTACATTTTCTTCCAATCAAGCAACATTTTTCAGTCTGTTATCTTCTCATATGTCTTTTGACTATCTTTATTTTTGTTGTTTAATCACTTTTATGCTATTGTAGCTGACATTATAACTGTTTGCAAGACACACTTGTATAGAAATATTAACTCCTTTGCAGCTTTTGGGCATGTGTTAAAGAAAGAACTTGGAACATGATTGTTGTAGATTGAAAGAGGCTAGTTATTGAAAAGGGATGCTAAAGTTAGTGCTCCACATAATAGATGCATGTTTACTCACTTGCTAATTCACCAGCCGAGTAAGTTCAATTTTTACTTCATTATTTATAGAGATGCTTAAGAACATTTCTTGAAACTTTCTCTATACAAAAGATGTTCCTGATAAAATAAAAAAAATTCTATCTTGTTTTGTCTCATGCTTTGGTTTGTCTATTTTCTCAACATTTTTAGTTTTTGTTCAGTGTTGTGGTGCAGTGGATATCGACCCAGAACGACAAATTAGGGAGCCAAGTTCGAATTCCAGTTGAATTCGCTGCATTAACTTATGCCCAAATACCCTTGGGAAAGGTATTAATCTGTCTCTTCCCTCCAGTTATGGATTAAATAACAGGACAGATTGGGTTCTATAGCCTTGGTTGGCAACCAGTCTACTACAGAAAGCAATGGCAACCTATTGTGGGATAATCTCTTTTGCCCAGTCAGTTATGTCTCTTTCGAGACATGATTGCCTAAAGCGTGTATCATGTATGGCACATAACTGATGACATGACCCTAACCTAGAAAAAGTTTATAAGAAGGTTAGCTATGAGATTTTTTTTACTTTATTTTTACAATATCTGTATGAAGTTTGTAATCAAGCAACGTTATCTTCCATCCATTATCTTCTCAATATGCTTTATCCACCTCCATTTTTGTTGTTTAATCACTTTTATATTTCTTATCTTGGTGTGCTCTCTCATTTGTGGTGATTTCTTCCTGTCTCATATTCCTAGCATTGCTTTTACCATTGATCTTTGCGCATTTTTTAAGTTTGTTTCAAGTTGATTTTGTTAATTTCCACACTTCATACCAGTAGGCTAGGATTATACATTCATTATAGGCTTTAACATACAAATGAGGTGCTTTTCATGATGTTTCTATTTTTCTTAAATACTTTCCAAACATATGTTGTCATTTTACCTCATTTTCATGCTCACTCTTTATCACCTCTCAAAAGTAGATGTACTTCTGGATTTCTACTAGTTTAAAATAACTAATAACATGGATATGAATTTATTCTAAAATATTTATTCAGCCATCATGGTGGGTTTCTTTTACTTTTCATAATGAAAATAAGATTTAGATCTTTAGCAACTGAGATGAGAATAACAGTTTGAAATAAAGTATATTGACAATCATTTATCACAAAAATGAAATAAAAAAATATTATCTAACAGTATGACTTTGTATATAAAGGTTCCAAAAATATACTATAGTCCTTCAGGTTAGTGGCCTCGTGTGTATAGGTGTTGGTTAAATGTGTTGTGATCGTAATGTAGTGTTTGTGAGTTCAATCCTTGAATCAAGCAGTGAAACACTGGTTTGAAAAGAATAAACAATAACTGTGTTCAATGGGATAAAATGCCGCAGTAATAAGCAGATATTCCTTATCAATCAGAACAATTGACACCTAAGAATGGCCCAAAGGTATTTGGCTGAGAAGTTGTCTATAATCTATAACAAGATATAAACAATAGATTGAAGTAATTAATTTATATTGACAATTACTGATCTAAAAATGAAATACAAATTTAGCTAAAATGTTATTGTATTGGCTCTTTTTTCAGCATCTCACTGCCAAAGTAGAGAAATTGAGCACAACAAATAAAAATGTGCATTAACAGGACAAAAGACCTGCTCAGCAACAGGATGTATAAAAGCAAAAGAAGGCACAGAAAAAATACTTTGGAAATGGGACAAGCATATCAAAGATATCATCCATGACAACAGAGAGCACACAGCAAAATTAAAGAAAATATTATATTGTAAACCTTTCAGATGGTATCGAGACACTGTATGCCTAGAACTCAATTTACCTGAAGTAAATTACAAAATTTATAATCAGGTTTGTTTTTAATCTTAATTTAAAATTGTTTTTCTGTTATATCAATCAGTAGCAAAATGAATTACTGATGTCATGCATGGGTTGAAGTTGCCCAATCTTCACTTCCCAGTCTTGATAGTCTAATAGCATCTCTGTGATTTTTGTGGGTGAAGGATTATTTTCCATCCTGTAACCCTCCAACAAGCAAAATGTTGCAAGTCTCTAACTATTCTACCACTATTTTCATGAAAAGTTTTCAGATGAGTTCCATCTTTTAATTCTACCAGTTCTAACGTTCATGGCTAATACCTGCCATGCCACACACATTGTAGTGAACAGACCTTATTCCCTTCATATTATTCACACAAGTAAGTTTCACACAAACCAGTACTTTGTGGCACTAACTCCCAAGGGGATGCTTCCCTGATTGTTACAATCTTAACCTGTTCAATTTTCAAGTTAACCGTTATCTTCCCCATATATCCCCACAAACTGTACCTCCTATTCTGTCTATAATCTTTTACCCTGAGCATATGAAAAGTTGTAAAGTTTTAAAAATAAAAGTAATGTTTTATTGTTTTATTCCAAAATAAATCATTATAAAAGATGAAGAATATATATTTTCCTCCATTCATGCTGATGGGGAGAGAGAGAGAGAGAGAGAGAGAGAGAGAGAGACAATAGTGAGGCAGCAATGGCTCAGTTCATTCTCTTTACTACAAGTTATTAAACTTTGTTACCAAATATGAAAGCTCTTGCCACATGTTTACTCTTTAATAGTGTCTTGTTATTTTAGTTTTTTGCAATAATTATGTTGTCAAGTCATGAAGAATATAATAGTTTCCACTTCGGCTATAATGCGTGACTCTTCAGAAATGAATTGAGTTCTCTCAATGACTGGCATCTGTATACACTGCTTACATACAAGACATTAAAATTTCCCTTCTCTGACCCCATGTGCCGATGGCTTAGGGAGTAGAGACTCCGACTGACACCAAATCGGTCGATTTTTCGATCCCAGCCAGAAGCGAGTGGATATGTCTAGCCACACTGATGAGCTGTGATACAGCAAAACAAGCTTGTATGTGGATGACTAATATATATATATATATATATATATATATATATATATATATATATATATATATATATATCCTCCCTATTATAATCAAGGCTGTTGTATGTTTATTTCTATATATTTGCTTTCTGTAACGCTAAGGGGCTTGGATTATTCTGTTTTTTTTCTTATGTTTTAATGTAAGATACTACTATAGTAGGTACACCAATATATCTGTTGCCATCATTTTAGATGGCATCTCAGTACAAATATTTTGCCATTATTTTTTATGGCACGTATATGAGGAATAGAATATTAATATATAACACATACAAGGAAATTAAAACATGGGGAGGGAAAGTAAAGATATAATTTTATTTTAAAATAGTAAATTGAAAAATTGTGAAAAAAACAAAAACAAAAATGCTAATCAGTTAATATGTTTTTTCTTTAATATAATTTTTCCATTAATCATTTTACAGTAAATATTTTTTTGCTCTTTTTTGTCTAGTTTTAGAATGTTCTTATGTATGGCTGGCCACATGTATCCAAGGATGTTTCTCTACTAGGGCAGCTAGCTAATCCCTGTTGCAGGCACATTTGTGTTTGTTTAACATTCACAGGGCCCACCTATGGTTTATTCTCTGAATATGCTGAGCAGACATTAGTTACAATTTCTGGGAGAAAGTGTGTTGTCTAGTGTGAACAAAGCCAGGATGTTTAAACCCTCAGTCACAATGACTTATGACTTTGTGCTAGTACAACAATCAACAGCTCCCAAAGAGTCACATATACCCAATTTAATTCACAAGGCTTGGACCAACTTGTAGTATGGTTTTCTGTCACTTTCCAAAGGTGTCACATGCTATGATCACCTCCTCCAGAGATTACATCAAGAAGTCACCTTCCTGGCAAATTGATCATGGTAAGATTTGAATTTTCACACACCTATATGTTTTATATGTTCATTTTTTAAAGCAATAATAAAATTCTGTACTCCAATAAATAACTTAGTTTTTATTAAGAAAATTTGAAAAGAAATTTCTGTGAGAGGCAGGATAAAATTGGAAATCATATAGATACATCATGTTGGTCCCAATTTTGTTTTCATATTTGTACTGCCAGACTAGAGTTGGGGTGAGGAATTCTTCCTCACACAGCATATTCACCAGATTTAGTACCATTGGTTTATCATTTGTTTTAATCAATACAGCATTCCTTATCTGGTCAAAAATTTAATGATGTTTAGTATTTTATTTAATTCAGTTTTACATTCTCTTAAATTCTACATTTTTCAAATATTGGTTTGCTTTCAAGTTTTGCTATAAATACACTGCAGATATTATAATTACAAATGAGCCAGAGAAAAACATGGATATTTAAAAGAATTTTTAAAAATTGGTTTTCAAGGTTACATGATTAAGCAGAGATTTTTGGAAATAAAATGTGTTATTTAAAATTAATAACTTTTGACCTTTTGGATTTTACCATTTTGTAACTGTTCAGCTGTTATTGCATAAGAAATATTTTTAAATGTATGCTTTAGTTTTTCTCCATGACTTTTTTGACTGCCATATTTTGTCATATTTTTACTTTTCTATGCTATGTTCCTTCATGATGTTGGCAATTATGGCTGCTCCTAGATTTTTTTTTCTTTATTATACATGAATTGCTATGAATTCTTGTGAAAGATAGTGGTTTCCTGCTATCATCTCCATGCTTTTAACTTGAATCTAGCCAAAAATAAAATAACTTAAAATCAGTGAAAAATGGCCCCATTTTTTTAAAATTATAGTTAGCATTAAAGGTTATAGTATTGTGCTTGAAAAGTTTTATAGAAATGGCTTAAACCAAATGAGGTTAATGAAGACTAATCATTCATAATAGTTCTTACACCTTGAATAAGCATAGCAAATGCAATTGATAGAAATAAGACATAATTTAAATTGGTTTAATCTAAATTATGATAACAACACATTTTAGATTTATTCTATTTATTTATGTGAAGTGTGGCCAGAGGCTCTTAGTGTTATTTCTCGGAAACTTCAGAAATAACTGAATAGAATTAAAGGTATAAACAAATAATATATATGTTTATTTGAATTTGATTGGTTAGAGTCCCTTGTAATTCAGGCTGACAAAAGTTCCTTCAGTTCAACAGTTGATAGTCAGATAGTAAGACTTCAATAGTAGTCACCAACTCATGGCAGCTGTTGGGAGTGTGGTTACTTTTATGTGTGCAGCATCAATCTGCAGTGTATTCTTGGCCTTGCTTGAGGTGGAAGAGAAGGATGACTGCTAGTGTCTTGACAGAACATGCTTGGCTGGTTTCTCAGTCTGTTCATTCCCTCTGTTGACCTGTCACTGTCACTTAAGAAAGATCTCTAGACTACTTGGTGCGAAGATTGGTTTGGGCTAACATCAAAGGTCTCTTTAGTTGGTTTTCATTTTTTTGATTGGTTAAAATTCTTTTACTGTCCAGTGTTCCTCTCTTTTCCATTTTTTATAGTGGTTTTATAGTTATGTGTATAGCTTCTCTTATTTTGGTTAATTTCTAGTTGCAATAACTGGACCCTGGATCAGCAAACTTCTGCTGTTTTGCAGCAGTGTTCAGTTTTTCTTCTTCCTCTTATTATTTGTGTATTGCCTCCTCATTAGTTGAGAGAGAAAATGAAATAAAGGTTTTAAAGGAAAGCAAATGCCTTATTTTAATTTTAATTTTTTTTTCTTTTTTCTTCTTTTTTTACATTTCTGTTCCCCACAGAAGTTTTGCCAATATTAAAATATAAGTTCTCTTGAGCCAGTTAATACCAATTTCTGAATATCATTATGAAGTTTTCATATATTCCATTTTATATCTGTTTTATGTACTTGATCTTTCTTTTTTATGATAAGCTACATAGTAATATGCTTGTTTAGATTTGTTCATATCAATAATATATATAAGACTTCCAGCATACTCTCCAAACTCACTAATTCTATTACATAAAATTTCTACCTGGGTATTCTCCATTGATTTTTATTGGTTGTTCACTATTCCTCCAGGAGAATTTTTTTCTCATTAAAATTATTCAAGTATGCAGATATTGCATTATTCAATTCCAACACTGTTTCTCTTGGAATGGAAAAAAAAACACTTCATATAATGTCATGGCATAAATAAAATCTAATGCTACACTTTCAAAAACTGCCAAATTCACTTTTGTTATTTTATTTACAGCAGTTTTAGCAAAATGTTCATTAAAATGTAAAATAGTAATGAAATACAAAAAGAAACATGGCAGAAAAGGAATTTTAAAACTATATTATAACCCAAAAAAGTTTTTGGAAAAAGTTTTTTTTTATTATATCAGTATTAAAATATGGTTTCAATTTGAGTTTTGTTTAATGGCATATCAACCTATTTGGGTTATTTAATGCCAAAAAGGAAGAGTTTAAAGATTTTTTTTTTAATGTTCGGTTATAGTAAGAAAGTTGATTTAGTCAGATTTTGACGAAAAAAAAAATTATTTTTGTTTTAGAAAACTGAAGATGTCTTCTAGTTTCGTATTCAAAAATGTATTGCTAGTAATATTTTTTCCTTCTAAAATGTGTAATGGTAATAACTTTTCAAAAAAAAAAAGTAATGTTGGTAATATTTTTCATTCAAAAGTGTATATTTATCAAAGTATTTTTATATATATTTTATTTCTATAAAATTATTTTTATACTTTTATAGTGTTTTGACCCCAGTTTGGGGTTAGCTATTTACACATAGCTGGGACCCTAACAGGAGCTACCACTCTGGGTCAGAGTGGATCTGGGAACAACAGCAATTAAGAGGTGGGTCCATGCTCCTCACAACCTCCCAATCAGAGGCCTTGCTGCTGGATGCAGTTTTTCGTCATACCCAGGACCATTAAAATATGGATGTTAATAGAATGTAGAATAATATATGAACAAATGTAGAGATAATAGGACAAAGTGGACACGCTTATACAGACAGCACATTTTGTCTCCATGGTTACACATGTAAGAAAAGAGCACTGGAATTTTTTATAGCCAGAAATTGTTTTTTTTACATTAAATCTGTTACTATCAGCTGGATTTGAAATTAGCCCACTTCAAGTAATATAAATTGAATATATGCAAAATAAGTTGCACAAAATGTTCATAGATTGGTAAAATATCTGGAAATTCCAACAAAAGATTATATGAGCACTGCAGGGTCTAATCAGTTCACAAATAGACATCTATTCAGATAACACCACCATTTACTCTTGTCTAAACCTGGCTGCTGCTTTTCAAAAGAACAATCTGTGATTGAATAGAGTAGAAAATGGCTCATAAATTTTAATGCCTCCAAAATAAAGTTGCTTTTTTAACCACTATAGAGAAATTTTCCTACCTACCATCAGAATGGAAGATGCTAGTTTCCTGGCAAGCAACACGCTGTACCTCCTTGGCCTGACTCTCTCAACCAACCTAAAATGAAATAACTACATCAAATCTATAGCTGCATCTACAGCTAGGAAGATTGGATTACTGTGTCAGGCCAGGAAGATTTTCTTGTCAGAATCCATCTTGCACATTTATAAATCTACCATTCGTCCATGCTTTGAATACTGTGGCCATATTTAGTCAGGTGCTCCTGCTATTCATCTTGACGTTCTCGACAAAATCTAAAGAAGAAATGTAATGGAATAAACTCTGACTTGGCAGCTCGTCTTCATTCAATATACTGTGGCTTCCCTCTATCTTTTCTACAAGCATTTTTATGGCTACTGCTCTGACTAGCTTCTTTCCCTGGTGTCCCAACCACATCCAGTTATGTGTGTTACTTGATTGACATCTAGGTTCTATCTTTTACCATTGAAATAATTAAATGTAACTTGCTCTTCTATTCTAATAGTTTCTTTTCTTGCACTTCCCATTTGAGGAATTCCCTTCCATTAGCTACAATCTCTAAAAGTTTAAATGCAGTGTCAATTGCCATCTCCTATCTCCTTGATTCCCATCCTTCTCTTATCCTGTACATTGTTTTTTCTCTTGCTGTAACCCCCCTGAGTACCAGTGGTAGTAATGTCTTGCTTGAGGTGATTATAAAATTTTATAAAAAAATTAAGAAAACTTTAATCACATATGTAGTTCACCATAACACATCTGATTACAATTGAAAGTGTACTGTTCTCACAATTTTTCTTGGTCAACTTTAGGCTGGACTCATACACAATATTACCAATCATCACAAAAGCAATAGTAACCCAATGTGAAATATGAACTAATAGAGAAAAAAACCCCAGAGATCTTTCAAATCCAGCAGGCATTAACAGCTCTCTCTCTCTCTCTCTCTCTCTCTCTCTCTCTCTCTCTCTCTATGTGTGTTGTGACCCCCAGAGGACATAGTTGATCATGGCTCTCCACAATTTCCTATCCATTGCATCCTTTTTATTATTTCTAAACCCTGTTCTCCTATCTGTTTTCTCAAGCTTTTCAAATATGTTAAGCATTGTTTTCCTCTGTTCTCTTGTTCTCACTCCATCCTGTGAGTAACAGATTTTCCAAACTCTCCTTCCTCATTATGTACCCCAAAGATGTCAACTGCCTCTTCCTGATATTAAGCATAAGTTTTCTCTTTGTTTTCAATTTCTCTAAAAACGTTGTTGCTCACATGTTTGGTCCATAGTATCCTTAGCATCTTTCTGTAGAACCAGATTTCTGTTGCTTTAAGTCTGTACGTCATCCTTAAAGAAATTGACCAGGATTCATTGCCATGCAGTAGAGCAGATATCACATAACAGACAGGGTTTTTTTTTCTTTATTTCAAAGGAAGTGGGAAAAAAACAAAAAAAAACACTTTTGTGGGTATGGCATCTGAAATGGTTATTTATTACCCCTTCCTCAAAAATTCCAACAAACTTATACACAGGATCTGATTCCAACCAGAAGAAACCTACCAGACGGAAGTAAAATGCTTTACCACTTTGTCTCATTATCCCATGTATTAAAATATATAAAAACAACTCTATATTCTGACAAACATCTACTTATATTGAAGAAAATAACAAATAAAATCATATTGATTAATGTAGCTTTATATCTTTTTTCTCTCATTAATATTTGAGTACTAAAGTGAGTATAAAAACATCTTTGTAAGGTGTATTTAAAAAAACAACATAATTCCCCTTGACATTACTTGCTTTCTGTTTTATCAGTAACCTCCATGTTAAAATTGCATATGTATTCATTAAAAGTACAAATTATTGTTGCATTCATTAAAAGTACAGAATAATTGTATTCATTAAAAGTACAGAATAATTGTTGCATTCATAAAAGTACAGAATGATATTCAAACATATAAGTTTTTACTACTTAAAAACATTTCACTTTTGATTTACAAATTCTTTGTATTTAGTTACCAGTTTGTCATGGTGCTGACCAGTTTATTGAAGAGGGATATTATTTTTTTATTGGATGGAGATATATGATAAGTTTTAGTGGAGATATTATTCTGAATGCAAGATTTTTTTTTTAAACAGAAGATTGTGTAGTGAAAGTTGTGTTGTATGCAACAAACAGTTCCTTGCAGACTAAGAAGTTCTCTGGAGGGGGATTGAGACCTAACTTGTCACTACTGCATCATGTGGTTTAAAAAAAAGGCAGGGTCATGCTGTCTACCTTTTTATATTGTTTTGCATAACACTACCTAGTGAATGCTAAAATTCCCCAGATAAGGGAAATTTTAGCATTCAGTTTTGTAATCCTACACATGTTTCATTTACAGTTCAAGCATTTTGAAAATAACTGATCACTAACCTATTTCAATACAAAATTCTAATTACAAGCAATGTGTGCAACCAAACTTCTATGATGTAATTATTTTAATCACTTAGGTTAACATAGGTTGCATCAGTGCATTATTCAAAATAGATATCATAAATTGTAAAACAGTTAAAAAACACACTAGAAACAAATACGCAAAAATAAACTGCTCTCTAAGGCAGGCATCTAAGAGAACCGTTTCTGCCTTCTATCAACAAAGCTAATGCTAGCCTTCAGGAAAATGACTCATTACAGGCTAACATGTCAATGAAGTGGAAATTTTATACTGAATCAATTGCTAAATCTCTTGCTAGGAAAGTTGGTTCAGTGTATTGTGCTTGACAATTTTTTTTGCCCAAATCAAGTCTACTATTTGTCCATGCTTTGAATATTGCTACCACATATGGTCTGGTGCTCAGGCTACGTATTTGTAGATCCTTAGATAAATCAAAAAATAATCTGCAATGTCACATGTTCTGTCTTCACATCTCAACTTCAATCACTTTCCAACCATTGTAATATAGTTTTCCTGTACCTTTTCTGTAAGTACTTTTAAGCAACATTGATCCTGGTCAGTACTTAGATGGGTGACCGCTTGGGAATACCAGGTGCTGTAAGCGTTTAGTAACGAATGTGCGTTGTGGTGCTGTGGATATTAGCTCAGAAAGAGAAATCAGTGAGCTGAGTTCAAATTCTGGTTGAATACCCTGCATTCACTTAAGCACTGGTACCCTTGGGAAAGGTATGAATCTGTCCCTTCCCTCCAGTTATGAGGGTAGGACTTGGGGACCCTGCCCTTAAAAACAAATCCCAATGAATCTTGATACTCGAAAAGAAAAAAGTATTACTAGACACAAAATTTATAAAAACAACAATAAATTGTTGAATGAAAACGGTATTACCAGCAATAAATAAATAAAATTTAGTTGGCAATAAATGACTCGCCGAGGTGTTGATATGTCATAAAAACAAAACCAACCAATAACTATAAATACTTCCAAGGTAATTGTTATGATGAACATTCCCTTATGGGACCGAGTCATTATGAATTTAAATACATTTCTAGATTGGTGGCAAGAGCTAATCATTTTACAGCTACAGTGACTTGATGTAACCATAAGTTCTATACAAACAATTTCTTTTCTTACACTTCTCACTTGCAGAACTGTGCTAGCTTCTTGCTTTCCAGTCAACTTTGATCTTCAACAATTTAAGTGCAATATCAGTTGTTCTCTTATGTCTTCTTAATTTTTATTTTTTATTCTTGTCTCTTTTAAATAATATTTTTCTTACATTCTTTTGTACTCAGTAATCACTCACATCTTAGTGGCTTTGTTGCCTTGATTGAGATTAAATAATTTTTAACAAAAAATGTAAACTAATCTTCCAAACTGGATTAAGTGTTTATGTCCCAAAAACAGGCACATTTCAGGAGAATTTGATCAAAACACCCAAGTATGTTAAGAAGTTTTATTTATTTAATGTTTATTAAAATTGGAAATGTGTTGGTCAACCAAAAATTGATATGAGAATTGGATGGTAGTTTAAGCTGGTATTTTAAATTTTGTTTTCAAATCCTCAAAGAATTCGTGCCATTATGAGATGAAGTGAACTTAATTTGTGTTAATAAAGTTTAAACCATTGTTAAAATGAAGTTAATGGAGAGATCACTGATTAAAAAAACCATGATATTAAACAGTTTTGTAAAATACTACCAAGAATACAACTAGTGAAAAATCATTCACCCTCCATAAAAAAATGGCTTCACTTGAAGTACATCATTAAACAAAAAAAAAAAAAAAAAAAAAAAAGATACACTAAAAGTACTTAGAAACAAGAAAATTAGAATAAAAAAAATCCTTTACATGGTAGTGAATTCTTCCGGATAAAAACACCTGGATGCAAGCCTCGGATAAGATAGTGGGCTCGAAGTGAGGAATCGGATAGCAAAGTTCAAATTCCATTCAAGTTTGTTACATCCACTTGGGTGCAAATATCCTTGGGAAAAGTATGAATCCATCTCTTCTCTCTCCAGTAATGGGTAAACAGGACAGACTGGGTTGCCTTGCTTGGCAACCAGTCTAGGTCTGAACTCAAAACCACCAACTATGGGTTAAATAACCTCACCACCCTGCAGTTGACCAAGTGATGGTTACATTGTCAATCAGTGAAAGATTCTTCAAAAAGCCTTGGATTTTGAATACTGAACAGTTCCCTCACAGATTTGAGCCAATAGATGTTGTCCTACAGAAGGATGCTGAGAATTTTGTGGACAGAATTTATTATCAACAAGAAACATTTAAGGAAAATAGGAAGGAAAGAAGACTTGTGCTTAGGATGAGAAACAGTTTAAATATTTGGAACACATAATGAGGAAAATATGACTTAAAGAACTTTACACTGAAAGGCAAGAAGTGCATAGGGAATACAGTGATTAACAAATTTGTGTGAATGGATGGGCAGAACAATGATGAGTGGGGGTAGTACAAATGTTTAAATGGCAACAAAAAAGCCGCACCTTATTCTTCATGGGCATCTAAAACAATAAATAATTTCAGTTTTTAGGAACCAATTATAATGATGAAAGTATCATTCTAACTACTAATCATTTGTGGAAGTTAATAAATTTGTTTTCCACTAACATTATGGAAGGCAATGGCAGTGTATGTTGTGGATTAAAGGAAAAATATTGTTCTCCTTCAAGACAATACATACATCAAGAATAACACAGGAAAAAAAAAAATGGGGACTTGGTTAATCTGTTATACCCTACCCACCACATTTACCTGACCTAACACTGGTCATTACCTTTCATTGTGGCAAAATTTTTTAACAGAGAAAACTTTCTCTAAAGAAAATCAAATTTAAGAGTTTGTTAAAAAATTTCACATCAAAACTTGCAGAATTTTACTCGAGATATTTAAAAGCTTCCCAATAAGTGGCAAAAAGGCATTGCAAATAAGGAAATAGAATTGAATAAGATATAATTGAAGTGTTTGGAATTAGAAGGTACTTTCCACTGCAAAATAAAAAACAAGAAAATTGTGTTTAAAGTTTACTATAACTTTTGATCTATTTGAGATAAACCACTTAATTTTTTTTAAAGGGCGCTAAAAGCATTTACTTTAACATACAGTTACATGCATTTTGAAGCAATAAACTTTATACACATATAATTCAAACTGAGCACCTCCACAGCACAACAAAATAGTGACATTATGCCAGAAAAAGATTTTAAAATAAGTTTAATGGCAAACATAAGCTTGAAAATAAACACACTAATGAATTTTAATGAAAAAAAATTGAAGTGAAAAAATTAATAACCTGACATTTGTCGTAAAGGCAATCATTATAAACTGTTACTGGTTAGATAACATGTATAATGAGTGGACAAAAATATTAATAGTATAAAAAACATAATCAAATGCTACCGGGATGTGGCAGAAGGTACCTTCTACACCAACACTCAGCATAAGCTTACACAGTCGGCATCATTGTGAACCCTCAAAATTTTGACCTTATAGCAAGTAACAGTTGATTTGCTTTCCAGATAGAGGGAAGGTTTGGGAAATACATTGTTATGCTTAAACGATATTCCCATACATGGTGGGAAGTACCTTCTTGTACCTAGAGTCTCAATTGTAATTTCAATCAAGAATATAGTATACCTTAAAAATATCCTACTCTCTATCTGTATGTATGTATATATATATACATGTATGTATACAAACAAGTTTCATTAAAAACGAGTGAAAGTTATATTTTCATCACTTTTTATTTGCCCTTTCAACTTTAATCTTAATTTTTCTGATTTCTTGTAGTATTGGAATAGGAAATTTTCCATATTTGAATATTCTTGGATGACCCTGTTAGTGTTTTTTGTTTGCTATTTAATCTTATTTATTTGTAATTTTTAAAACATTTCACATGTTGGCTCTTGCTCTGTTTCATAACTGTCATCTGGGAATTCTTTTAAATTTTAATTTTAATGGAAATATATTTAATATGTTGGTTCCATATGTCAATGTAATTCTTGATGTGTTAAAAGGATAAACAAAAAAATTATCAGAGTAGAATTTTTACTGTTGTTAATGAACCTTGCATAAACAAAAAGTTGCCAGCCAAATGCACCATATATATATATATGTGTGTGTGTGTGTGTGTGTGTGTGTGTGTGTGTGTGTGTGTGTATATATAGACTAACCAACATATCCGTATATTCATTTGTGTTTCCTGATGTGAAGTCTTTCATGCTTAAAGTTGCTTTCCATAATACAAGTGCTATGCAAGTTTGAATGTTGCTGAAATGCAAAATTTCTTTAGTAAGATGACTAAATGCTCAGGCTGGTAGATATCAATTACGCTCTTTAAGTAGAAAGAAAAAACAAGTATGACAACAGAAGCACTTGTACTTCATTTTTTAAAGAATAAATTTCATAGACAAAAACCTAATAAAACTTGGTGTTAGAAAATTCTTGACAGAATATGAAACCTCTACAGGATTACATTCATTCATTTTGAAGTTCAACACACTTGGCACAGCATTTTATAAGTTACTTTAACTACTCTTCTGAAACAATTTCAATGAATGGGCAATAATGTCTTGTTGTCATGATAACTAATAAGAAAACAACACTTAAATCTCTCCTATTTAACATTCCATTTCATTTCACTTTGGTACTAATACAAGCCAGTGTAACACATCACTCAATAAGTCCTGGGCCTGACATATAGATGGTGCCACTAACAAAAAATCCATATGATTTTCCTGAAGTACTAACCTTCAAATGGCAGGTAACAAAACTTAAGCCTAATTGGATTATTTGTACAAATTACTGCTATTTCACCTGTTGAAAATTTTCAAAACAATAAAAAAATCTGAATTTTGTGTGTTAATAAAGCATTAATTTCTGATGGTAAAAAATACTGTTCAAGCAAATCAGTGGTGCGATAAGTGTTATTCAAACTCTGCTCCATTGAAAACAAGGGTTAAGAGATTACCACCTTTAAATGTGGTTGTACAGGCACAAATGATACAGGATGCTGAGGTTGCCCAATATCGGTAGTTCTCTCAGAAAACACCAAGAAATCCACAAACTCGTTTTGGCCGATTGTAAATTGAATTTGCATGAAATAGCAGAAGAGTTAGACATATGAGAAGACAGTGTATTCACCAGTTTGCATGAACATTTGTCAATGAGACAGCTGTGTTCAAAGTGGGTGCCGCATTTGCACGAACATTTGTCAATGAGACAGCTGTGTTCAAAGTGGGTGCCGCATTTACACGAACATTTGTCAATGAGACAGCTGT
Organism: Ascarosepion bandense; assembly: GCA_037127315.1. NCBI lineage: Eukaryota > Metazoa > Mollusca > Cephalopoda > Sepiida > Sepiidae > Ascarosepion > Ascarosepion bandense. The sequence goes on along the minus strand of JBBBDQ010001908.1, from coordinate 1,495,354 downwards.
GTTCAAAGTGGGTGCCGCATTTGCACGAACATTTGTCAATGAGACAGCTGTGTTCAAAGTGGGTGCCGCATTTGCACGAACATTTGTCAATGAGACAGCTGTGTTCAAAGTGGGTGCCGCATTTGCACGAACATTTGTCAATGAGACAGCTGTGTTCAAAGTGGGTGCCGCATTTGCACGAACATTTGTCAATGAGACAGCTGTGTTCAAAGTGGGTGCCGCATTTGCACGAACATTTGTCAATGAGACAGCTGTGTTCAAAGTGGGTGCCGCATTTGCACGAACATTTGTCAATGAGACAGCTGTGTTCAAAGTGGGTGCCGCATTTGCACGAACATTTGTCAGTGAGACAGTTATGTTCAAAGTGGGTGCCGCATTTGCACGAACATTTGTCAGTGAGACAGCTGTGTTCAAAGTGGGTGCCGCATTTGCACGAACATTTGTCAATGAGACAGCTGTGTTCAAAGTGGGTGCCGCATTTGCACGAACATTTGTCAATGAGACAGCTGTGTTCAAAGTGGGTGCCGCATTTGCACGAACATTTGTCAATGAGACAGCTGTGTTCAAAGTGGGTGCCGCATTTGCACGAACATTTGTCAATGAGACAGCTGTGTTCAAAGTGGGTGCCGCATTTGCACGAACATTTGTCAATGAGACAGCTGTGTTCAAAGTGGGTGCCGCATTTGCACGAACATTTGTCAATGAGACAGCTGTGTTCAAAGTGGGTGCCGCATTTGCACGAACATTTGTCAGTGAGACAGTTATGTTCAAAGTGGGTGCCGCATTTGCACGAACATTTGTCAGTGAGACAGCTGTGTTCAAAGTGGGTGCCGCATTTGCACGAACATTTGTCAATGAGACAGCTGTGTTCAAAGTGGGTGCCGCATTTGCACGAACATTTGTCAATGAGACAGCTGTGTTCAAAGTGGGTGCCGCATTTGCACGAACATTTGTCAATGAGACAGCTGTGTTCAAAGTGGGTGCCGCATTTGCACGAACATTTGTCAGTGAGACAGCTGTGTTCAAAGTGGGTGCCGCATTTGCACGAACATTTGTCAACGAGACAGCTGTGTTCAAATTGGGTGCCGCATTTGCACGAACATTTGTCAACGAGACAGCTGTGTTCAAAGTGGGTGCCGCATTTGCACGAACATTTGTCAATGAGACAGCTGTGTTCAAAGTGGGTGCCGCATTTGCACGAACATTTGTCAACGAGACAGCTGTGTTCAAAGTGGGTGCCGCATTTGCACGAACATTTGTCAATGAGACAGCTGTGTTCAAAGTGGGTGCCGCATTTGCACGAACATTTGTCAACGAGACAGCTGTGTTCAAAGTGGGTGCCGCATTTGCACGAACATTTGTCAACGAGACAGCTGTGTTCAAAGTGGGTGCCGCATTTGCACGAACATTTGTCAACGAGACAGCTGTGTTCAAAGTGGGTGCCGCATTTGCACGAACATTTGTCAACGAGACAGCTGTGTTCAAAGTGGGTGCCGCATTTGCACGAACATTTGTCAACGAGACAGCTGTGTTCAAAGTGGGTGCCGCATTTGCACGAACATTTGTCAACGAGACAGCTGTGTTCAAAGTGGGTGCCGCATTTGCACGAACATTTGTCAGTGAGACAGCTGTGTTCAAAGTGGGTGCCGCATTTGCACGAACATTTGTCAGTGAGACAGCTGTGTTCAAAGTGGGTGCCGCATTTGCACGAACATTTGTCAATGAGACAGCTGTGTTCAAAGTGGGTGCCGCATTTGCACGAACATTTGTCAATGAGACAGCTGTGTTCAAAGTGGGGCCGCATTTGCACGAACATTTGTCAATGAGACAGCTGTGTTCAAAGTGGGTGCCGCATTTGCACGAACATTTGTCAGTGAGACAGCTGTGTTCAAAGTGGGTGCCGCATTTGCACGAACATTTGTCAACGAGACAGCTGTGTTCAAATTGGGTGCCGCATTTGCACGAACATTTGTCAACGAGACAGCTGTGTTCAAAGTGGGTGCCGCATTTGCACGAACATTTGTCAACGAGACAGCTGTGTTCAAAGTGGGTGCCGCATTTGCACGAACATTTGTCAACGAGACAGCTGTGTTCAAAGTGGGTGCCGCATTTGCACGAACATTTGTCAACGAGACAGCTGTGTTCAAAGTGGGTGCCGCATTTGCACGAACATTTGTCAATGAGACAGCTGTGTTCAAAGTGGGTGCCGCATTTGCACGAACGTTTTTCAATGAGACAGCTGTGTTCAAAGTGGGTGCCGCATTTGTTCACAGCTGATCAAAAACAACAACACATTGACAATTCAAGTGTGTCTGCAACTGTTTCAATGCAACAAGAAAACGTTTTTGCATAAATATGTGACAATGGATGAAACATGGATCCACCACTTCACTTCAGAGTCATATCGACAGTCAGCTGACTGGACAGCAGCAGGTGAAAACCGTCCAAAGCAACCAAAGATGCAAACATCAGCAGGTAAGGTTTTGACCTCCGTATTTTGGGATGCACAAGGTATTTAGTTCATCGATTACTTTGAGAAAGGAAGAACTATCAATAGCAAACATTATATATCATTATTGGTGCATTTGAAGGAAGAAATCACCAAAATAACGGTCACAAATGAAGAAGAAAATAGTGATCTTTCACCAAGACAATGCACTGTATCACAAGTCGATCACAACAATAGCAAAACTACATGAATTGCAGTTTGAATTGCTTTTGCATCCACCCTATTCTCCAGATCTGGCCCCCAGCTGTTACTGGCTGTTTGCAGACCTCAAAAGAATGCTTCAGGGAAAGAGATTTAGCTCCAAAGTGAGGTGTATTTTGAGGCCAAAGACAGATCATTCTACAAAAAAAGCATTGAATTGTTAGAGAAGCATTGGAATTGGTATATTACCCTAGTAGACTATGTTGATGAATAAAGTTGAATTTTGCCTAAAAGTTGTTGTTTTATTAGTTAGGCTTGGGATTTATTAAGTGATGTGTTATATATATGGGAGGAGGGGCTTTAACCCCTCATCTGAAATGTGAGCCTTACATTCTCATCTGCAATTTCATATACTTGGCCCATCTCACTGAGATGTGTGTTTATATAACTACATGATGTGCATGGTGTGGAGTTAGATGCATACTACATTTTGTCATTGAAATACTGATTTTTGGCAAATGAATTGTATCAGGACATTTTCAGCACCCCCTTGTATGAAGTGTCTAAAAGTGACAAATGACACTGCAAGCTCAGGCTATTCCTTATGCAAGAGTTTACAACTCATCAGCATTCCACTCAGGTCAGCCAAAGCTCCAGGAAACTTGAAATTGTTTTCCATTCCATAACATATTCATCATGGTTTGGGTTTTGTATATGTTCAGAATTTACAGATTTCTGAACTTGAACTGATCTCGATTTAGTTAACACTGATCTGCAAATAGAGACCCAAGGATTCTTTGATGAATAAAAATAAATTTCACCCAATAAAATCACTAATACACTCAAGATTACTGAGTGTTATAGAACATGAGAAGTAAAAAAAAAAACTGTTACAGTAAGAGAACAATAAAAGAATAGAAATTAAAAAGACAGTTGGTAACACTTGATATTGCATATAAATTTTTTAAGATCAAAGTTGGCTGGAAAGCAAGAAGCTGGAAGAGAGTTCCACAAGTGAGAACCTGGAAGAGAGTTCCACAGGCAAGAAGCTAAAAGAGTATTCCACAGGAGAGAAGCTGGAAGAAAGTTTCACAATCTAGAAACTGGAAGAGAGTTTAACAAACAAAAAGCTGGAAGAGAGTTCTACAAGCAAGAAGCCAAAAGTGAGTTCCACAAGCAAGAAGAGATAAAACCATTAGCATAAAACTTATGGTTACATCTATCCATTTCAACTGTTAGAATATGAGACCTTGCTGCCAATCTAGTACTGCACTTAAATTCATAAAATCTTGGTTTCATAGCAGAAAGTTCATTAGAACAATTACCATGAAAGTATTTATAGAAATTGGATATTAGAAAAATCATTGTTGTTCTTAACATATCTTTTAGGTAGTATTCATTTGCAAGAACAAAAATAAAATTATTTTAAGAATCCTAAATGTGTTTTGTTTTTAAATAGCTCACAAATTCATCAGTCAATTTAATTTGATACAAAATTTGTCAAGTAATAACATTAACTAGTGGCAAAAGTAGAGAAAATTTATACAGAAGTTTATAACCTCAGCCATTTGGATAAAACCTTTTGAAAGCATGAAAAACAAAAACAATTGAAAAATTTACTGTATTCATCAAAATTTACTGTATTCACCAAGTGATTGAATAAATTTGTTTCGGGTCATCTGGAAAATGTTGAAAATGCCTATTTGGTATTTATATATGCTAGTTGTAAATTTCATTTCTATGGTTTTCAGCAGATTTAACGTTGTTACTAAATAGACTCTCCTCATGTTTTTGTTAATCATTTCACCCCAAGCAAGGTGAGACCATCACTAGTGTGCAGGTCTTACAGTGAGAGAAAAGACTGGGTACATGGGTATTGAAGAAAGGATAAAAGATGAATGAGATTCAAGAAGATAGAACATGGAAATTAATATTGCTTTTAAATCTTTGGAGATTGTATCTATCAGGGAAGCCCATAAATGGAGGGAGTTCCACTGCAGAAAGTGCAGGAAAAGAAAGTGTTGGAGTAGAAGTGGCAGTTACATTTAACTATTCAATGGTAAAAAGGTGAGACTTAGATGCTAATCTAGTAACCTGTTTAAATTCACATGGACAGGGCATTAGAAAAAAAAAGCTCATCAGAGCAATTGATATGTAAATATTTGTAGAAAAGACAGAGAGAAGCCACATTGCAGCTGTGACAAAGTGACTGAATTCAAAATTACAAGTCTGGACTGATTACATTACAGATCGTTTTTTGGATTTTGTTGAGAATTTCAAGATGAATAGCAAGAGCTCTCAACCAGATATGGCAACAGTACGTAAATGAATGAATGGTAGATTTATAAATGTGCAAGATAGACATTCTATGAAGTGCATAACACATGTAATGGTTTGACAAGAGAAAAGACAACAATGCTGTGTATACAATCCATAAAATTCATGGTATTTATTATAGATTTGCTGTGTTTATGATGAAAGCATCTAAAAATCTATATAAATTGAGATTTGGTAAAATAAACAAATTAGAAAGATTCAAATTATAGTACACATTATGAGAAATAGTCTTTTTATTGTATTGGTTTTTAATTATTTCAATACAAAGAAGGCAATAAAACCACTTAAGATGTAAGAGATTACTGAGAGTGAAAGTCTATGAAAGAACATTATTAAAGAGAGTGGACAGTAAAACTATAGAACTCTAGTAGACAGAGAACACAGGACATTATATATAAAGTCATGAAGATCAAAGTTGACTGGAAAGTAGGAAGCCAGAAGAGAATTCTGCAAGTGAAAAGAAGGAGAGAAGAAACTGTTAGCATAGAACTTATGGTCACATCTAGCCATTTCAACTGCAAAATGATTAGAATTAACTGCCAATACACTTAAATTCTTAAAGTCAAGGTACTAAAGAGGAAAACTCATCAGAACAACAAAAGAAAATTTGAAGAAAAGGCACAGGGAATCTAACTTATGGCAGTAGGAAAATGTCTAAAGCCAAGATGCCAGGTCAGGATTGATAATTCGTCCTGGGTATGACGATAAACTGCATCCAGCCTCTGATTGAGACACATGAACAAACAAGGCTAGAACTGCTAGATAATGTCCACTTATATTATTACAGGTTGACAATCAAGTTACAATCAAGAAATGTTGTTGATTACAAAAAGATTGGAGATAGCATGGAACCACCTCTTAATTGCTGTTGTTCCTAGGTCCACTCTGATATAATTGTAGTATGGTTATAGTTGGTAGGAGGTGAAATATTTATTTTTCTAATAAAAAGCAAATAAATGTTCAAAAATAAATATAATGTGATTTTCTAGAATTTTTTTATATTCTTTCTCTCCCTTCCAAGATGCTTTCATGAAATCAAGCATATTATCATTATTCACGACTAAATTGATAGAGTCATTGAATATTTGTAGTTTCTTTGAACACAATGTTGTGTGATTGATGATTGTTTTCTGTTGGCAATCTATTAATAAACCAAAATTGTTTAGGAAGTTGAATCTTAGTAGGGGTTGTTGAATCTCTGTTACTATAAATATCAAAAGAAAAGGTTACCAAAAGGTTCACAGGCTTATCTCAAATTTAATTTGCCTGAAGCAGCATATATCTGATCTTGTCACCCTGGTTAGAGAAACTGGTGTTGGTTTATTTTTTTATTTTTTATTTTTAATCATTCCCCCCCAAGCAAAGCATTCCACTGCCACTATTGTGCAAGGGGTTACATAGGAGAAGGTGATGAGAAAGAGTGATTAAATATAGGAAATGTCAGAAGGAGGGTAATAGATGGGTAGGGATACAGAGGATGAGGGTTGGGTAGGTGGGAAGAGTGTTTGAGAGAATGGAAGCGAGTTAGTGTGTTAGGAGGTGTCTATTGACCTTACATTTAAACTCCTGGAGATTGTAACTGTTGGGGAAGCAAGCATGTGGAAGGGAATTCCACAGGCGGGAAGTGCAAGAAAAGAAGCCGTTGGAGTAGAAATTGCGGTTACATTTTATCGGTTTCACTGTAAAAGGGTTCTGTTGATAAACTGTTGATGCACCTATGTGGAATGGAGTAAGAGCACTGCAAACTGACTGTCCAACAAATAACAATAAAAACATCTGAGGGAAAGATGGATGGGCCAAGTACAGGGAAATCTTGAGTGGAAAACCTTCTTGCCTCAGAGTAATAGCACCATTGTTTTGCAAATTTTAAAAATTCTCTCTGCCTAGGTTTTCTCTTCTGACAGATATCTTGCCTTGGCAAAAGTAGGAGCCTGACTGCCTGTATCAGTTCTATGGTATACCCCTGTATATATGCTTTCTAGGTTAGTATGTAGGGATATAATATTGGGATATGTTTTTATGAAGCTATACATCACAAATGAATTGAGGCAACAACTGATGATAAAGCAGGGTGCGATACTGATAACATAGATATTCATAATTTGGATAAGAAAGATTACAAACAGAAAATCACCATCCTCTACAAGTGTTCCAAGAAAATGGGACCTTTCCAAAAAAAATATGATCTAGAACTGGAATGAAAGCAGTGATGGTACCTACCCTGATTCAGGGTAGGTACCATCACTGCAATTCAGGATATGGAAGTAGTAACAATTCAAGATATGGAAGTAGTAAATACTAAACATTTCAAATATCTCGGTGTATGGATCAGTTATAACAAATATAGTAAAGAAAAAAAGGAGATAGAATATAGAATCAATTTTGTCAGGGGTAGTTTTTTCTAACATCACACATTGCTGCAAAACATTAACCTGAAAACTCAATTCACGTTTTTGAATGCCTTGTCAATTCAAAACTTTCATATATATGTCATACATATGGCACCTCATCCATTCAGAAATATCTAAACTGTCAGTTGTATACAGCCACTTTCTAAGATCTATGGTTAAAAATAGCTTTGAGTGAGTGAACCCTGTGGATCTTGGTGAAGACCATCCTTCTTCAAATTTCATGGACTGACACTACAGAACCACTAAGAACTGTACCAAATAACAGAAACCATATCACTTGAGGACTATCAGCAGTTACAACAATTGAAATGGATAGCATATGTAAATCAAAGAGAAAATAATGAAGTGTTTTATATGTTAATATTCCACATCACTACAAATAAAAGGTTAGAAAGGAAACTCTCATTAATATTGGGAAGAACAGCAACTACAAGATTTGAGAAACCTACTGACCTGAAAAATTGTTTTAAGAGAAAGATTTTATAAATGTCAACTGAAATCAGTACTGGCTACTTGGGCAATGAATACTAAATATTTCCTTATAGGGAAACAGCAAATATCACCATTACAATATAGCCCAGATAAATTATTATAAAAACTAGACAAAAAGTACACTTTAAAGGATAGAATAGAATTTAAGCAGTTTTCCATGAATCTCTTGCAATGAGTGCTCTACAAGTCTCTTTACAGTTATATTATCTAAACTTTCCTGCCATTTAACCAGATAATGCATCACCAGAAACAAGTCTCAGATGACTTTATAAGAATTCCTGATCAAAGCAATTTGGAGGATTTCAAACACAGAGCCAATCCCCTACTCTTGATAGTTTGACAGAGGAATGTATTAAGGTTATTAAGAACACACCCTACAAAACAAAAGCTGGAAATTATAGCCTTCTATATGGTGATAACATTAAAATGGCTAAATTGGGAATATGGTTTAACCTGTTCAAGTTTTGCTGTTTCAACTGTTCATGTCAATTCTTCTTTTTACTCAGTCAAGTACAACTTCCTGGCATCAAAGCCAGAGCAAAGAATAAGATATAATTCTAATTATGATAGTAATGCATTCATATCCCCCCATCACTATTAGATGTTGGTAATTCTGTAGATGTCCATGTTTGCTTTGTTCATTACTTTGAGTAAAGCATTTTTCTCCTTTGTGATTTCTCTGATGTTGACCAAAGAAAAAGTGCAAGTTCTCAGTCAGCTATTGCTCTTACTAATACCATAGTAACTAACATTCCAATCTCAGTGTGGTTTCTCTTGAAAATCCAAATCTATTACCTCTGCCCCTAAGCAGACACTTGTTAGATCTATAACTATCCATACTATCTAATTGGTTGGTCAGACTTTGGGGGGGGATTTTTTAAGCACATTCTTGAACTGATATAATCTGTGCAGTTCTCATCTAAAATCTTTACTTAAATTTTACAGTGTAGCCTTTATAAAAAAAGTGCTTGCAAATTGATAGGGGAGATTATTCTGATTTAAATAAAGCATTAGCTTCAAGAAACTGAATTTCTATAAGCAAGACTACATAAAAGCTGTATGCTGGTTGCGACTCTGATGTTCTACTTGTTTTAAATTTTTCTAATGTAATTTATTATTCCTATATATATATATATATATATATATCGGAAATATAGTGAATGGCCTGACGATTGCGTTTAGCATGAAACAAACTCTCACTTCTTGGTATTGGTTTCAATGCCCACTTATATTTACTTATGCTGCTGTATCCATGATATTGAGCATGGATACATAAATATAGCACATCTTTAAACTAGATTTTTTATCATATATATATATATCAGCAAACAAAGTTACTATTTAAGCTTAAAAAATCCAACTCAAAATAGGAGATATACTCCAGGTATAAAATGTGAACCTATGGTTTATGTTAAGTTGTTAGCATGAAAGATTTTTGACACTAGGCTACACTCTCCTTCATCTTCACTATTTACATTATTCCGACTATTGTCCTCATCTTGGTAGACATTTGTATGACATTTTGGCCATTGTATGCTCCGGCCTTCTTCAGGTGCTATAAATTTCAAACTGAACCCTTTATTACAATCACGTCATCTCCTCTTTTTGATAATGTTGAATAAAAACACAAGTGTGTCTCAACAAGCCATTTAAAGATTGCATTTGAGAACAGTTGAACGAGTGGATAGTTAGCAAAGAAAAGTCATTCAGAATACTATTATAGCCTACCACAAACACAGCAACCACTCTTGAGTAGATTGTGGTAGTTAACTGACATTAGGTTCCCACCATTTATTTATAAGAATTTGAGTGAAAAAGTATATGCTTATGAAATTTATTTAATAAATTCAATACAATGCATTTTAAAATATGACTTGGGTGGTGGGGTTGTCTTGTACAATGTATATAGACCAAAACCTACATTTAACATGAAAATTGTAAGGGGGGGGGTCTTCTATACACAGTTGCCTTGTACACTAGCGTATACAGTATATATATACACTTTTTTGAATTCCTTTTATATAATTTCAATTGTTAGTTTTTAAAGATTTTCTAAGAAATTTATTCTTGAATTATATTTTCTTATTTTTAACGTTTCTCAGCTTTCGAAAGTAGTCTTAATCTTAATCGGTTCATGGCTCATTTAATTTTTTTGTTTTGGTGCTTTTAGAGTTTATAATTTGACTTCCTTTCTGACTTGCTTCAAATATTTATTTTCCTTTTATTCATTTCTGCTTTTCCCTTCACTAACAAGTATCTGGTTTAATTTTGTCTTACTGTCTCTATTTTTGAATAAAGATCATTTTAAAAAAATCAAAAACACCATCATCTAACCTTTTCTATTCTTACTTTTTTCAAGCTTTATCAGGTAAACTGAGTTCTGTCTGTTTTGCATTCTATGGAGACATTGTTAACAGTTACATCTCAGAAAGGCTTAAGTTAGAATTTAAATCATGCTACAAAGTAGATAAGGGTTGCCAGCTATAAGCTGCTTGTAATAAAGAAGTTTTGAACTTGACAAGTAACGTGGTTGAGCTTATTAATAGTAACTTTGTTGTTAGAAATAAAGAACTGTAAATGCTAAGCGACGCAAAATTTTATTTTGACATATGATAAAAAGCAAAAACTATTATTGAAATATAATAATGGATTAAATGAATCTAATATATTCAGATCATAGTAACATTGCTTTTTTCTTAATCTATATAATATTAAATGTATTGTACTTCTGTTATTATGATGGTTTATAAAAGCATTATATCACTACACAAAAATTTTCATGTTTCAGAACAATACTGTTTTTCTTCAGGTGATATTTTAAAATGATTTATTTAGAAAGTATAAGATCAGTTAAAAAATTAGGGAGTGGTAGTTAGAGAATATGCTTGTAGGTGTGTCAATACTGTTCAATCAAAAATGAGAATTAGGTTGAACTATGAAGTTGAAGAGTTGGGTAGTGTAAGGCAAAACAGTAGCCTGATGTCATTTTATGACAGTTTTAAATTATATTGGGGCATAAGTTATAAATGAACAATTGTAATTAGTAAAATTTTAGAGAAAAATATTTTTGATGTTTACATAAAACTATCAATTCATCCCTGTGATTCAGTAGAACTTTATTTTTAGGGAACATTAAAATCTGCAGCTTTTTATTCAGGCTCAGAGGGCAGATGTCATAGAATAATATTAATATAATAATATTAATATGAATAATATAATTAATATTTATATAATATTTTATATAAATAAAACTTTTTTTGCTAAAATGAGCATGATAAATTTTGTAAACTGAATGCAAAGAAAAACAAGAAATGATTTTTGTTTGAATTTGCTTCATGGGAAAGTATCCTAGTGGATTAGTTAGTATAAGAAGTTGGTGTTAGTTTATGAATTTTTGTGACAGTAAATTGAAGTTCAGTCCCTGACAGACTTATTCAGTGGTGAGCTATAACTATAGTACTGAATAAGAATGTGATGAGATATCTCTAATTAACAGAACGAGAACATTTTGTAGATTAAATAAAAATTTTCAGTTGAAAATTCCCTGAAGGCTACTTGTATTGACAAGCACCTGAAGATATTGGAGATTTATTAAAAAATGACGTGTTGTTTATACAAATGAACTTAAAGCTAAGCCTGAATATCTACACTATTTGAAAGAGGGTATGTAAAAGGAACAGAATGAAGAAATTTAAAAAATTAATACCTCTTATTTTTTGTACTCTCCATCGTAGTTTTTTAAACTTTTTCTTTTCTTTTTTTTAAATCCCTACAACATACTATCCTTCGTAGTTTTGAGTAATGTTTCTCCATAACCATCCCTTCTAGGCCTTGTTCTGCCATCCATTTACACGTGCTTATTATAAGAGTTAAATGTTATTTCCCTTTGCTTCTTTTCCCTTTAATACATTCTGAGTATCAAATTCTCCAAGCCCTTTTTCCTCATATGTTTCAGAAACTTCTTTTCATTTGCACTTAAAACTTTCTTATTGTTTACATGCTCCATCCATAGTATTCTCAGTATACTTCTGTTGAACCACACTTTTGCTAACTCAAGTTTCCTCTTGATTTGTGAAGAAATTGTCCAGAATTCACTGGCATACAGAAAAATGGATATTGCACAACAATCCAGCACTCTTTTCTTTGTTTCTAACACATTTTTCCTGTTTCTTAATGCTTTGTTTATACTTTTGGAAAGCATCTTTTCATATTCCAGTGAATCTTCATATTTCTGAGCAACATTTATTCTCATCATATTACATTTCCGAAAAGTACTTGTATTGGCTTGATTTTAACATCTCCCATTCACATCTGGGGATTTTTAATAAATATAAGTTATAATAGGAATTACTTCTCTTTTTACTTCATCTTAAAATTCCACCTTCCCTATCCCATTTTTAATAAAAGAACTTTTTATTTATATAATATTAGAACCTTGAATATATTCACGCTGATTTTTCATGAAAAGTAATGTTTTATTTACAAAAATTAGTAAGAAACACATCACTGAAAGTATTGCCCATTTCTAACCACTACTTTTTCCCATTTTTCTGTCAGCATTTGAATTCCACATAGGAAAAATAACGGATCTTTTGAGGATAACTAATAGTTAACCCATTTTTTGGAATAACTTTATTCATAGAAAACATGCAGTGAGAAAATAGTTTTGCTTTATCTCTGAAATGACTAGCATTTCCTTTTTTTTAATGATATGATGCTAAAAAATATTACAAATATTTAAAAAAACATCCCTGAATAGTTTGTTTAAATGATACTACACTTATTATTAGGTTATATTAAAACTTTATAATACACTCAGTGGAGATTTTTTTTTTAATCATTTCACCCCAAGCAAGGCATTCCACTGCCACTATTGCACAGGGAGTTACATAGGGGAAAGTGATGAGAAAGTGTGGTTAGTTATAGGAAATGTCAGGAGAAGGGTAATAGACCAATGAGGATACCGAGTATGGGTGTGGGGTAGAAGGGAAGAGAGTTTGAGAGAATGGATGTGAGTTAGTGTGATAAGAAGTGTCTATTGACCTTACATTTAAATTCCTGGAGATTGTAGCTGTCGGGGAAGCAAGTATATGGAAGTGAATTCCACAGATGGGAAGTGCAAGAAAAGAAGCTGTTAGATTAGAAATTGTGGTTACATTTTATCTATTTCACTGTAAAAGGGTAGGGCCTAGTTGCTAATCTAGTATCTCGTGCAAATTCATGCCTAGGGCCATCAGTGATCTAAGTTCATTGGAGCAGAAGCCATGAAAGTATTTATAGAAGAGGCACAAGGAAGCCACATCATGCCAATGAGAGTGTGACTAAAATTTCCTGGCTGGGAAAAAGACTAAAGACGTTGTTCCAAGGGACGTCACACAGGAAGTCGCGGAATGAGTCCCAGTCTGCTCTTTGGTAGCAGTAGGATATTCTGCTGGTCTGAGTTTATTGGGTAGAGTGGGAGTGAAATGAGATGTTAATGGAAACTATCACATGATCAGAGTTTCCAAGAGGGCAGAGCTGCTTGGCAGTGTAAGAGTCTGGGATGGAAGTGAAGCAGAGGTCTAGCAGTGAGTCCCTTCCATTAGGGTTATTGGAGAAACACATGGGGAAATCCACCACTAGCGTAAGAGACTGGATGATTGAAAAATTCATGGTGTGGACACCAGTAAGATTGGTGAAAGAGTTTCTTTCTTTTTTTTTTTTTAATTGTTTCACCCCAAGCAAGGCAGTAATGCCACTGATATGCAGGGGGCTACATAAGTGTAAAAAGATTAATTAGAAGAGAGTGAAGAGGAAGACGAACCAGTTAGAAAGGAGCAATAGAAAGATGAGAATGCAGGTGTGATGACAGCTTCAAAGGTGGAGAGAAAGGAGAGGATATATGGGGTGGGGAAAGAACTAGAGTCAAGTGGTTAATAGATGAGTATTGACATTGCATTTAAATTCCTGGAGGTTGTAGCCATCAGAAAAGCAAGAATATGGGGGTGAGTTCCACAGGCGGGAAGTGCGAGAGAAGAAGCTGCAGGAGTAGAATTGTCGTCTGCATTTGGCTAACCTGACTGTGAATGGGTGGGACCCAGTTGCCAATCTGGTTGCACGAGTAAACACCTGTTGAGGAGGCACCAGTGACTTAAGTTTGTCCGAGCAGAAGCCATGAAAGTATTTATAGATTGTCCAAGCAGAAGCCATGAAAGTATTTATAGAATTAAAATTGGACCACTCCTTCTATAACCTGATTTTTTCGATTATCGATTTTCGATATTTATTGGGGATACCTTGATACAAAACCTAGCTAAGAACATTCGCAGATGCTTATAGTACAACTGTGTAAATTTTCAAGAAAATTGGTTCAGCCATTTCAGAGTCTATAGTTTTCCAACCACTTGGCGTGATGGGCATTAAAGTCACCAAACACAAATATATGGGCAGATGGATGAGAAAAAATGGCCTTATCAATATTGTTAGAGATGTTATCAAGTACTGAACAGTCAGAAGAGGAGCGGGAGTGGTAGAGAAAGAAAAGATAGCTAACCAAGCTTAGAAGTGAGAGATGGAAGTACATGAAAGAATGATCCAGGGATTTGAGAAAGGTCAACCTAGCTAGAGGGAGGTGTTTGCTGACATAAACACCAAACCCATGCAAATGGACATTAGAGTCCTTCCTGAAGAAGGGAAAGTAACCAGGAACATAAAACTCAGAAGAGGGAGTAGAAGGGTCAATATTCTATGTGCATTATTTAGAATAAAAAATATTATGTAAACTATTGTGGATCATAATACTTTTTTAAGGAAAACTGCCATTTGTAATTGTTAGTATACTTTAAAAATCTTGTTGTAGCTAATGGAAGGCGCACAAGTCGACATCCAATCAGTATTGGCTGGGTCACCGTGGAGAGGGGGTATGATGCTGAAAGACCCGAAACCCCTAGTGAACAGTGGCTAGAAACATCACTGAGGATGTGTTCTGAAGCATCTAATAGATGTATTTTATGAAGATTTGGTAAAATGAACAAATTAGATTCAAATGATAGCATACAAATTATTAGAACATATTCTATTGATTAATTAATCAGTTTTAGGCAAGATAAAAACCACATTTTATTGACAATTATAGGCACAGGACAACTCACCACCAGCAACCTGAACAAACAAAAACTGGTTCATATTTAACATAATGTCTTTTCAAATGCTTTATTTGAAGAAAAATATTCACTAATTAAGGTTTAAATCCTTAATAAATTACTTTTATTTAGTTATAAAAGATGATGTTTTCCTGACGCTGAGTTGTCCTGGTATTCAGTCAGTGGTGTTCACTTGGTGGTATTTTTCCTACCTGCAGTTATTAGATCATTAGCTATTTTCTGTTAAATATTCAAGTGCATTCTTCTGTGTAATTCTACGTTCATGCAACAGGTATAAATAAAAGTAGTCAGAGTAACAGTCCAAATCAAAATAGTAGGAGAGGTTATTAAGAAATCTTCCAGTATCTAGTCTATTTCCTGTACAAAAACTGTCTTCAAAATATAATATATCAAAATTGAGAGGTGTGCTCCTGAACTTTCCCCTGTCCTCTCTAAACTGTTTAACTAATGCCTTTCTATCTCTTCTTTCTCTACCACTCCCCTTCCTCCCCTGACTGTTCGTTACTTGACAGTGTCTCTGACAATATTGACAAAGCCATTTCTTCCCATCCCTCCGCCCATATATTCGTGTTTGGTGACTTTAATGCCCACCACAGCAAGTGGCTGGAGAACTCTGTCACCGACCCTGCTGGTGTCCACACCATGAATTTTTCAATAACCTAATCCCTTACGCAAGTGGTGAACTTCCCCATGCGTTTCTCCGACAACCCTAACGGAAGGGACTCACTGCTAGACCTCTGCTTCACTTCCATCCCAGACTCTTGTACTACCAGACAACTCTGCCCACTTGGTAACTCTGACCACACCGTAGTTTCCATCAACATTTCATTCTACTCCCACCCAACCCAAGAAACCCAGACAAGTAGAATATCCTACTGCTACCAAAGAG
Organism: Ascarosepion bandense; assembly: GCA_037127315.1. Lineage (NCBI taxonomy): Eukaryota > Metazoa > Mollusca > Cephalopoda > Sepiida > Sepiidae > Ascarosepion > Ascarosepion bandense. The sequence goes on along the minus strand of JBBBDQ010001908.1, from coordinate 1,479,433 downwards.
CAGACTGGGATTTGTTCCGAGACTTCCTCTGTGACATCCCATGGAACGTTTTTAGTCTTCCCATCGAAGAATGTGCATCCGAGGTCTCCTCCTGGGTTAAGGCTGACATCGATGCTTTCATCCCTGCCAGGAAATTTCAGCTTAAATCTCATTCGTCTCCATGGTTCTCACCCGCTTGCTCGGCCGCCATTGCCAACTGGAATCATTTCTTCCGACTCTATCGTAGCTATGCGTCGGACCAAAACAGATGCTTTTCGCTTCAGTTCGCAAGTGTAAAAAGATACTTAACGAAGCTAAGATGTTATTTGCTGCCAGAATGAAGCAATGCATAGCATCCTCTAAGTTCGGCACCAAGGACGACTGGCAACTCTTTAAAAGAGTACTTAACAAGAGCAAGTCCACAATACCCCCACTAATAAACAAATTTGAGGTCCTCACCTCCCCAGCAGACAAGGCTGTATGCTTTGCCCACAGATTCTCGAATAATTCGAGACTGGACTCGTCTGGAGTTTCTACACCCAACTTCCCACCTAGAACAGATGCTCAACCGAATGATGTCCATATTACACCCTCGCTTGTCTCTAAGATAATCTCAAAACTTGACCCTCACAAAGCGAGCGGAGGGGACGGAATCCCAATCATAGTCTTAAAGAAATGTGCCTCCGAACTTTCCTCTGTACTTTCTAAGCTCTACAACTTCTGCCTATCTGCTTGCTGCTTTCCTACCTGTTGGAAATCTTCCTCTGTAGTTTCTGTATTTAAAAACACTGGAGAACCCTTGGACCCCGCAAATTACCGACCTATCAGCCTTCTTCCAATCTTTGGCAAAGTGTTCGAAGCCATTATCAACACCAAGGTCGTTTAGCATCTCACGGCCCATGGGCTCCTCTCAGACAAACAGTATGGCTTCCGCTTCACCAGGTCTACTGCTGATATGCTAACGACCATCACCGAGTACATATATCAGGCACTCGATAGGAATGGTGAAGCCCGAACCGTTGCCTTGGATATCTCTAAAGTGTTCGACAGAGTTTGGCATGCTGGCCTTCTATGCAAACTGCGGCGCTATGGTATAGCTGGACAGTTGTTTGAACTAATCCAGTCATTCCTATCTAACCGCACATTGAAAGTGGTATTAAAAGGACATGCCTCCCAGAGCTGCTATATGAACGTGAGTGTCCCTCAAGGTTCTATCCTAGGTCCTACACTCTTTCTGATCTACATTAATGATCTCCCTGATCCCATAAGATCCCAAGTAGGTATGTACACCGATGACACCACAGTTTATTCTCGCCTCAACCAAAAATCTGGTGTGGGCGACAAAGCTAACCTAGCAGCCGAGCTTGGAAAGGACCTCTAATCCATAGTGAACTGGGGTAAGAAATGGCTAGTAAATTTTAATGCTTCTAAAACGAAGCTACTATCAATTAATCATCATCGACAATCGCACCTACCTCCCATTAGCATGGACCAGGCTTGCCTCCCAGAGAGTAAAACACTACGCCTCCTTGTTCTCACACTTTCAGCGGACCTCAAGTGGAATGACTATATCGAATCCATTGCTAAATCCGCTGCTGTGAAAGTCGGTTCTCTGTGCAGGGCCCGGAGGTTTTTTCCGTCTGAATCTATCCTGCACATTTATAAATCTACCATCCGCCCGTACATTGAATACTGTTGCCATATCTGGTCGGGTGCCCCTGCTATTCTCCTTGGGCTTCTAGACAAGGTACAGCGGAGGGTCTGTAATGTGATTGATACTGACTTAGCAGACCGCCTGCAGACTCTCTCTCACCGGTGTGACGTGGCTTCCCTGTGTCTCTTCTATAAATACTCTCACGGCTTCTGCTCCGATGAGCTTAAATCACTGGTGCCCCCTAGGTTCGAATTTGCACGAGATACTAGATTAGCAACTAGATCCCACCATTTTACAGTGAAACCAATAAAATGCAATTGCAACTTCTACTCCAACAGTTTCTTTTCTCGCACTTCCCGACTGTGGAATTCTCTTCCACATGACTGCTTCCCCAACGGCTACAATCTCCAGGAGTTTAAATGTAAGGTCAATCGACACCTCCTAACAAACTAACTTCCATTCTTTCAAACACTCTTCCCACCCACACAACTATCTATCACCCTCCTTTCTGACATTTCCTATATCTAACCACTCTTCCTATTTATCTCCCCCTATGTAGCCCCAAGCGCAATAGTGGCAGTGGGGTGAAAATGGGGTGAAATGATTAAAAAAAAAAATGCTGGGAGTTCTCTTCAGTCGTTTCTGTATTTAAGAATTGTGGTGAACCCTTGGACCCATCCAACTATCGCCCTATCAGTCTTCTACTGATATTCGGGAAAGTATTCAAGGCCATAATCAATGCTGTAATAGTTCAACATCTCACTGCCCACAAACACTTCTCTGACAGGCAATATGGCTTTCGCTTTGACAGGTCCACGGCCGACTTGCTAACAACCATAACGGAGTACATGCTCCAGGCCCTTGATGAATCTTACGAGGCTCGCGCGGTTGCTCTGGACATCTCCAAGACTTTCGACAGGGTTTGACACTCTGGCCTCCTATACAAGCTACAGGGTTACGGTATTACCAGTCGCCTGCTTGACCTAATCCAATCTTTTTTAAATAACCGCAAAATGAAGGTCGTTTTGAATGGGTGTGCCTCTTCCTACTCTTCCTTATTTTCATCAATGACCTCCCAGATGAGATCAAGTCCCAAGTAGGCATCTACGCAGATGACACTACAATATACTCCCGCACCAGTAACAAACCTGTCATGGCGGACAGACAGAATCTCGCTGCTGACCTTGAACGGGATCTACACTCTTTGGTGAACTGGGGCAAGAAGTGGCTTGTCAACTTTAATGCGTCTAAGACCAAGCTGTTGTCTGTCAACCATTACAGGCAATCTCTCCTGCCTCTCATAAGCATGGACCAAGTGGTTCTCCCTTAGAGCAATACACTACACCTCCTCAGCCTTACCCTCTCCTCAGACCTCAAATGGAACCACTATATTGAATCCATAGCTAAATCTACTGCTAAGAAAGTTGGGTCACTATGTCGATCCAGGATGTTTTTTCCGCCTGAATCCATCCTGCATATATACAAATCAACCATCCATCTGTGCATGGAGTACTGCTGCCATTTATGATCAGGTGCCCCTGCCGTTCTCCTCAGTGTTCTCGACAGGCTCCAAAGGAGAGTCTGTAATGTGATAGGTACTGATCTGGTGGCTCGACTGCAGCCACTTCCCCACTGTTGAAATGTGGCCTCCCTTTGTCTGTTCTATAAATACTTTCATGGCTTCTGCTTGGACGAACTTAAGTCACTGGTGCCTCCTCAACAGGTGTTTACTCGTGCAACCAGTCTGGCAACTGGGTCCCACCCATTCAGTCAGACGAAATACAGACGACAATTCTACTCCTGTAGATTCTTCTCTCGCACTTCCCGCCTGTGGAACTCGCTCCCATATTCTTGCTTTCCTGACGGCTACAACCTCCAGAAATTTAAATGCAATGTCAATACTCATCTATTAACCACTGGACTCTAGCTCTCTCCCCACCCACGTATATCCTTCCCTTTCTCTCCACCTATGTATCTGTCATCGCACCTGCATTCTCAGCTTTCTATTGCTCCTTTCTAACTAGTTTGTACTCCTCACTCTTTTCTAATTAATCTTTTTACAGTTATGTAGCCCCCCGCTCATCAGTGGCATTTCTGCCTTGCTCGGGGTGAAATGATTAAAAAAAAAATAGTCAATGTGATAGGCTGGGTAGCAGTCAGAGTGAACAGTTCAAGTTAAAGTAAGAGGAGTCAATAAGAAATATTCTTGTATCTAATTTATTTCCTATACAAAAACTGTCTTCAAGAAAGGAAACTGGACTGAAAAAAAGATAGTAAAACACCTTAAAATTTCTGTGATATAAAGATATTTTTTATTTCTATTTCTGTACTCAACTTTGTTGTTGTTCTCACATTTCAGCCATTGTACCTTCCTGCCTTTATTAGGTGTTTGTCAGCTGAACTATAATAATAACAAAGATTAAGATAATAGCATGTATGCAAATAACTTCTCATCTCTGACATGCAGACAGAAATAAAAAAATTAGATTTACACTTATTCCTTATCTTTCTTTTTTTTTCCTTTCTTTTTGATTTGTGGATGAGTTGAATATTTTGACAGGCTGAATTTTCACCCCCTCATGCTTCTACAATTGATAAATGCAAGAATTGTTTTTATTTGGGATCTGTTTTTGAAAGCCATGACTCAAACACAGATTAGAAGCCCCACTGAAGTAAAATAAAACAGGACTTCCTTTTCATCAAGTCCCTTCACCAGTAAAAGAAAATATTTAAAACTACAAGAATTATTTTTGGAAGAGCAAAATTCCAGAAATAAACAGATGGCAACGCATGTGGTTCT